>CM076584.1:383200421-383792669 GCA_034641835.2 Pinus albicaulis
CCACCCAACAGGGGAATCACAAGAATGCGATCCCCAGCGGAGTCGCCAGTTCTGTTTCGGGGAAAATCACCCTAGAGGTTTGTTGGGCTTAAACCTCCACAGAGCAGGGCATGCTACTTAAGAAGGACTCACACAACCATACATGTTCATGAAAAACTAAATAGAGTAGATCGAGGAAGTTACCCGTAGGTCCTACGGTTGAAGCAGATCCCGCGGGGTCCAAACCCCCAACAACCGTCCTTCCTTCTTAACCTGAAAGACAAGAAGAAACAAGCACGAAGAACTGGTTGTACAGCATATATCTACTCTAAATGTTAGTGAAATCCATATAAAACATCAGATAAACTATAATGAATGCTTAAATAACAATATTCTCATATATGTAAGCAGACACTAACACGTATATTTCGGGAACAAGATGGTACTTCTGTATTATAAATAGCATGTACAGAAATAACAAGTGGAGAGATCACCTGAATCCTTCCACGATCTTCGAGCAGACCGTCGTCCGGATCCGTCCCGCCCTTGCCTCACTAAGACTCCTTCCAAACTGGTGCATACGAGATGACATATAGGGAGATGAGCATCTCAAGGAAACAAGGGTTTCCTATAATGAACTGGGAAAGTGTAGGAGGCACGGGGAATCAGACTTGGATAGGGAATACCAACAGAGTATAATATCAATAAATTATCTCTCTCTCCCTTAGGCCATACACATGAGGGGCTTTTATACTCCCTCCAAGTAGTTTCAACAGTTGGAAACAGTTGGCCATGTGCTGGGGTGGTTGAACTACCAGAGTAACCATCAACCCAGCCCGAAAATAGGGAATTTTTATATATTTTTTAATGTTTTTAATGGCATACGCGGAAAAGTGCAGTTGGACTCGCGTATACACGCGGAAAAGTATGGGCATAATCGCGTATGGGGATTTTTACACTGTTTTTTAATGAATTTGTCCAAGTCTGTAGGAATGGGTGCCCAAAGCCATAAAAGAAATCATGAATCATATGAAGGTGAGAAATGATGCTATAACAACCTCTTCAATGTTTTCTGTGACACCTGAGTCTCATATTTATGGTGGTTCGTCCATCCCACTGGGTTACCAAGCTTTAAATGGAACCTAATCTAGTGCCTCCTCTAGTCCATGGACTTCGCCCATGTCATCATCTGGAATTTTATCTGGTTCCTCTCTTACGATTACTGAATGGCCTGATCATTTATTGACATGATCTACTCAATATCAGGCTGGTCCATCCAATTACCATCCATCTTATCAAGTTTCTACTAGGCTCCCATCATATGAAGGTCAATATGTTCAATATCCATACTACATATGTTGGGGGACAACAAATGTTTACACCATATGGTAGTACTCCTTCATTTTTGTCTTATGCGGGAATGTTGTTTGTCAATGGTAGGCTAACTTTCTTGTTCAACTGCAAATAGTTGTGTATCAATATAATCCAGTTCAACCTGTTGCATCCGTACCTACTACGCTTGTTATTACTTCCTTGGTTGTTTCTCAGTCTACTCAAGCGGTTCAACCCTTAACCCTGACGTTTCGGGTCTACATACTCTGTTTTTCTAGGCTGGTTTACAACAACCGTCTGTATCAGGAATTTCACAACCACGGGCTAGTTTACCCTTGTCACAGTCTTCTACTGGTCCCGTCTATTCACAACCTGGTCCAAATTATCCTGACGGGAAACAACAGTATTATCAAATCCCATGGCAACCACAACAGCCATTCCAACAATATAAAGCTTATACAGGTTCTGGTCAACAATCCTATCAAGGGTTTGGTCAACAAACTTACCCCTATCAGGGTTACCAGTAGCAGAAACCTTATGTTGGTGCACAACAGACTATTTCCCAGTCAATTCCATCTTACCTTGGTTACGCTCAACCTGATCTAAACCAACAGTTTTCACTTGTTGCAACATTAGAGTTACCTAATTTAAACCGGCACACTGATGATCCCATTCATTATTTACCTTGGTGGTTGGTGATTCCTCATAAATTACCCTCTAATATTCTGAAATTCAATGGAAAATCTGGAGAATATCCGTCTACGTACATTATGACTTATCATTTATGGTGTTCATCAAACTCCTTGAATGATGATTCTGTTAGACTCTGTCTTTTCCAGCGAACACTCACTAGTCCGGTTGCAAAGTGGTATATTCAATTACCATGAGCTTCTTTCGATAACTTCACAGCTTTAGCCACTACTTTTCTAACCCACTTCCAGTTACCCATCAGATATGAAACAGGAACGAAACTTTTAACCAACTTTAAAAAGATGACTGCTACTCACATATCATATCACATACATTAATGGCGTCGTCTTCCTCGAATGGTTAAAACCTTTGTTCTGGATCAGCTTTTAGCTGAGTGGTTTATAAATTCCTTATTTCCATCTATCATCGAGGACGTGGCCTAAGGCGGTGTTCTCACTGAAGAGAAAGTAATTTCTCGTGCCCAGTATCTAGATTTGATTTATAATCAGTATGGAAAGCTCTATGAAAAGATTCTGAATGCACCATGACAAAATTTTATTGATCCTCCTTCTCCATCCGGTAAGGACATTCATACCAGCGATGGTGTGATTGGTCCTGCTAGCACTCGACCAACAAGTTGACCATCTGTTTCCACACTTGTTGTTTCAAATCAAACCCTTGTTGAATCTAATACCACGTCTTCTTCTAAAATACATGTGGTGTCATCTGACAAGGGAAAAAGTGACAAGCAACCCATAAGTAAGAATAAAGGGAAAGATAAGAAGAAACAAAATTCACCCTTGTAGGAAAAATCATCTAATACACCTCGTACTTATCAGAAACATTGTTACCCTTGTTTGATATGTAATGAGGATCATTTTACGTGAGATTGTCCTCACCACTCAGAAGTCTCAAACCTTCTTAAGACTTCTATCGCATCTACAGTTTTGACAAACCCTTTTCGAACCTAGAAACACATATGGTTGCTACTGATCCCACTTCTAGTTCACAAGTGCTTATGCTATCCACCATTAAGCTAAAAACTGATGTTTTGGTGTATACTCAGAGTAAATATTACAGTAATCCTCTTTCGTCGTTGAATTTTCAGGCTATATATCAACTTACTATTTTGAATTCAACTTCGTTTGATTCAATTCTGCCACCTATTATTCCCAAGTTAACAATAAAACCGCCAAATGGAGTTATTCATAAATTGACTTTCAACCCTCGAGCTCGTGCAGATAAAAATTATAACGTAGTCGAAGATATGGATCAGTCACATTCTATTATGTTGACGCTTGAGGTTCTTCATAATTGTCCCTCCCAAAAGCAGGCTTTGTTGTCGGCAATTCATGGAATCGATCCAACAGACTCTAATCTTGTAGTCTTCAACCATGTGGGCTATGTGTCACAATTTCCAATACAATTAGCATTTTTTATTCCAGTAAATGTCCTTAATCACCTCATTCATCAGACTATTATTGATGAAGATGCATCTAATTGTATCATGTCTATGAGTTGTTGGAAGTCACTTGCCTCGTCGAATTTATGACAATTACCTACAACGTTGAAAGCTTTTTATGGTCGTACATATAAGCCTTGTGGAATTATCAGTAACCTGCAAGTCGAACTAGGGGGAAAATTTGTTACTATTGAAGTTGAGGTCGTTGACAGACCCCTTGACTACAATATTTTACTTGGAATATTGCGGGTTTACGCTATGGCTGTAATTGTATCTACTTACTTTCGCATGGTCGTCTTCCCCCATAAGGGAGGAATCACAGTCATCGATCAACTCGCCTTCTTTGCCTATGGTTCCCGAGAAACTAGAAGCATTTTGTTTTCTCACTTGACACTTACCGCTCTCTTTTCCGTGAATTCCGAGATGTATTTGCTTGGTCATATGAGGAAATTCCAAGCGTCAATTCCAAAGTTGTTGAGCACGAGATTAAAATGTACCCTGATGTCAAACCGGTACGATAGTTCCTCCGTCCTAATCATCCTAAGAAGGTTGTTTCCATTAAAGAAAAGGTTGAGAAACTTTTTCTTGCTGGTTTCATTTACCCTGTTCTGCTTACCGATTGGGTTTCCAACATTGTTCTCATCATGAAGAAACAAGGGACAATTAGAGTGTGCGTCGATTATTGAGATGTTAATCATGCTTTCCTAAAAGAAAACTATCCCACTCCCTTTATTGACCAAATCATTAACTAATGTGGCGGATGTGAAATATTTTCCTTCATGGATGGAATTTCTGGTTTCAATCATATCAATATTCACCCAGAGGACCAATATAAAACAGCTTTTATCTACCCCTGGGGCACATTTTCTTATCGAAAACTCACTTTTGGTTTAAAGAACATTGGGGCAACATTCCAGAGGGCAATGAATTATGTTTTCCATGACATCAAACAAATTCTTCAACCTTATCTGGATGACTTACTTTCCCATTCACGGAAACATGTCAACCACCCACTACATTTGAGAGCCATCTTTTTACGATGTCGTCACTAAAAAATATGCCTTAATCCACACCAATGTGTGTTTTGTGTTAGTTCTAGTCATTTTCTTGGTTTCGTTGTGTCAAAATATGGAATTCGACTTGATTCATTGAAGGTCCAGGGCATTCTAGATTTGTCTATGCCTTCCAACCTTCTTCAGTTATAGAGACTCCAAGGGAAGGCTAAATTTATAAGGAGATTCATTCCCAACTATGCCGAAATGGCTAAAGGATCTACTAGAATCTTGAAAAATGGGACTCCCTTCCATTTGGATGAGGTTCTGTAAGCTTCTTTTGGTGTTCTTAAAGATACCTTAATCCGAGCATCATTAATTTATCCCCCAAATTATCAGAGTGATTATTTCTTGTATCTCGTCGCTGCAAATACAACCATCGCCATCGTTTTAGTCCAAGAAGAATATGGGATTGAAAATTCAATCTATTATTTGAGTTGCAATCTCAATGATATAGAAGTTAAGTACACTTATGTTTAGACGCTCGCTTTGGTAGCCGTTCAAGATGTACAAATATTTCACCACTATATCCTGCTTCGGAAGACCATTTTAATTTAGGATTGCAACCCTATGACATACATTTTGTCACGTCAATTTTTGGGGATCAAATACTCAAAATGGATCGTCATTTTTCAGAAATTTGATTTGGAATTCATAAAATCCAATTCAAAGAAGTCTTTGGTTTTCACTGAGCTTATCTGCGACCATCCCTCGAGTAGCACTGAGTCTACAATGAAACCATCCATTCTAGATGAGTATTTTTTTTATGATCGTTTCATTTGACCTGTGGTATGGATATTTTCTTATCTATCTCCAGACCCAAAATTTTCGACCCAATATCTCTCGCTCGCAACAACGATGTATTCGATACCAAGCCAAATATTATCTCATCGTCGATGATACGCTTTATCGTCATGGTGTTGATACGATTTTATGTAGGTTCCTCACTCATGAGGAGGCCGAGAAAGTTTTAAATGATCGCCACATTGGTGCCTGTGGTGGAAATTTGTCCAGTTTTTCCATCGTGCATAAGATTCTCCGCGCTAGTTACTTTTGGCCTACCATATTTCGCGACTGCATTCTCACGGTCATAAGTTGTCATGCTTGCCATATATTTGAACGTAAAACCCGTGTGTCGCCAACACCAATGCATCAAGCTAGACTCACAGCTTGTCGTACTACAACTTACTAGTGTTTATACTATCTGAAATCCAGCTATTCATCGCATGTTCCTTAGAGTTCGTCTTTTGGAAAGACATTTTGATTACATCTAATATCAACACATTTCCAGAAACTTTAGCACTTAACTGATTCTTTAGCGAATTACGTGTTAAATAGACATTTGCAACATATGTAAAAATAGATTTTCAATTCACATCACACAATTGAATAGGATTACACATAACCATAGGAAAACACTGAAAGTAAAATAGATATATAATCGATTTTTTTACAACAATTGTGTCCAAGACACGTTGGTCATATGATCTCAAAATGTATGTAGATATATCCTAAGTAGATCTAGTGGTGCTCATGATAACAGGTCACTTCTCGATCTATCATGCGCAATATCCTCATCCAACGGCTAGGCACACCAATAGTATGGCATTGCAGCCTCATCGGTAACTCCTTGATCTAGACACTCGGTATCCCGAAATTTAGCCCCTCTGCATGCTGCTATAACTCAGCAGAGTCTCGGCCAAATCCAAATCCTGAAGGACTACTATGCTGATAATCCTCTTTGTTGGTTCACCTGCCTGCTATGCACGACCCACTGGTCGAACAGTACCCACATTTGCGTACATGAAACATATTTAGTTTAGTCTTGGAAACATCAAAAGGACACAATATGTAAAAAACCAAAAAATCAAAAAACATGGTCAAAAAATTTTACCTATAGCACCCCATTCAGCGTTGGCTAGTAAAATCAAATATGGGTCTCCATGGAAATCCATCCCTGTATATGGACGCTCCTCTATGACGATATGTTGTCGTTGGAGCCAAGTAAAGGATGCAGTGAAGAATGAGATCGATGACTGACCAGCATGTCTAGCCATCAACTCTACCCACTGTTGCATCCGTGGATCGCTAAGACCAGCTAAACCCAGTGTCATATGTTGTGGTTGCATCATTGGAACTCAGTCCAAAATGAAAGTGATCAAGATCAATCCATAGATGAAATTATTCCTCTTACCACTTTTCACTTTCTTTAGTTGTCCGTTCAACTAAGAGAGTACTACTTTATCACATTTGAACACGGTTGGCACAAGACACTCAAGCTCATACTGCATGTATGATCTTTTCACGAAATGAAGTGTCATGTTAGATCTAAGACTTTTGTGATCCATAATGTAGATAAAAGAACTTTCCGATTAATCACATCACTAGGATGAAGTGTCACGCTGCCAACTAACTTTGCGATAGTGAATAGGAATGTTTGCAAAGGCATATCACGTACATCTCTGATGTTTATCTTTCCATCTTTTCTAGGCTCTCTACTTGGCTAACAAAACTGTCGAATGTAGTCCTTCACTATCTCACCTCTAGGGACGGAACCCGCAAGGGAAATGTGGGCACCACGTATCAAAAAACCTGTCAAAAAGTAAATGTCATCAACCAATATTGGCATCAATTTGTCCCCAATGTGAAGTGCCTATTGTGTCAGATCCCATGAGTGAATCAAGAATTGCAATAGTTCCATATGTTGCCTCATCCTCGATAGTCTAAAGTACTTGACCAACCCGCGGTCTTTTAAGGCTATCACATTGCCAGGATCATTTAGGGAAACCATATCCTGTTCCTCATGTTCTCTTTCTCGCCATGTAATTGACATTCTAATCCGATCAAAACCTGAAATCAGACTATAATCTTAGTTAGGATCCATTCCATGCAAAAAAAAGGAGAAATTTTGGGCACAAAACACAATACAAATTTATAAATTGCGTCCAACGCACCCTTGTTCCTTAGACAAAGCATTGCAAAGCACCTGAGGCTCATTTCAGTTCCTCTACAATGCAATATTTGTTATCGAAGGGTGTGTTGGTCCTAGGGCGTTGTATATTTACCCTATGAGCCCCAAAACCCTAAAAAAATTGCATGAAACTGAAAAAGAATGCTACCAATAGAAAGAGAAAGGTCAGATCTCCTACCTGGTCCTAACGGAACGAGAAATGGTCCACAGAATCTGTCGCAATCCATTGCTAAAGTTCGAGGGAAAATCTAGCTCAGAGCACTAAAAACTTAATGGTAAAATGACATGGTAAATTATTATCTAAATAGTATTTTTATTATTTTATGCATATTTAATGAATTGACTATATTTTTTACCCATTTTTACTATTTTTACAAGTATGTTTAATCCATTTGGTGGTTCTTTGAGAAGGTTTAGAGCTGGTATAGTGAATTCGACGTGCATGATCTTAAAATGAATTTTGACCACAGAGCACACTTTTATCTCTTTTCCGAGCTCTGTTAAACATCGAAAAAGGAACCCCCCTGGATTTCTCTTTCAGGCCTTTTCAGACTCCCAAAATATGAAAATATTGTCAAGCACTTGTACTTTTGAGCTCGTAAAAGGAATTGAAACGACATCTACTCAATATAAGTTTAACCCATTTCAGGACTGGGATAGATTATTTACGAAAAAGGAATTCCCCCTCTTAGGTATTATTTTATGATTTTTCGGATCTGAGGAATAAATTTACGAAAAAAACTTGTGGATTTTTCTTTTTGTCCCTTTTTCAAACTCTCTAAACATGAAAAAGGACCGAGTTTTCACTGTTGTTAAACTCGTTAAAACATTAAATAGCGACAGACTTGTCCATCATGACAAGATTGAGTTTCACCTTCGATAGACTCGTTAAAACATCACATAGCGATGGATTCACTCGAAGAGTGGAATTATACATCAAGCATATGGTATCCTCCTCAAGATTGTTAAAAAAAAAAGAGGTATTGGTTAGCAATGACTGGGGAAAATTGGAAAGGGATAAATCACTTTATGGTAGTAAGTCGCTCTTGAACATGACACTCATTCACTTCATCTCTGTGACTTTTGGGTTGGATTATCTACTTGATGTTTTATCATATTTATGGTCTATCACACCATCCATCACTTTGGTTTTGGGTCAATGCTGGCAACTCATTCAGTGTCGCTGATATTTTCAAGATAAGTCACTCAGTGATTCTTTATCCTTTGCAATACTCATAAACCTTCATTTCATGACCGCCATCCCTAACATTGCTTCATCAATTACATTTTGTCTTTGAAATCATTACTCCCATTTTGTGTCATTGTTGGGGGATACATCAAGGCCCTCCTGTGACAAGTAGCTTCCTGTCGACATCAGCTCATCATCCAGGAAGTTGACTTAGAAACACCCTTCCAGTACCTTGAAGCTTTCATAAGTCAAGGGTAAGTTTCTCGCTTTTGGTGACAGGTCGACATCACTGGCCTTCGATTGAAAGACATTTTATGGTGTTGGACATCAAATCATCTATTCACCCCATGCAAACTATACTGTAGCACCTTGACAGCCATTATCATCAACGGTGGTTTCTCCTACGTCTGTTAACAGCTTACATGATTGGTTGGTAATCATCAGTGTCTTCCCATGTTTCGACTTCAGATCACATATTCGCATGGTTAGACTCGTACTTAAGTGATCGAGCGAATGAGATATAAGACCCAGGATCTAGTTTCATCCATCCGGGGTTGTGATTTCAGGATTAGTACCATATCATCCATACAATGGTCTTTACACAGATGGTCATCCTATCATGGGTCTAAATCTGTAGACAAATTTCAGATATTATGATATTTTATGTGATGATTATGGGTATGCCTCCCTCGAAAATTCATGTCCAAGATGAAAAATATATCATGATGTAATGTATTGTAATTGATGCAGGTCACCATCCTCTTCAAACCCTACTCATCATGTTGTAAAGCATATCATTCAACATTATCATTTTTGACTTCTTGCTTTAGGGGGCAGCTATTATAGGTCAATTTGGGCATCACTCCCAAAACCCAGATCAGTACAAATTAGAGTTTATCATACACTAAATCAGTTGCTACTTGCCTTAAACAATTCATCCCATTCATGGTTTTCATCCATGAAAGTTTCACTGCTTGAATTCCAGTTGAAGTGCTCCATTGAGTCATCAACGCACCCCTAGACTGCAGTAGGTGCTTTGCAGATCATTTAATCCCATGCAATGCAGTGTTATAGAGCATATAGGCCCACTTGATAGTGCGTTGTTCGAATAGCAGTGAATTGTTCATAGGATTTTGGGAATCTTACCACCTTCTAGTGGCTTCTAGAAGTTGTTCCAGCTATCACACTATCTGATAACCTCGACTATGAACACCATGGAGCCATTAAACCACTTATCCTCCTATTCCATCGAACAAGGAAACCTCTTCATCCATTTATGGAAAAGCCATTCAATGACCAATTAATGCTAAAACACCCTCATTTTTTATAAATTGAGCACTAATCATAATGCACAAGAGAGCAAGAATTTGAATTTGTAGAGTTATGCTGGTAAGATCATAGCTCTTTGAGGTATTATTTTCATGTAATGTTATGCTACTAGAGTGATGTTTCTGATGTGATGAGGATAATACTTAAGCTGGAGTGATTTTACATTGAATCGATCCAACTGGTTGTAACTTCTCCTTATACCTTATAATAAAGAGATTTGTTCCTTTACTAATACATGTGTTCATGATTTAATATGTGTATTTTCAAATGAAATTGATTCAGTTTGATTAAGATGAATATATCATATGCCATTATGTCATTTTCTGTCTTCTGTTATCCATTGCAGGTACCAATCAAGCGGGTTCATTTCAATTGAGAGCGATGGAAGTGACAAAAGGGAGACGAAGAATAGCGAAGTATTACAAGTAAGTATTCTTCTCTTGTCTATTAATCTTAAGGAAAAGGTCAAGTGTCTTTCATCTGTTGTTCTAAGTGTGACCACCACACTTAAGGAAAATTATCTACCCGAAGGTTTGATTTTTGTAAAACAGTGGTTGTCTCCACTCTCTGCTCCTTAATTTTTGGTTGCTCCATAACTTCCTGATGTTCTTCCTTTGGAGTTAAAAGCTCCTCTTCTCGTGGGAGCAGAAGCTCACTCTTAAGAGAGCACCGCATCACTTTCTCCTCATCAAATTTTACATCCCTTCACACAACTGTCATCCTAAGGGATGACAAGTACACACGGTAGTTGTGAGGAGTTTTAGTGTAACCCATACATACCCCCAATTATGTTGTCAACTCAAGCTTATTAGTTGATTACTTGGAGGCATGGCAGTAAATAAAGGCTCAAAAAATCCTGAAGTACGACACATCCTAATTTATCCCCGAGAAATCCTCCTCTGGTGTAATCATGCCCAAATCTGATGACTCTGGTTCTGCAAATAGAATGGTGTGTTGCATGCCTACACCCACAAGTGCAATGGTAGACCTTGGTCACACAACATATCCATCACAACCCCCACAATGCTACGGTTTTTTCTCTCAGCCACACGCTGTGGGTTGTGGGGTGCTATCAGCTCTCATCGAATGCCTTCTTTCACACATTTTTTTTTGAATTCATTCAACACATACTCACCTCCATTATTGCTCCTGAGAGCCTTCACCTCCTTGTCAGTTTCTTTCTCAACCAATGCCTTGAATTCTATGAACTTGGAGAATGTCTCTTATTTCTTCTGCATGAATAATATCTAACACTTCAATGAGAATTCAATAATAAAAATGACAAAATATTTGTGTCTAGCAGTGGAGGTTGTTGAGAAAGGTCCACAAACATCTTAGTGGATCCTTTCTAATACTGCATCTGCTTTGTTGTCATGATCATGGAATGTGGATTTTGTTTACTTCCCCAAAGTACATCCTTTGCATACATACTACTGCTCAAGTGTTCCTTTGGGGAAGCCTACGTTTATTTGCTACATAATATTTGAGGCGCCATGATGCAAATGGCCAAGTCTTCTATGCCAAATTTCACCGACATCACGACTCTTCACCTTCTCCGCCTTTGTGCTTAATGCAACACAATCTTTCACATATAGCTTATACAAGTTCTTCACCCAAACCCTAATCTACTTCACCTATACCGTGGATATGTGTCTCGGGAATGCCTTTCCTTTGCTGAAGATCGCATCATATGTAATAGCCCCAGGTTAAAATTCATGTAATAGAGTTAATAAAGGAAAAATAAGACCAAGGTCATAGGACGCATATTCCAGGTTGAATGTTGGGCGAAACATCCTAGTGGGTGTTCATTTGGTTTATTATGGCTAAGGGAAATTGACAAAGGCAATGGAAAAGGCTTTGGAAAGGCAAGAGGCATTAATTGGAATTTTATTAAAATAAAGGAAATTAGGAGAAAATGAAAGTGAAAGATCACAGGTTGCATGTCAAGAGGAAATTAAAGGAAAAAAATGGAAAATGAAGAAAATAGAGGCTTCATTGATCAAAATTATTTTGAGGATTAGTTGGTATCTTTTGTCAGTTCAGTTTTGATCTCTCTCACTGTTATCTCTACTCTCTCATATTGTTGCACACTTAGAGTTTTCTTGGAGCACTCTAGCATTGGATCAAGGAAAGCAAAGGAAGGGAAAGGAAGGCAAATGGAAGAAAAGATCATACAAGGAAGAGTAGGATCAAGCGACTACAACAAGATTACCTGCAGGTATCAATTTGCATGCATGATTTCCTTTCTATATTTGGCATGCATGCTACATGCATGTGTGTATTTGGTTCTCTTTTTGTCAATGACATAGGTTTTTCCAGGTGTGACAGTGATTTTCAGCCTTGCCTTTCTATTTCCAGATAGCCATGGGGTGATGGGTTGTATTCTACTTGGTTGAGTTTAATTTCCAGATGGTTTCGAAATTGAATGGGGTGGTCTTTGGAGAAGAACATAAGGTTGAGGAATCCTTGGACCAGTGAAGTTGGGATTGTGGTAAAGCCATATTTTGTGTACCTTGGTGGGCCTAGGAATCCTCGAATGGTGAATCATGGGACATGCGTTAAATCTCAAAGGTGTATGCCCTCAATTAGGCTTAGGAATCCTTAACTGGTGAATGGTTGGATATACTGTAAAGCCTAGAGGGTGGAGTCTCATTGGGCCTAGGAATCCTTGAACGATGAATGGTGGGATATATGGAAAAGCCTAGAGGGTGGAGTCTCATTGGGCCTAAGAATCCTCAACTAATGAATGGCGAGATATACGGTACAACCTAGAGACTGGAGACAGATAAATTCATCATTTTTTAGATGGAGAGATTCAAAGGAATCCATGCTTGCATAGGCCCAGTGATCCCTAGACTGGTATATGGTGGGATTGCGGTAAAACCTGGTAGTGCGTGTTGCTTGTTTGGGCCTAGGAATTCCTTGGTGGGATTGCGGTAAATCTTGGATGTATAGATGAGGGCTTGGGCCTAGGAATCCCTTGGTATAATGTGGTAAAGCTCGAGGAAGCCCTGGTTTATTTTGTTGTAAGTCCCACATTCATGCTTGGAATATGGCATGAGAGTCATTTGAAAGAAAGATTTCATTCAACCCAATATATGGTCGGGTGGCACGTGGAAGCCCCTAAACTGGTTTCATTTTGCATATGTTAAGAAGAGCTCTTTCCTCTTGTGCATTGTGTGTAAATATGTTTGTTATTATGTGGTTATAATGGTTGTTCTATCATTGTTGATCTATTGGTTTTATGCTGGTTATAAGCATGGTTTATAACAGATTTGATTTATGGATCTCATAATTTTTTGAACAGTAAATGAATGAACAATGAATGCTTGACCTAATAGATGATATTGTATTTATTATGAGAGGGCATCACACCTTCTTAAGGATTCTCGGATAAGTATGAAATCCCTGTGCTCGGATCTGTTGTTATGACCTGTAAATTAAATGGTGATGATGTGTTTGATGAAATGTTTGTTATGGTAAGGCTTATTTATGTCAATTCCTTAATCAAGTTTTATGTTATAGGCTTTGTCTTGGTGTCATTTGTTGTCTTGGAAATTTTCATCAAGTTCTGGGCAGTGACCTGGAGTCTAGCCCTGAAAAGGTGGCACATATTTCGCGGTCTCAGGCACAAAAATAGTTGAAAAAGACTACAGTCGCGCCCTTTCAATGGTTATGCAAGCGACTGGAGGCCTTCATTTGCATGGATGCAAGCTTGTGCATGCGACTGTGAGTCCAAATTAGTGAAAAGGCAAGTTAACTCAGGCTTTGGACACCTGGAAGGGTGGATTAGCCCTTGGGGGTCCTGTAGCACTTGAGTAAGGTCAGTAAGGTTTTGTTTTGTCAATTCCACTTTCTTAAGGTGATCCAGGAGGTTGAACCATATCATAGTAACTCTTTAACACATTTTTACCCCAGTGGACCAGTTAGCTTGGGTAAATGTGGGAGGAGGGTGTTACATCATAACCATGGTCTTCTAAAACTGCAACAGAGATGAGATTTTTCTTTAGGCCCAGAATGAACATGACATCCTTGAGCCTGAGAGGGGAGCCTGACTCCCTCTGAAAGGTGACTGTACCAATCCAGATCACGCAGTACCTTCTGTTTTCCCCTAGGTCAATGTGCATATGCAAATGTTTCTCTTACAGGTCACTGAAAAACTCCCTACACCCTGTCATGTGGAATGATGCACCTGAGTTCAAGTACAGCACACTCCCCATCATTGTGTTGGCCATGCATGTGATAAGGGTAAATTCAAACTCGACTTTTGAAGCCAAGGCTTTACCTACTCCTCCTCCTGAGGTATTCTTGCTTGCCTTTTTGTGTGGACACTTCGTGGCATAGTGCCCAAATTCATGACAATGGAAGCATTTAATTTTGGAAAAATATTTCTTCTTGCCCCCTTGGCTGGACTCTAGTTTTGATTAAGATTTCTTCCCTTTTCTCTTCTTTCCCTTTCCAAACAATGCAAGGTTTTCTTCATCCTCTCCCTTGGATGAAGTCCCATCTCTAGTATTCTGCCTTATTTCCTCTTGTACCAAATCAGACCATAATCATTCCCAATTCAGTAGTTTCTCCCTCTCATTCGCCGAATCTTGGTAGTTATGCCAACCCTTGGGAAGGCCTAGAAGGGCTCGGCTTACCAAGTCATCTTCTGCAACATTTACACCAACCCCACCAAGTTCATCACAACATTTTGTGAACCTACTCAAATACTACACAATAGTTTAATTCTTTTGCATCTTGATATTTCGAAGTTTATCCTTGAGTGCTAGCTTCCTGTGGTCCCTACTATTCTCGAACAATTATGTCAGTGCTTTCCACATTGCGAACAAAGTTTCTTTCCCATGGATATTTGAGATAATGTGATCCCATACTCCCTCCAAAATTATTCTCCTCGCCACTGAGCAAGGTTATGAGCATCAGATTCCGTTGGTTTTGCAACATATATCTTGATGTATTATAGCAATCCATTGTCATCTAATACCACTTCCATGCAATAAAACTATAGCTGCCTTCCAAGGCATACTCTAGCCTTAGTCCATTGAAGATCATCTTCTTAGTTCTAAAGAGACCCTGCTGCACTGAACTTCAAATTTGATCCTCCGGAGAAACTTTGAAAATCCCACTCTAATACCATGTAGAAATTATGATGTAGATTTACAACTTCTCATGAAATTTTAATTAAAATCAAAACACAAAAACCTACTCTACTACTATGTGGAAATCAATTCACAATATAAAACAATAATCGTAGACATGAAATAAGAAATAACACACATGCACACAATATTTTTTCTAGGGGAAAGCAATCTGCTAAAAACCCTTTGTCTGCATGCATTAATTTGATGAATAGAGATGTATTACAATTGCTTTGCTCAACTGAGCATAACCTGCAAGTGAATAACCTATCTCTCTGTTCATTGAGAAAATCTGACCATAACTTAGTCACTTTTGCCTCTCCTTCAACCCCTATTTCCTTGCACAATTCCTTGAGAAACTAGGCCCCTGTTATTTAGGAATTTCTCCAAAATGGATTGCACAATTCCCAAGGTTGGTCATCTGACTACATGCAACACCTGTACACTCAAGACTAGTTTACAACTAATGTTACACTGCCTTGGAATCTCCAAAATAGCTAGGGAACTTGATTCTCTGCATGCACTAGCTATTTTGGGCTGATTGATCAGTTAAATGGATGATCACTAAGTTTGACTGAAGTCCCACTGCACAACTGACCTTCCACTAGTTCCTTCAACAATTAGAACTAATTTAATTGAAAACAACTTGAAATAACTCATCTTGATTGCTACAAATTAGCAATCACACATGCTTAACTAAACTCCAACTCCTCTAACTCGAATTTAATGAGCTAACTGGGTGACAAGAGCCATGTCACACAAGTTAACTACATCCAAGTTGTCTGCTGATGTGGAAATTCGAATTTTCTCAATTTAATAAGGGCAAAATAAAATCGACAATTACTTGTTGCATTTTTCAACAATTCGTGGGTCTAAGTCACCTTGTGAATAGAGCACAATGGGAGGGCATAAAATTTGTGTCTCATGGTCTCAAGCAAAATCATTTGTTACGATTGATTGAACCTGTTGCTAATGTAATCTTAAAACCACTCATAAAGTAATGTTAAAAAAATCATTATGGGGATTATGCTAACATGTTTTTAGGTAATGGCATATTGAATGAAAGTGATTTTTCTTTGATTAATGTTTTAACTAATTATGTACTTTTTATTGAGTGTGGTAAGGCCATTGTTTGATATTGTTATCTTGGCAAACAACATGGTTAAGGATCGAATGATTCAAGTGCAAATGAATGTCTTTGTATCCACTATCTTGTTCTTTAGTAAAGTATGATAAAAGAAGACACATAAAACATAATAATGTTCATTACATAATAATTTTTCACTTAATTGAATATTAGATATAGCTACTTGTTCATTAGAATAATAAGAGGCATAATATTGAGGATGTTTAATAATGAATTTAACACATAACAACCCAAAGACACATGCCTCCAAAATAAATAATGTAAAATGTATCATGCTCGATCTTGTAAGCACATGTATGGTTAATGATTCAATTATGTTGGCTTGAGGGGTCCTGACCTAGGTTTAGAGTTTATGGATAAACCAACAAACCCTCCAACTACTGGCCCTTTCGGCAATGATATGCTTGCGCAGACCAAAGTCTCACCTGAAGCAGTATGGGGGGGGTGCTGGAACCAGGTTTTCGCACCCTAAGAGATAATTTTATGAAGTGGTCCTTAGCAAAAACCTAATTGATCTTCCACGACTATGCGCAATGAATTTATAACAGAACTACAGATCTTTGTGCAATCATTAACAGAATACACATAAATACTTGTCTTACTTGTCGCAAATAATAAATCACAACTAGATCATGATCTAATCAATATAATACTTAAGAGATGTCAATATTCATGCATAAACATATCAATTAGCTCTGCGCATTCATAAATGAGTAACCAGATAGTGAGATCTCATAAAAGTATAAGCATTAAGCATAAGAAACAAATGTGCGCATAACATATAGAATTCTTTAAAAAATTTCCTTCTATTAATCCTTTAGTTCTGTCAATACATCAGCTTTCCTTCAAAACTCCTATAATCCCTTCTGTGCACACAGCCAGTGGATTCTGCACACAGCAAGGACTTACTCAAAAACTACTTGACTTATACAAACTCTATCTATTTATAATATGCCTAGCACATAGATACTATGGTCTCAAACCATGGTTTGAGGCCCATAGTTTACATTTAATCTTAAATATATCCAAAATTGGGGCAAAAATCCCTTTGACTACATCTGCGTAGCATGCACATACAAACATACAAAAAAAATCATTGGAACTTGTGCCTCAGGGGAGCTTGCTTCAACACACACCCAACATGAACATGTGACTCGTCCCGAGTCACTAAGGTGCTACTACTGTCTCCTTCGTTTTGTCTCTTAGAGTCTTAACAGAAGTTTGGAGAGGGAGCACTAACTCAAGGCTCTGCGCTGGTGCACCCTGCACCTGCGAAACCAATTTATTTGTCGTAGGCCCTTCAACAGCCGTCTCCACACTGCATTGGGTCTGCTGAATAATCTTGAGGGTGTTATCTAGCATCTGAGAAATTTCAAGTGCTTCCTTTTCCCATGGTTGCATCCGTTCTTTGAGCACCTTCTCCTTGCGGCGCAATTCTGAAATTTCTCCCTGGAGTTTGCGACCTTCTTACAGACGAGCAAGCTTCTGCAATATCACCAATGTGGGTGCTACTATACAAATTTCTTCAAACTATTTCTCCTTGGTGTTGAGTGTGTCGTGCAACTACTACACGACCGACTCGTTCTAGACAGAGGCCCAAATGACCACCTCATTCAAGGACTAGTCGCACTAAGTGACTGTAGCGACGATACTTTCTTGGGTCTAGTTAACCTGTGTTGCTTTCTTGGCGCAAACTTCAGGTGATGTCTCCGGCTGCAACTTGGTTTGGAGGTCCACGATTTTTTGCTTATATTCAGCTCGAATGATGTGAGTTTCCGCACGCGCAGCCTTGATCGTAACAACTAGTCCATCCAACTTCTTTGTGGGTGCATTTGTGGTCGTGACCGCTGGAATATCTCGACACATTTGGTTGATCTTGGATTCCAACGCAGCACACTGGGCTCTGCTTCTCGATATGTCGCTTCAGCTTGTCGTTGTTATTCATGTGCTTTGGCGGCCTATTTTTGTGCATCCTTGGTCTGTGTCTATGAGGTGGTGTTACACAGCGTTTTTTCATCGTCCCTGCAATCCCCATCCTGCACATTGCAAGACCATTTTCAGTGACCTCTATGTATTTTCATACCTTGCAAAAAGTGTCATTGCATCCCTTTCCATGAGAAGAACATTTCCTCTGTTGACAATTCCTGGAACAGACTCTCAAAAACACATGATTTTGGGTCGGCGCTGGTAGGCAATTATGGCCTCTCTCCCATAGAAAAATTAGCACTGGGCCTCATGCCCATTGGCACTCTATATCAGTGGACTGCCCGCGCCAAGATGTTTTTGGAAATTTTTTTAAAATAGAAGGGAATTTTCCATTCCCAACCACTTCGTGGGCAGAGTTATCATGGTTTGTTTGATTGAATAACATCAAATTCATTCCTTTAGCTTCTTGTTTCCTACATTTGAGCAACTCCCCAAAGGATAAGGCCTCCCTTCCACCTTATGAGGGATCCCAAACCACCTCCTCCTCTCCTATAAATACATCCTTCTCACATAGTTGCAACTAGCTAAACAGTCCTTACTATAGCTGGTGTGAGAGTAAAGCAGAGAGAAATCCAGTGTCGAGAGAGAGTCTAGACTCGTTGCTTCCCCAAGTCTAATCCCCGACGAATTCTTGAGACGCATTTGACTGGACCCGTCGAAGGAGGCTGCAACGTCAAGGCTCTTTTGGTTGTAAAATTCTTCTCTACTTATTAATACATGACTGGTTTTTTGGTTCCAGTTTTGCGTTTGATACGTTTAATCCTATGCAATACGTTTGATTCTCCTTGACCAATCGAATATTTATAAATGCAAATATGTTTTTGTATGTTTTCATCATTCTTTGATCCTTGTGCAGGTACACGGATATTACCGCTAAAGGACCGCGACGTGTGAAGACGAAGATCAGGAGATCACTGCCACAAGTTATGACAACTGTGTTGGATCAAAGGTAGGTCATTTATCCCAACTTTGTTTCATTCATAAACTAGGAGGCAAAGGATTAGCATGTTCCCTTGTTGCTAGACCCACCCTAGGGCTAGAGGGATCACCTATGTCCGTAGAGGGGATTTACCTGCACTACAAGTTAGCGACCACAGTGGGAGTCAATGTGTTCATCATCTCTCGTTGTTCATCTAGTGTTTTTCTTGTCGATTTGACTTTGATCATTTCATCATTTTTCTGCTTTGTTTGACCTATCTCATTGTTTTTAGCCATCCTGTTCAGTCCTAGAGTGTCAGGTATGACCTCTTCTCAGTGTTTTTTTATTTTTCCCATGGTTTTCTAGTTGGGCATTGCTTTTGCTTAAACAACCGCAACGATTGGCGCATGTTTCTTTTGTCACATATGTGCCGACCTCTGTTTAGCACATATTATAGATAAACAAACGCGTTGAATCCTGTAGGTTAAAATTTAGCTTTTTTTTTTTAGTTTTGTCAGTTCTTCTTGCTTATGGGTTGGATTTTCATCTTTCAATTCATCCACTGAGATTGTTTTGACTCTCTTATCTCATTCTTCTCAGCTATTTGTCCCTAATCTTATTAGTGGAGTTTGTCATCCTAGGGTTTCTAGGTGTCTCCTGCTGCTTGTCCGGCTCTCTCCTCACTGAGCCTTATGAGTTGAGTTTGAGTCAGTTTGGTCTCTATCATTTCAGTTTGACGACTGATTGTTTCAGCTTTTCTTTCGATTCTACATGTCTTTGATTTGTTGAATGATCATCTCGGATTTCGTTTAGCTTTCCATCGGTCACCTTGAGCATAGATTACATTGCTCTTTGAATCAGTTCGAAAGCCCTCTTTTTGCTTTGAAAGGATGGATCTATGTTTCGAGTGTGCTTGATGTTTGAATTAAATTGATCTCTTTGCTTTAGATCATGACATTCGAATTGCTCAAAACTAGTATCTATTTTAATTTTTAGTGTAACGACACATTTTGCTTCTCATTCATCTAGAAAGACAAAATTTGCATTCTTTCTCCTAGTTTGAAAATGACAAACATTATTTTGCGTTAGTAGCTTTTAGTGAACAAGGAAAGAGTTTTTCATTTTTTGCTTTCGTTGTTTTAGATGCATTAGTGAATTTTTTCTTGTGATTCGATCAATTGTTGCTTCGCTATAGACTACTATCATTCTCTTATCCAACATTCATCAAATAGGAATGATTTTATTTTGCATGTAGTTGAGAATTAAGGATTAGAGATCACATTCGATAAGGCCTTAAAATCACAACCTTAATTCAAGATAAACTTTAAAATGAGTTCAATCAACCTAAGGAAGCATTGAAACCTAACGCACATATATCTATAGGTCTAGGCTAGTGACGTGTTCCGACGTCGTTAAACCTAGCAGTTGTTGTTCACCATCTAGCTTTAGACGGCACCAGAACAGACTTGTGCTCCCCGTATCGTCAAGTATATAAAGGGAGACCCTCATAGATGGCAATATTTTATCCATAGGAAGTCGAGTCTGCCGCCCTGTAACCGTGATACACCGAACATAGCATTCAGGGAGACTACCAGCACGTACTTCAAGTCCTTGGTCATTTCTCTTTCATTTTATCACCAAGGTGTATATTGCAGTTAACAAAAACTTGGTACACCCTCTTGCTTAGATTCCCTGAGTAGTCATTTCGGTCTTTTTGTGACTCTCTAAAATTGAAAAGATCATCGAGCACTTTCCCTTTCACGCTCGTTCAACCTGAAAGTGACTAGACTCACCTTTGGTCTGTTTCTCAACTCTTAAAACATGAAACAACATAGTTTCGTTTCAATGTCAAAAAATTAATTTCCTACGATCACATGCCCATTAAATATATTTTATTTGGCTTGTTATTAAGTAATTCCTTAGTGTTTGGTCTTGAAGCCTCGAATTGGCTATCTCGTTTCCCTCCTGTGTTGAGACAACGTCACGGTGGTGGAACTACCAATTTTATCGTCCTCTTCATTGCCTCCTAGTGGCGATCCTTCTTCTGAAGTTTGTTCAGGAACATCTCAGCCCACTAGGTCTGTTGATTTATGGCAATCTATCCTTCCGAGTATCTTACCTCTTGCTACTCGATCTCCTCTTGAAGAGCCATTTGATATCAATTGGCAACCTCAGGACACTTGGTCTGGTTTTGGGAATGAGGAAGATCTCCCTCCTCTTACTTCGGAACCATATTTACTAGCCACTACTTTACTTGCCACTACTCGTCTTCTTTTCGACGATCAAATGGCTTCGTCTGACATGGATTCTTTGAGTCCTATCAGCAGCGAAGAGCTTTATGTCTCTATAGGAGATCATCAACTCCCCCCAGAGAATTTTCCTCATGTCTCAAGTCAACCTTCCTCACAACTGGTATCTCTCTTGTGCGGTTATTGTGCTTTTGGTCAGATCATTTTTGGTGTTGCATCGTTGTTTCAGAGTCTGATATGGTCTGATACATCAACTCCCTTAGGGGACTCGTCTGTCTCGGTATCGAGGGCATCACCCTCAACTCTTATGACGTCGACGATTGTGACCTCTGTTCATGTCTGACATCATGTCTGTGTGGCTTCATCTGCACTGGTTGTTAGTATGACTCAGTCATCGACAACATCTTATGTTGTTCGTAGGACCATTTTTATCAATCCCACGATACCTGTCAAGTCCACCGTGAGTAGATCACAACCTCACGTTTCAGGAACTCAACCTGCTAGTAGTGCGCCTATGGCTTCTACTTCCATTCTTGGAGGTTTGACATTCGATGAGTATCTGTTGGCCATTCAACAACAGAATTCCGCTCCTCGTGGTCCTCAGCAGCTTCGAACTTCTAGTGACCCTTTGCATCATTTTGACGTGTACAGTAATCCCATCTATTTGCCTCCGATTGATTTGAATCATACCATATACCACCCGGGACAACCCTGTGGTCCGCAAGGACAACCCTTACAGGGACAACCCTCTGGTCCACAGTAAAAACCTTATGGTCCACAAGGACAACCCTTACAGGGACAACCTTTGGTCCAACAAGTACAACCCTATGATCCTACTGGTCAACCTCATGTTC
Organism: Pinus albicaulis; assembly: GCA_034641835.2. Lineage (NCBI taxonomy): Eukaryota > Viridiplantae > Streptophyta > Pinopsida > Pinales > Pinaceae > Pinus > Pinus albicaulis. The sequence goes on from CM076584.1 coordinate 383,222,722, forward strand.
AACTGGATCCATCTTATCTTCCCGGGGGGAAAATATATTCGCAACAGGGACAATATTTTGTGCAACAGCACCAGCCTTACATTCAATAAGGCCAAAATTTTGTACAACAAGGACAACCCTATGGTCCTGCGCCAGGTCAACCTAGTTTTCAAGGGCAACCTGGCCCATCCCAACCATCGGGCCATCATTTTCCACAAGGGCAACCCGCTGGCTCTCAACATCCAAGCCAACCTGCTCTGTAGGGACGACCGCTCAAACCACAGTATCCGGTTCAACCTACACCCCAGGGGCAATCTGTTCAACCCCAAGGCACCACTTACATGCCTCAAGGTCAATCTCAGTTGGTATGTATTGCGCCGCAAGGCGTTAATTGCATGCCTCAAGGTCAATTATAGATAGTATACAGTGTGCCTCAAGGCACTACGTACGTTCCTCGAGGTAAAACTCAAGTGTTGTATAATGCACCTCAAGGAACTGCTTACATTCCGCAAAAAAATCCATATGTTTCTCAGACAGGACCACAGTGGTATGCTCAGAATCAATATCCTGGTCCTCAACCTATGTATGGGCGGAATTATCAGGCTTACAACCCCTATGGACAGAATCTTCCAGGACAAAACATATGGGGGCAGAATTTCTCTCAACCGGTGTGGAATCCTAACACTAGTCTTTATAAACGACCTGCAATGCCTTTCAATCCTCAATTACCTTTCCTTGCTATGTTGGAATTGCCTAATGTGTCGAAGTTGACGAACGATCATATCCTTCATAATCCATATTGGCCTCCAGCTCTGACCAAAATTCCTGGCGATTGTCCCAAATTTGAGGGCAAGTCCGGAGAATACCCCCAAGCGCATGTTATGACATACCATCTTTGGTGTTCCTCTAACTCTTGGGTTGATGATTCCATTCAAATCTGTCTTTTCCAACAGACTCTCACTAGTGCCGCTGCCAAGTGGTACACTGAACTATCCCGCGGTGTCTTCCAATATTTCAACTCTTTAGGCATGGAATTTCTCATGCACTTTCAGTTACTAGTTCAGTATGGGGACACACCTCCTCACATCCTTGAAGCAAGATCGAGCTACTCATATCTCTGATAATATTCATGAATGGAGGCATCGTCGTCGTTTGATCAAGTTTGATATTCCTAATCAACTTCTAACTGATTGGTTCACTGCATCCTTCATTGCTCCGATTGCTAAGGACATTGCTATGTGGGCAAGCGTTACTAAGGAACACTCCATTGCTCGTGCCCAGTACCTAGATCTTGTGTACTCTCAGTCCGGCACTTTGTACGAACTCTTGCCCGATGCCCCTCGACCTGGAACTTCCAAAGCACCAGCGACGCCATCTGTCGACAGTATCATAAGCTATGTGTCTCAAAATTCTCGCAAGTCTTCTCCAAATCCTACCAAGCAAAAATATACTTCTTCCAATGATACTGCTTCTCAACCACGCCCAAATTCTGGTAAAACCGCGGAAGTGAATGTTGTCCAGTCCAATCCAGCGGATAAAACTTCCAAGGGTAAGAAGAAAGGTAAAGGTAAAGCCAAAGCCGATACCCCGAAACAAGATTCTTAGAAATCTCGTGCTGATGATGGTTCGCAACACAAACCGAAGTATCCTTGTTTGATTTGTGATGAAGAGCATTACACCAAGGACTGCCCCCGGCCGAGGTGAGTCGATTGCTCAAAGGCACCCAAGGCACACCAATCGTTATTAAAGAACCATTTCCATCATAGCAGAATCAGTTGGTAGAGAAACCTCAGTCTACTGCCCCATTTGGCTCTCAGGTTTTCATGATGAACACTCCTGCATCTGTTTCTATTGCTACACGATCAAAATATTATACCGCATCAAGCAGCAGGGAAGGAAATCATTTATGGTCCTCCTCCCCTACCTGCTTATGGCCCTCTTCAGATTGAAAGGCCTAGTACTGAGTCTGTTGTATGACCACGTTCCAAAGGTGTACTCTGTAAGTCTTCTTACAACCCTAATGCCCGTGCTGCTTAGCATTACAGTATTATTGAGGATTTGGCTTAGGTGCTATCTGTTATGTCTGTATTAGAAGTACTTTGAATTTTTCTGTCTCAACGGAAGGCTTTGTTATCTACTATCGGAGGGGTTGATCCCATTGATTCGAGCCTTATCACTCTCTAATTGGAAGATTTCGCCCCATGTCTCCCTCACTAGGTTTCACTAATCATTCAAGTTGGGATTAATGGAAAGAATATCCATCGAGCGGTCGTGGACAAGGGTGCATCTACGTGCATCATGTTAACTGCCTGTTGGAAATCCATCGGTTCTCCAACTTTTAATTCATCTCCAAACGCTTTAGAAGCTTTCGATGGAAGAGAATCTCGCCCTCTCAGTGTTCTCACTAGTTTACCTATTACGTTAGAAGGAAAAACAGTTAACGTCGAGGTTGAATTCGTTGATGCCAAGCTCAATTTTAATCTTCTCCTCGTTCGCAGTTGGAATCATGCCATACTATGCATTCCATCCACTCTCTTTCATGTTCTTTAATTTCCACACGAAGGAAAGATCATCACTGTCAATCAGTTGACCTTTTTCACTTCTTCGTCTTCCGAGAGAGCAACGTCCATTATGTAGATCATATTCCTACGACTTATGAGAGCATAGGGTCGAGTATTTTTAAATATCATGTACTCATGGGTATTTTTCCTCTTCCTCCACCCAATACTGCTTAGGTTAACATGATCTCTCAATCTTCTGATCTGTGGATCATCCCCTCGCCTGACCAGATTGGTTCATTTGGTGACTCGATGCCGTTAAGCCCAATAGAGATTGATTATTGTGAACTTATTTTGGATTTGGATCCTCCTCCCTTTGATCACGCTCCTTTGAGTATGTACCTTGACACTTATTCTCAAACCCCTTGGCTTGGCGATTCGGAGTCACCCGATCCCTTAAATGAGATATTTCCCACCGATGAGGCCATCGTGGAAACTATGTCTCTTGAGGATCCTCCTTGGGATGATAGTCATCATCATTCCTCATTCATGCCTCGTTTTGGGGCCATGTCTACTTTTCTAGAGAAGTTTGCTTCTCAAGTTCCTTCTCATCCGCTTCAAACGCCTATCTTGACACACGAAGTCTTTGCAGAAGGTAACTTGGGAAACATGACACAAATGATGCCTATCAACATCTCCATTATATCGGGGGTTGTCAAGAACATCCACATTGGGGTGACCTGTTCTCCTGATGAGATCAAGGTCTATACTAGTCTCTTCCGCGAGTTTCACAAATTTTTCACTTAGTATTACGAAGAAATGCCCGGCATTGATCCGAGTATAGTGGTGCATGATATTCCTACTTATCCTGGTGCGAAGCCTGTTCACCAGCATCTTCGTCCTGTGCACCCTAGAAAGGTGGTCGTTATTAAAGGAGAAGTTGAAATACTTCTTAGAGATGGTTTTATTTATCTGATTCCCATGACAGAATGGGTTTCTCATATTGTTCTTATAGATAAGAAATAGGGTACTATCCGAGTCTGTGTAGATTACCGTGATATCAACCGTGCTTGCCCTAACGATAATTATCCTACTCTTTTTATTGATCAGATCATTGATGACTATGTTGGGAGTGAGATATTTTCCCTTATGGACGGGTTTTTTGGGTAAAACCAGATTAATATTATTCCGACCGATCAACACAAGAACGACTTTATCTTTCCTTGGGGTACTTTCGCCTATAGGAAGCTCCCTTTTGGTCTTAAAAATGTTGGGGTTACATTTCAATGAGCAATGTCTTATGCTTTCCATGATATCAAGCGCACTGTTCAACCTTACCTGGATGACCTTCCGACTCATTCGGCTAAGCATAAAGACCACCTAGATCACCTCCGTCAAATATTGCTTCGCTGTCTACGCTATAACATTCGGCTCAATCCGCATAAGTGCGTCTTCTGTGTTGACTCCAGTAGGATCCTAGGGTTTAACGTATCTAAAGACGAAATTTGTCTTGATCCCCTCAAAATCAAAGCTATTGTTAATTTCCCCTCTCCTTTCTCTTTACATCAGCGACAGAGTCTACAAGGGAAAGCTAACTTCCTGGGTCGTTTTATACCAAACTATGCTGAAGTGGCCAAAGGATTTACATGATTACTTAAGCAAGGCGTCCCGTTCCTCTGCGATGATATCGTTAAAAAATATTTCTATGCACTGAAGAAGTTGTTGTTCAATGCTCCTCTATCGCATCCTCCCAATTATCGTCGCGATTATTCCCTCTATTTGGCTGCCACATTTAGCACCATTGCCATGGTTCTGGTACAAGACGATGATGATGGTGACGAGCACGTAATTTACTATTTGAGTCGCAATCTTCTCGATATCGAAACACGTAATGCACATGTCGATAATTTGGCGTTGGCTGCTGTTAAAGTTGTTCAACATTTTCGTCACTATATTCTGTTGTGCACAGTGACTGTGATTTCTGATTGCAACCCCATGACTTACATATTGACTCGTCAATTGTTAGGGGGAAAATATTCGAAGTGGATTGTTATCCTCCAAGAGTTCGATTTAGATTTTACTACCACCAAATCGAAGAAATCATTTGTTTTCACCAATTTTATTTTCTCTCTCCCTTCTGATTCTGCTCCATCTAGTTCCGAGAAATACATTCCAGATGAAACACTTTTTCTTATTAACACCCTCGATCCTTGGTATGGTTATATCATCGTATATGTTCAGACTTCCACCTTCCAATTTGAGTTGACGAAGGATGCTTGTCGACGTATCCGCCATCATTCGCAACCTTATCGCATACTCAGAGATACTCTCTACCGCATCATGGCTGACTCTGTTATTCGCCGGTGTTTGACTCTCGAGGAGGCTGAAAATGTCCTTAATGATTTCCGCTCTGGCACCTGTGGCGGTCACATGTCTGGATATGCTACTGCACAGAAGATTCTTCGTGCAAGCTATTTCTAGTCCACCATCTTTAAAGAATGCATTGTTGTTGTCCGTAAGTGTCACGATTGCCAGATTTGTCAGCGCAAGATGCGTGGACCACCCACACATCTTCATCTTGTCATTACCGTTGGTCCCTTTGCGAAGTGGGGCATCGATTTTATGACGTGTAACCCTCACTCAGCCGGGGGGCATGCTTATATTATCGTAGCCATTTATTACTTCATGAAATGGGTCGAAGCAATGCCTACACTTACAGCTAACGGTAAGACAGCTGCACAACTTCTATTCAATCATGTCATTACTAGGTTTGGTGTCCCTCAAGCCATTGTTACCAATCATGGTTCTCATTTTAGTCATTACATGATGGCTGAGTTGACTTCTAAGTTGGGTCTGTGTCATGACAGCTCAACGTCGTACTACCCTCAGGCCAATGGCCAAGTTGAAGCTGTGAAAAAGGTTCTAGTTACTATGATTCAACATATGATTGTGATGCACAAGTAAAACTAGCATCTCATGTTGTTCTCAGCTCTCCGGACTTACTGAAACTTAGTGAAGGATGCGATCGAATTCACTCCATTCTAGCTTGTCTATGGTCTGGAAGCTACCCTTCTGATTGAATGTGAAATCCCTTTTCTCAAGATAGCTATTGAATTTTTGCCTAATACTTCGCCAAAAGAAGAGAGCTTCTATATTTAGAGAGGCTTGATGAAACTCACCGCTTTGCTGCTCTTGTCATAGAAGCATAGAAAAAGCGGGTCAAAGCTCATTTTGACCATTCAGTTTCCCCTCATTCCTTTATAGAAGGAAACCTCATCCTCCTGTACGACCAAGCTCACGATAAGCTGAGAGCACGCAATTCAACCCATGTGGCATGGGCCCTACATTGTTACGCGCGTTTTGCAAAACAGGGCTTATGAACTAATTAATTATGAAGGCTATCCTTTGGATCAGCCCAGAAATGGGTTGTATCTCAAAAAGTACTATGCATGAGTCTTGCGTGCATGTTTCTTTTGTACATAGGTGTTTTTTCATTTTTGTACAATTTTTGGCTTGGTGTGCTTTGCGAGCATTTTTCCTGCTTATTGTATCGTTGTTTATTGTGCAGATGTTTGTTACTCCTTATGTCAGTTTTGCGGATGGTGCCTCCCGTAGTACCCGAAATCAGTCTTCTGTAGCCTGGGTTATTTATAATCCTAATGGTGAGTTGATAGATCTTCAAGGTATTTGTCTAGGATGAACCATAAACAATGTCGCTGAATATAGTGTTGTCATTGAACTCTTAACCGAGGCCATTTCTCTCGACATTCGTGCATTGATTGTTAACATAGATTCTCAGCTTATTGTTCTTCAGCTTAATGGGCATTATTCTGTTAGAAATCCTCAAATCTTAAGGTTGTACTTACGCGTTCGTTTACTAGGAAGACATTTTGATTAGTATCAACATATTCCTAGACGAATGAATGCGTTAACTGATACAGTAGCCAATATTGTATTAGATAGACATTTGCGTAATTTGGAAAACATCATCATCACATGATAAGATTCATACATGAAAATATACATGTATATATATATATATATATATATATATATATATATATATATATATATATATATATATATATATATATATATATATATATATATATATATATATATATATATATATATATATATAAAGTGTTTACATCCACGTGCATCATAAGTTCAAAAAATATGTATGTTTCGGTTACATCCTGAGACATCATGTCTCTCAAAAAATATATGCAGAAATAAAAACCTAGGTGTCTAGTCGGTATGATGCTCATGGTAGCATGTCACTGCCTGCGCAATCCGCCTCAATAAGCGGTGAACACGGTTCGACACCCCTGCAGTGTGTCTCTGGTATATGCGACGAACATCATCAAATCTCGCATAGTCAAGGATTCCACTGGAGAGTCCCTCCAAGTTGCGTACAATTTCTTCCTCCTCGCTACAATCGCCAAGAGGGGCCACATCAAAATCACGAGGAATCTTGCGTGCAATGGGAGACATTCCTGCAGGTCTTTCTGGGCCTACATCTGCAAATACATGGATTAAAATCATAACATATATAATAATAAAAAATCACAATACTCATATATATTTAAAAAAAAAAAAAAAAAAGGAAAAGAAAGAAAGAAAGAAAGAGAGAGTCTTACCTAACGTTTCATCCCAATCCTCTCATGCTGGGAATGGTAGATCCGGATCACCTGTAAATTATGTGCCAGAATAGGGCCAGTCCTCCACGACAATCAGTTGTCGTCGGAGCCACTCAAAGAACTCCGGTCTCTAGGACATTTGTTGACCGCCTCTTGATCTTGGTATCAAAGTCACCCAACAGACCATTTGTGGCTCCTGGGATGGTGGTGTAGGAACTATCACTTCCTGACGTTGGAAAATTGGTAATTGTTCCAAGATGAATGGTACCAATATAGACCCATATCCGACTTGTTTCAGCTTCCCATTCTTGCATTTTGTTAACTGGCGTTTAATTTTGACCGTTACCGCCTCTGCCCAGTTGTAGAGAGTTGGTGCCAAACAATCTATTGCAAGAAGTAACTGTGTTTTTGTGGGCTCATGCGGAGCCTGAGATCTAGCAGCTCGTGTGATGGTGTGCATCACTACTTTTAGTGCCAAATCAGGAATGGTTTGGATATCCACCTTTCTGCTTTTGAATCCTTTCCTTGCTCCTTGGCACACTCTGTCGATGACAATGCTCATGTTTTCCATTGTGGGCTGGGTACCTATCAGGATTAGTATTTCCCCCCTCCGTGACAATCCAGTTATGAAGTAAACATCCGAGACCTCAATCTTTAGTTCTTGATCGTGGATTATGAATTTTTCCCAATCAATGTCCCATACGCTGATCAGGTACTGTAATAGCTTCGATTGAACTCAGAGACATGGTGCCATGAATAATTTTTTGAGCCCGTAATCCCTGAGAGCATCCATGCATATTACATTTCCCAAGGTTTTCTCATCTTCTTCACTATGTTCTCTCTCCTTCCATTTGATCACCATTTTGTTCTTTCACACCTGCAAAAACATCAACGTGGTTGTCACTAGTCAAATTGTTTGTTATTTGAGTGTTTGTGTTTGTCGTTGGCGCGACTATTTCAAAAACAGTCGCGCCAAGTGGTGTGCCCCCGTTTGGATTCAAGGCAGGTTGGCGCGAGTCCGTGCTTGAAACTCGCGCTGACCGTCGCACCCTAATTTGCACAAAAACCCTCCACATATCTAAAAAATGGATTGCATGCAATGAAATTTATATCAAAATGCATGCAAGGACATTAACTCTTACCTGGAATAGACAAATTAACGAATGGCCTTTTGGATTGTCTGCTGTCAGCTCCGCAAAATCACAGTGAAAAAAATGTAAAAAATGCTCACGACAGGTAAAAGTAAAGTAATTTGTTTTTACTATTTTTGGCATTTTATAAACTTTTCAGAACCCTAATTAGGTTTTTGAGCACATTTTTCGATTATTTTGCTATTTTATCTCTAAAAATGGGTTTTACGTGCAGCAACAAGTCCTCAACGTGACGACGATGAAGTGACGAGTTGTATTTTATACTTTTTCGAACTCGGTAAAAACACGAAAAAGTCACTTCCTAGAGTCATCTTTCAGCTCTTTTATGACTCTCAAAAACTGAAAATATTGTCGAGACTCTTGTCGTTTTGAACTCGTTAAAGGCTATGAAATAGTATCTACCCACTATACGTTTACCCCTTTTTTGGGTTGGGATAGATTATTTATGAAAAAGGCATATCTTAGCCTATCGCGACTAAAAGGTTCTCTCAGACATAGTTTTCTACCTTTTCGGATCTGTGAGACTACCTACAAAAAGGGACCTGCTAGAGTTTTCTTTTCCGCTTCTTTTAAAACTCTCAAAAAATGAAAAGATGTTGAGTTCTTCCTTTGTTAAACTCGTTAAATCTACATGACATCGGAAACCGTCACCATGACGTAATCGAGTTCCTCCTTCCTAGGGCTCGTAAATGTACTAGGATGAATTTGTTCAAAGGAAAAATTTATATGACGAGCATATGCTATCCCCTTCAATCTTGTTTCCAAAAATAATTGGGCTACTCGCCAACAATGGTGGGGGAAAATGGAACCATTTCTTAGGATGTCGCTCTTGAACATGACACTCATTTGCATTCGTGTTGGGGTGAGGACATCTCATTTCATTATTTTTGCCTCCATGGGTTTGGGTAATCTATTTTGGTCTTTCATCTACTCTTTGTCACGTCATCATGACCTCATATCCCCTAATGTCAAATACTGCCAAATTCTGGAGTCGTGTCACCAATATGTTCAAGAGAAGTTTCCTTTTACAGTTTTCAAACTCTAATCTTCTTTTTGGTCCTGATTCACTATCATATGTCTCATGTCGATGACATGGGAAACATTATGGCCCTCCTTCGACCAGGTCACTTCCTATCGACTTCAGCTCGTTATCCAAGAAGATGATCTAGAGGCTCCCTTCTAGTACCTTGGAGCTTGCATACCTCAATGGAAAGTTCTTCGCATTCGACGATAGGTCCTCATCATTGGCCTTCGATCGAGTGATTCCACAGGTGTTCGACGCCAGCTCACTGTTCACACTCTGTGGATTGTACTAGTTGTACCTTGAGAGCCATTGTCATTATTGGTGGTTTTTCTCGTGCCTGTTAACAACTTTCATCATTGGCTGGAAATCATGTGACTTTCTTGCATGTTCAACTTCATCTCACTTATTCGCATGCTTGAATTTGTAATTATTCGGGTCGAGATGGAGCGCAATACCCTGGCCTTTGTCTGATGAAATATAGGCTACGCAATATTTTGGTTTATCATGACTATATGCATGACTCTTTTGATTGGATGGTTGAGACCATACCTGAGACTATTTCTTGATCCTTCTTGCTGGATGGCTACATCCATACCTCGGATCTCACTTTTATATGTACTCTTTTATGGATGGTTGCGCCCATGCCACATATTCATGTATAAGAAATATCAGTTGTACTTGTACTTGTAGGTCTTTCGACGGCGGTGTTTGGTTTGAACACGTTCTCATAAATCATTTCACTCCTCCCTCTCTCTCGAACCTCATGCTTTAGGGGGCATCTGTTACACAACATTTTGTCACCATCCCTGCAATCCCCATCCCGCACATTGCAGGACCATTTTCAGTGACCTCTGTGTATTGTCATACCTTGCAAAAAGTGTCATTGCATCCATTGCCATGAGAATAACATTTCCTCTGTTGACCATTCCTGGAACAGACTCTCAAAAACACATGAGTTTGGGTCGGTGCTGGTAGGGAGTTATGGCCTCACGTTTGATATGTTTAATCCTATGCAATACGTTTGATTCTCCTTGACCAATCGAATAGTTATGAATGCAAATATGTTTTTGTATGTTGTCATCGTTCTTTGATCCTTGTTCAGGTACACAGATATTACCGCTGAAGGACCGCGACGTGTGAAGACGAAGATCAGAAGATCGCTGCCACGAGTTACGAAAACTGCATTGGATCAAAGGTAGGTCATCTATCCCAACTCAGTTTCATTCATAAACTAGGAGTTGAAGGATTAGCATGTTCCCTTGTTGCTAGACCCACCCTAGGGCTAAAGGGATCGCCTCTGTCCGTAGAGGGGATTTACCTGCACAACATCTGAGTTCTCGGTATTGGAGTTCATCAGTAATAACAGTGTAGTAGATGGAGTTTTCCTACAGGCAAAATGACAAGGTTAATATGAACATCACATGTACCAGTAAATTGAATGCGCTGGCTTGCATCCATTTGGATTACTGGCAAGGGGATATGAACAAAGTTCCCATCCCCGAATGATGGTAAGGCTACGTCCAAAGGTTGTGCATTGGTAACATGTGCATTTATCCGACTCGCTTTAATCATGCTCACGTGGATCTGGCTCGCTTTCACTTTTAATTCTTGTAATCCAACCTGTACAATCTCCAATGCAGATTTATATTGGACCTCCATGTCTGTCCCTCAATCCTCTTGCGCAATGGTCACTGTATTTTCAATCTCATTGAAATCGTCCTCTGTAAGTGTCAGGACCTCGTGTCCTATTTTCTTAGACCCCTTCTGCTTCTTTCACGACCCAACCGTAGGCTACGCACCGCACTTTGTGCCTTTTGATGTTGCTGCTTTATTTTTTTTAGGCACGAAGCCATTTTTTTATGGCACTGTGGTGTCAATGTTTTCTCTCGTTGTTGTCAGGGTAGGTTCCTTCTCACCAGGTTTGTTAGTGACAGTTGGTGGTACTGTTTCAGTAGGATTTTCAGTGGCCTTCTCTGTTGATTTACCTGTTGGAGTGCGTGGCTATGTTGGTGGAGTCAACAAAGCAGGCAGCCAGTCTGTTGTAACTCTGATCATATCGTCTTCAGTCACCAAGTAGGGCAACTCATACCATACGCCCTCCACAACGCCCTTCGCACAGATGTGGATATTGTGGAATATAGCCTTAAAGTCAGCTACCACCTTGTATTGCTCATAAAGAGTGGGAGAGAGTCGCGGCTTCGACTGTATTGTCTGGTATAAGCTTGAATCGTACATAAACCAAAATATCTTGTTCTCTTTCGTGCACTCCGGGTCAGAGGAGCTCCAGAGGGTTACGTAGCGCGTGGCTTCGTACAATGGTTCAGCAAGTCCAGGGAACTAGGTATATTCGGGGGTTTTTAACCCAATGAGTGTGATTGACAAAAAGAGCCAAGCATACTGAAAAGTGCTTGCCCTCCTCTTGGACTTCGCGCACGTTTTAAAGAAACTTTGTACACAAGTACGTGCACCAGTTGTATATGAATCCTTTTTCACATCTCCCAGATAGCGCAATCATATTCGCAGACACTTCCTTTGGCCTACACTTGCGCATCATCTTGCAATCCAAGAGGATCGTGCAAAAATGGACAATCAGGTCATTAATCTCCTCTACCACGAATCCCCATAATTTGCATGTAACATCATACTTTTTCTTGTTTTTATCCGCCAGGGCTTTCTCCTACACTTTTCCTCCAAAATCGGCCATAGCATCGACCCCCTTGTTTGGAAATCCTGTGATTCTATGAATAATTTCTGTATCAATTGGGATACACTCTCCCAACCCGAGCACATCATCATGCACCAATGCTAACAATTGTCTCACACAGATATCATTAATGAGGTTGTGCCCAAAATGAGGGATCTACAACAGATTGAGGAGGCCTGCCTCGTGTAAACCTAGCATTTATCTCTTCGATTTGAGGCACACCAGGCCTCTGTCATAAGGAATTGGATCAAGATAGAGCTCTGGCGCGAGCTTCGGAAACTTCTCAACATATGCGATGTCCTAGTCATCGAATCATATCTGAGGTATTTTTGCGAGCATATCCCCCTCCATTGGGATGTTCTCTGGGATCAGGGGCACTTGGATACATGCGTGCACCTTATCTGGGTCCTGTTGGTGTCTCGTGTTTTGATATTTTTGAAAATCAAAAGACAAGGCAACATCAGAACCAATATTTAGAGTTCCAGGATCTAGTCCTCCTGTTCTCAGAGAGGGATCTCTCAAATGTTTGTTTGCAAATATTTATCTTGTGTGCTTTGAGTATTGGTTTTAGACTAGTTATTAAGTGTAGGTGTTTGTTTGTTTGTTTGGTTGGATTGATACAGAAGAACATGAAAGGTTTAGGAAAGATATATAGAATAGAGAAAAATATGGTTCATTGGGCAATGGAGTCAAGAAGAGGTCATAACATACTCATCAATGGATATGGGATATCAGAGGGAAAATCTAACTTGGCCACAGGATCCTTTGGTTTTGGAATGAGATGGACATCAATGATTTGGAAAGAGAAATTTTATTCTCAATGAAGGGGATTTGAAAACACAACTTGAACAATAAAGAGCTATTTGGTAGACAAGGCTAACCATGAATTCTACGAATCACACCTTTAAGCCAATAATGATTTCAAAACAACTTTTAAAAAGAAATCTAAGATTCGGGGAACACCCTATTTCCTCAAATATTTTATTTCAAATGACTTAGAAAACATAAAATATTCACTGATAATTGCAGTCATAGAAAAGGGAACACCTAATACATCTATGATCACAACTATAAATACCTTCAAGGCAAATGTTTAAGTAAGGACAAGGGGCAAGATCAAAACAGACCTCCCTGGCTTACTGTAAACAGAAAACTACAAAGGGGGACTTTAATAACAGTTTTAAAGTGGCAGAAAACAAGCAGGGAGAACCATAAATCATGCTGAAACCAACTATTCGAACTATTAAGGAAATAAACAAGCCTAAAGACTAAAGAGAGAGATTAAAGACTCTAAAATACTTTAGCAGAAGAAAACATAAAACAGTGAAGGATGAACATGTCTAAGGTGCTTCCAAGAGTCATTTCTTAGCCTAAAACTTTTGGCCTATTGTAGTAAGAAATTAAGGGACAAAATGAAAACAGGAGAAAACATTGAACAATTTAGAATACTTCACCAACAGCCAAACTCATGGGTCCAATGATAGAGCCTTCTCAGGAATAAGCATGCAATAATATCATCAAGGCTTCCAAGACTTCAATTTGTTTTTCAACTTCAACAGACTATGTATATTTCAAAAAGTTTCAATATTACAACTAGTGATCAACCAACCCCTCACTTATCTTCTTCAGAAGTATATATAGAAGAATGAGGAGGTGAGATCTGATAAAAGATCTCAAAAACTAATTAATACAGACTTAAATGGCTACTTGGCCTTTGGGGGCTTAATGAAGCAACTTACATAGGTGTCCTCCATATAAAATCATTTACATTAACTATTAGGTTTGCTGGAAAGAATTTGTTGACTTCAAGGCTTCCCATCATTCTTGAAATAACTTCTGCTGACAACTACAATAATTTTCTTTGGTTGAAATAACTGTTTAGCTGTATTGATGCTAAATATCTCCTGGTCTGGTAATAACTTCGACCTTCTTTGATTGCTTTGAGGCTGTAGGTGGCTCTGCGATGGCTGGAAGTTTTAATTAGCCCCTAAGGTGACAGTGGAGGTCTCTTTTCTGATAAAACAGTCATGATTTTCTTTTAAACTGTGGTTTAGGCTTCTAATAATCCATTTTTAGCTGTAACCCCCATAAATCTGTCTTCAATTTTCTGTCCTGATAAATTTTATCTTCGACACTGATACTTCTTTGACTGTGCTCGATTCATGGTGTTTTTGCAGATGTGTAGGGCTACGCAGGGGTGATATGGCATCAATGCCTCAAGAATCACTGATGAAACGTGAATTTTAAACCTTGTGATTGATTTTCTTTGGTGAATTGAAGGCAGGAGGATCGTCACCCTTTGCCTTTGAATTTTCTTCGGGCATAGCGGAAAAATCACTTAAAACCCTGCACAATACAAATAAATATTAAAAAATCCCGCATATATAGGTTTATTGCTGCGGGAGGACATGTGGGGAGAGCATGATCGTTGGATGGCATCATCCAATGGTTGAGATTAATCGAGGAGGTCAGAGGAGAGCGGAAGAAGGATTTGAATCGGAGTCGTTGATCGCGTGAAATCGACAGTCGGGAGCGTAGGTGGAAAGTCAAAACGGAGAAAACGGGCGATGAATTTTGGGCCATCGATCTACAGATCATATCGACGACGGAGAAGCTGTTACTGCTGCGTCAGAGCCTAGTTATCGCATGGGCATCTTCGGTGAGTGATCATCGTCTGATGGGCGGCCTCAGATTGGATGGTGGACGTCCATATCGCGCTGGGTCCACGTCCGAACTTTAACGCGCGATGGACAACGGTTTGGTGAACAGTGCCCAGGGCACATGTCAATCAGTGAGTGGAATCACTGTTGATCGAGAGAAAACCGCCCTGCGCTTGAAAGCGATGCGATGGATACCGCCAGTTTCTGCACAGTGACCGTGGCGCGGGGACCACCGGGTGGATGAAAATGGGTCGTCGGATCTGTGGTTTAAATGGACGGATGTGATGCGATTGGGCACTGAACATGAGTGGGGACCATGGGCACGATGGGATTGCGAAGACCGTCAGATGGGTTGGGAAAATCAACGGTGATAAATGCTCCCGATGACCAAACGCGCTAAGCGCTTTTTCGAGCTAGCGCCCGGGTCACGCAGGGAAAAGGTTGAGGGATCTGGCCGAAGGGGGATAAGACCCATATGTGTCCAAATGTGGGTTTTTCATGGATTTTCAATGGTTTTAAAAGGTTTATAGGGGTTCCGATAAGGCAAAGAAGGAGTCTTTAAACCTTATCAAAGGGTTTCGATGAAGGGGAAAGGGAAAAAATCATGAAAATGAGGAATTTCATGGGAGAAGGAAAGGCAAAGATGCGGTTAGTTTTGGAAGAAGGGGAAAGGGGGAAAATGGTGCTTGCAACAGTTTCTCTTCATGTAATGACAACAAAATTTCTGAGTTGCAAAAGGGGAAAAGCAATGACGATTATCCAAAAGATAGAATATTTTCAAAAAGACTTTAAGCATCAGCAATTTTAGCAATGAAAGGCTATCCAACATCATTTAGCCACCACCTGATATGACAAAATTTATGGGTGGCTAACAGGTCCTTCATCACTTTCACTATAGGTTTGCGCAGTGCAATGTAACCACGTAGCTGCGATAAGGGGGATACCTCTACCACATCGTTACCACCTTCCTCAATATTCTCTGGGAGTTCAGGCATGGGTTTCTTCATCTTCTCTCTAATAGAATGCGAGGCCTAGGGGTATTTTCTCTAAGGGATTTGTGCATTCTCAATGTTTGACCCTTCTTTGTCTTCGATGGCGCAAGGGTCTCTACCACATGCACCTCCTCCGCAACAGGGTCATCTCCTGGTTTGGTGGATGTCATTCTGCTCTGAATTATGTATCCTAAACTCGCTTGGTGCAATGATTCCTCAAACACGGGATCCAATTCGGACATAGGTGCAACAAAGATAATAGCAAAAACAGAGCTTAAAGCATAAAAATTTCTCAGAACGCAAAGGGAACTATTGCGATCCTAGGGGTCATATTTATAATTGTGTCACATCTGCAACGACTCCTTGGGCATTAATAAGGTTCCATTACTGAAAAAAATGGTCCCAAATCTAGAAAAATCCCCTCATTAAATGCAACTTGGATGCTCCTAAAAACGATAATAATTTTGTCTTATCTAGTTTAACTGTTCCAATGGCTAGTTTTCGACACCTCTTTGCACCAGTCAATCCCCTGGCGCAGATACTGCGCCCCCGCTGCACCTTACTGCACATATAATCCAAAGTTAGGCATAACCATTGACAGACCCCCCCCCCCCAAACATAGAATTGTTGACCAGGTAATTCAAAGCATATCGCATAGTATCTGTCATATGCCTTAGTAACTGTAAACTTTTCTGACATTCATCATCCCAACGGAATGTCTCACCTCGCCTGAGTAATCTGGTCATGGGTGCAGTTATCAATTTGTACTGGGGAATGTGCTTTATATAGTATCCCACAAGGCTCAACATGGAGTGCATTTGTCTGAAATTCGATGGGATGGAGGGTCCTGTGAGCGCGCGTGCTAAGTGTCGGCAATGCATAGTCTCCCTTACCGGTGCATTAATGATCAAAGCTTCAATAATGATATAAAACTCACTTTCAATGCTAAATGTAAGAATAAAATTATCTATCAGCACAAACCATTCACTAGTGCATCTGCGCAGCTATGTTTCCAAGTACCATTCAGTTGGCACCTTTCCCAATGTATGAATAAGCATATGAACCCATTCAGGTTTCGGTTCTACGCCCCATACATGATTCCACTTGGCCAGATGTCTATGCGGATCCTCTTTGCCAGAATATAAATCTTCTTCTTTAATTACTGGGATTCAAAATGTAACTGCATCATCCGCGCTCATTCCTCCCAATATCCCATATTATCCTTATGTGTTTCCTACCATCTTGCTGGAGTAGCGCGCAAGCCAAGATCCAAAGCATGGAACCGATGTTCTTCGGGCACGAACCTTTCTAGTTCTCCCAAGAACGTGTTTACACCATTTGAGCCATCATAATGTGGGAAATTATGTACCTCAAATGTTATGCAACACAAAGCGTGGGTCACATGATTACATCGCAAAGCAGAAACCTCATGCAGTCGGTTCTGCCAATTCTCTAGTTCTTCATCAAAGTCTAAAAAACAAGAACTATCCTTCTCCCATTTAAGATTCCCATCTGCTGTTGGGTTAATCCAATCTTCCTCGCGCAAAGTTAGCTTATAGATTTGATCAATCTCGTCCTCAGCACGCACTGGTTCAGTATACCTTTGACCTTATGCAAGATCCAGAGGAATGGTGACTCTAACTCCATTATTCTCAAATTCCATTCTCCTTTTCTTCAGACTGATAACACCATCCATGTCAATGGCCCAATCCAATCTTAACAGTGCATAATAGGGATCGGTATCATCTACAATCTGTATGACTTCAAAATCTGCCAACACCTTAACACCTTCTATATTAACCACAACTTTTGACAATCTCCCCGAGGGAATGATCTTCTATTGGTTAGCCATGGGCACTTGGATAGTGGAACATTCCATCTTCATTTCTCCCATGCGTTGCTAGGTTTGTTTAGGTATAACATTAGTATCAGATCCCAAATCTCTAATGACTTGGTCCATTTCATAAGCACCGATCTGCACAGTCAGACGCATCCCTCTACCCGTTCTCTTCTTGTTCTTATAGATTTTTTTGACTGCGTGTTGTTCTACCAGAGGTTTTTCCCTTTCTACGCAATTTTATATCAATGCATGCAAATTTTCAACAACCTTTTTGTTGCGCATCAACTTTATGCATGCTTGTAAGAAGGTCTTAGTCTCTTCTTCTCCTTTAGTTTTGTTCAGTGTCCTACCACCTGTAGAAGTATCTCCTTCCGTGAATTCTTTCCTTGCTTCAATAAAGGCTTCCTTTACGCGCTGAAGATTAAGGCCTTCTTTAGTTTTAGGTGCTTTTCAGATCCACACATCAGTGGCAGGTTGCTTTCCTTTATCTTCATTGGTAGCTACACCACTCTTGGTAACTACATTCACACAAGGATCTTCCTCTCGAGTCTCAACGTGAACCATCTGCAAATTCTGCGTTAGGGTCTTATTTTCCTGCATGTTTGCAATCAAGACATGACAATATTCTATAACATGATCAAATTGTTTATAGTACCTATAGATCTGTCTTGCTGGATTTGACTAATCGCGCTCATAATGACTAACATCACCACATTTATAGAAAATCGCTTGTCCTCTTCCTCGACCAACTGATCCACCTCCCCGGCCTTTTCCTCTGCCTTGGAATCCTTCGCTCCTAGAAGGGGATGTTGGTGATGTAGGCTCAACCTGTATTCTATAGATCTTAGCTTTATCCAACATCATATTGTAGGTCCAAAAATTATTCTCATCATGCCTTAGTGACGAACAAAACTTGCAAAATGGTTGTTGTAGGTCGAGCTGATATTTTCCAACCCTCAGGCACGAATCTGTATCATGTAGTCTAGCAATCTGGCATATAGTACACCATACACGTCTCTTTAATGGACTAGGGTCTCCAGCATTCAAATCATTGTTAAAAATAGGACACTGGTTTTATGATGCCCAGAAGCTTTGCACTTTATACACCAGACCTCTGCGCAGACGTCCTTGCCTTTGTCCTTATGCAGATTTTGACTTTCTAGATGCATTGCTTCTAGCTGACTCTAAATCTATTGACTTCTCAGCGTAATAGGTGTTGGGGTTGATCCGGGTCCGTCAACTACCGAATTTACCCATGAACTTTTACTTTTGTGATGTTGTTAGAATAAAATTTTTAAAAGAGCATAAAATAACACATATGCAAGTTGTAAAGAAGAGGAAAAAATACAACCATCAACAACATAAGAACACGAGACGTTGATAATGGAGTTCACCCAGTGTGGGCTACGTCTCCTGCCTCGGTGTCAAAATGGGGTAAGCCACTTCATATAATGATGGAAATGGGAAGATGTACATGGATGATGTTCTTTGTCATACAAGGAGATGTTCCCTCAAAATGAGTGGCTTGTCTCTCCATGAAACGTTCCGCTACATGAAATCTCATTCACAATGGACCTCTTATCAGCATGAGATAATCTTACATAAAGAAAAAACAAAGATCCTGCAACACGCATTAAGCAAGGATCTAGACACATAATACATCTCACAACAAAAAGAGGCACATGATCAAATTTCATATACCTCAAACCCTAAAGTCAACTGAAGAAGTGTATGCTCAGCTGCTGAATCTAATTCCACCATCGAACTTGTGGCATTGAGGGGCATAGAATCGACTGTCCACACTTGAGAATCTAACACTATCACTCCAATCTCGAAAATGGCAGAAAAATGGGAAGCTTTGTTGCTGAAACGGACATCGCCATCGGATTCCTGGCTACGAGAAGTGTAAAATCGACATAAAGGCTGTCGAAAACTGGCTCTCGCAAGTTTCGGGCCTCAAGGAATCTTTTGATGCCCTGAAGATTCCCTGGGGCATGGTTCCACTGTCTCAATGGCTCGTAGTTGTGCCTGCAAAAATAAAATTATATATATATATATATATATATATATATATATATATATATATATATATGTGTGTGTGTGTGTGTGTCTCGAACTTTGCGCTCTCCTCTGCCTAGGTGCATCTACGGTTAGGGTTTTTATATGATTTATGTGGCAAAGTTTTCCAAGAGGCACCTTGGTGCGTTGGTTGTGGGCAACGTTGTTAAGGCAGAGGTCGGGGGTTCCAACACTGCTGACCTTCTGCATTTGGCAAAATGTTGGTGTTGTTTTGCATTGGTTTTGAATTTTGTTTTGCTTTTTGGGACCGCCTGCTCGGGGGTCGGCCATGTGGGCCAGGTGGGTTCGACCCACGCTGGTCTCATTTCCCACGCTGCATTCGGCAGTTAAGGGTGGTAACATATGCCGAGGCATGGGCCAGGTCCACCAGCAGTGGCTTGCCCACTGGCCAATTGTGGCCCTTTACGGTGCAGGTTTGACAACCCGCCATATATATATATATATATATATATATATATATATATATATATATATATATATATATATATATATATATATATATATATATATGGCGGGTTGTCAAACCTGCCGCCCGAAACCTGCACCGTAAACAACCACAATTTGCCAGTGTATATATATATATATCGTGGGGTTTGATGGGGTCATGGCCCATCGACCCAAAATATATTTTTAATATTTGTTGCAATATGGTTTGACGGGGGTGGCGGGGGTCATGGCCTGCCACCCCTATCTTTTAATATTTTTTTGTTTTTATAACAATAATGGTCGTTCTTGATTTTTCCCAACAAAAGGGTTATTGGGATATTTAATGAGGCTACAATTTCACCTTCTTTCGGGTGCTAGGTTTTCTATTGGTTAACGGTGAATTTGTGGGACACTTAAACCTAGCTAACTGCCCAACTTTGATAAAAAAAAATTGACTTGCTTTAACTTCTCCGTACAGGCTCGGATTGGAGATCCATTCGCACCGTTGGAATCAAGGCGACGATTACTTCAATTTGAACCCGGTTCGAGAGCAAATCGGCCACTTTGAATTTTGACCATTTTTGAGCCCTATTGATCTTCTGAGGGTGTTTGCAGCCACCTGGATTAGGGGTAGATTCTAGTTTCATTGCAACTTCTACAACCTCAGCATGCGTAGCAATCTTTTGCTGACCTAGTGGTTGGTAGAGATGCGGGAGCAACATAGAAATGAACCATTATTTATGTTGAGCATCATCAATCACAAATCCACCATCTCTGATGGTGTGCTTCAATATTTGATCAACCTCCCATTCATATTCATTAGGTTCTTGACGGATATCCTTCATCTCCGTCACCAACTGCACGTATGACTTAGGTTTCTTAAATTTCTCTTTTAGGTCTGCTTTAATTTCTTCTAGAGTAGCATTAGGGTTTTATTGCACATACCTAATGTACCAGTCTAGAGTGAAATCTTGGAATTTAGTAGCGAATTGTGCTTTTCTAATATCAATATTGTTTACTTGTCGCGCCTGCCATAAGGCCTCAATTACAAACCATAAGTGATCAATTTCCTCATTACCAATGCCTCTTAAATTAGGTAACTTCATGGATGTAACCATATCTAATTTAGGAGGGGGTGGAGGTGGAGATGGACTACGTGACAGGGTAGATGATCGACAATGCGAGCTCATA
This sequence comes from Pinus albicaulis, assembly GCA_034641835.2. Lineage (NCBI taxonomy): Eukaryota > Viridiplantae > Streptophyta > Pinopsida > Pinales > Pinaceae > Pinus > Pinus albicaulis. Next base: position 383,243,909 of record CM076584.1, read on the forward strand.
AGTGGAGTGGATGGAGTAGGAAATGGATTCAAGGGCTTCTGATATGACGAGCTTTCTTCTTTAGAGTCACTCGAGCTAGCAGTTTCTTGTTTAGGTTCACTATCAGATCTAGGCTTCAGAGAGCGATACAGGACCTCTCCAGAGTCTTCTTAATAGATTCTTCCACTGCGTGTAGTTGAACCTCTTTGATGCATTCAAGCAGTATGTTCACACAGGCATCCCTTTTCAAACAATAACATCTTGAGTAATAATTTCAATGAGCATAGAAACTTACCTCTAGGACCTTTCAAAAACCTCCTTTCAGCTTTAGAATATGACACAAATTACTCAAAATCAAATTCAGTCACAAATACGCCCATAAGGCGATCGATCCAATGATCTATTGTGCGAGTGATCTTATTAACAAATTTCTCTACCTGCTCGATCAATTCAGGATCCCACTCCGTGACTACGTCATCTTTTATGCAGTGATGGACTTCAGCCAAGTGCGACAACCACTCCTGCAGTTCGTGCACAAAGGAACATAAGAAATTTCATGCACTTTAGTATGAATATACTTTTGTACCCACTGTTCGTGAAACAATTTAGTACTTTTATTCTCTCGCAGCGCAAACTCAAGGATCTTTCTATCCAACCAGTGTTGTAATTCGTTGCGTGATGGATGCCACAACATCAAATCTCCCTCAAAATGATGATCCTGGTCCTAGCAACAGAAGTATTTGTTGGATTGAGGGGTCCTGACCCTGGTTCAAAGTTTATGGATAAACCAACAAACCCTCCAACTACTGGCCCTTTCGGCAATGATCAGCTTGCGTAAACCAAATTCTCACCCGAAGCAGTATGGAGGGGTGCTGGAACCAGGTTTCCACACCCTGAGAGAGAATTTAATGAAATGGTCCTTGGAAAAACCCTAATTTATCTTCCACAATTGTGCGCAATGAATTTATAACAAAACTACATATCTTTGTGCAATCATTAATATAATACACAAAAATACTTGTCTTACTTATCGCAAATAATAAATTATAACCAAATCTTGATCTAATCAATATAATACTTAACAGATGTCAATATTCATGCAAAAACATATCAATTAGCTCTGCGCATTCAAGAATGAGTAACGAGATAATGCGATCTCATCAAAGTATAAACAGTAAGCATAAGCAACAAATATACACATAACACAGAGAATCCACCAAAATTGTTCCTTCTATTAATCCTTCAATTCTGTCAATACATCAACTTTCCTTCAAAACCCTTACAATCCCTTTTTGCACACAACTAGTGGAGTCCGCACACAGCCATGACTAGGTCTTCGCGCACATAGCTAGCAGAAGCCTTTTACCCAACCCAAAAACCCGTACAGACGCAAATATCAGAATATCAATATAACATATCACTTGTTACTAAAAAACTACTTGACTTAGACAAACTCTATCTATTTATAATATGCCTAGCGCGCATATATTATGGTCTTAAACCATGGTTTGAGGCCCATAGTTTACATTTAAGCTTAAATATATCCAAAATTGGGGCAAAAATCCCTTTGACTACATCTACGCAGCGCGCACATACAAACATACAAAAAAGATCATTGGAACTTGTGCCTCAGGGAACCCTGCTTCAACAAATTACTAATCCTTTAAATGATTCATGTTTGTGAGATGGACTAGCCATATGCCTACCATCCACATATCACACTAACCATTATTTTAAGAAAAAAAAAATTTGCGTCAATTGCTTCACTTTTCTTCAATTATGGGTGCCAAATGTATCTATTAAGTGGTTTGAGAAGAAAAATATGGAAGAAATATTAGGGTTCCCCCTTAAAATAATATCACACGTTTGGAGTTTTGAATTGAGTGCATCAGAAGACATTATGAACATTGTACGAAGGAGGACATGAAGTGGTCCATAATATTCCCCCCCTTTTTTTTTTCTTTTTTTTTTGTTGATAAAATGCACATCTTAGGAAACCCGCTAATCACTTTCTTTCATTTTGAGGATGGTATCCAGTGTAAACTGGCCAATTTCAATTTTGTCAACCAAACTCAGAGGGGACAATGAGTGAGGCCCATGATATTTATAGTGGTAACCAAATTAGGGACTTGACCCCATAATCGCTTATGTGTGATTTCAACACTTAACTATTTGAGCTAATCCATAGCCCTACCAAACATTTAAAATTTATAGGAATAATTGGATGTTACATTGGCCTGTTACATGTTTGAATATTTGAATTGTGTTTTTGTGTAAGTACATTATGTTTTCTACGATGAATATGGGGATGTAGATGTTACTTAGTGAGCATGAGAATCATTGCGAATTTTAGAGTTCCACTCAATATTAGTATGAGGCTACCACATGGAGTCGAGGATGAGATTAATGGTTGGAAAATGGGTTCCTATTTCAATTATGACTCTATTTTCCTATTTCCTACGATGTTGAAAATAATACAATATCCTTTTTTATTATTGATTCTCTCGATATTTGGATGAAGATGGAGTCTGCTAGGGTCTCCTATCACGTCGTTTCTGAAGCGACCGCTTTCGATGCAACTATCTTGGTGCGCCGACTTGGAAAATTGGCCTTGTTCAACCGACCTGCAACAGTGGGAACGAATCACACCAAATCGCTTCATCCAAATCTGCACGCCAGGCTCCCTCCCTCGAGCACCTGCAAACACGATGAACTATTAAACATTTGTTTTGGAAAACTGAAAGGGGATGGATCTGCTCCAGATGATATGCACAATGATTCTTGTAGGTGGATAATTGCAGTGAATATTTTCCATTCCTTGCAATCAGAGTGGTGAGCCTTGGTATTGCAACAAGAGTGTTGCAACTCCTAGGGGTTTCCCTACTTTACTTTATCAACCTGGGGTTCGTACAAACTTTGAGGTGACAGTGCTATATACACATTAGATGCACTATGTTCATGTCATCCTCTTATGCTTTACGAAAGGGTATTATTTCTTAAATGATGAGAACAACTATAAAGTAAATTGTTGGAAGGAAAAGACAGAAAAGAAACTGAACTAAATTGCTGGAAAGAAATGACAAGAATGAAGCTAATTGAATTTGCAGAAAACAAATAGCAGAAAGGAAACTAATCCTAAACCACACTTAACTTGGACAAACGGCTAAATGCACTCTGCTTATCCTATGATCTATCTACCATGCTTCTATCCATGCAATTAAGCTATCCATGCAACTAAGCTATCCATGACTTAATTCTAACTAAAAAGAGTTAATTTGCAGCTTGGAGGAAGAAAAAGGGCTAAAAGAGGCTAATGGGAGGTTCAACAGATGAAACGAGGTTTGGAAGCAGAATGAGGGGGTTAAAACCTTAGAAAAATTGATTATAACGTGAGAAATGACTTTGGAGCGGAGATAATTGAAAAAGGCTTAGAAGCGAAAAGAGGGGGTTTAAAACCTTAATATAGCGCGAGAAAGGGCTTTGGAGTGGAAATAACTCAAGAGTGATGTGGCGGAATGCGATGGAGGTAAAAGTTGCAATGTACGATGTCACAATCACAACTTTGCAAGTCGAAATGGATAGCAGTAAGGATTTAGTAGGAATAAAATAAAATGTGCGAAGTGCGATGTGCGCTGCAGTAAAGGTTTCGAGAGGCGATTTGCAATGGGGATGACGTGACGGTGAAAGGAAAAGGAAAAAGTTGTGGGCTGCGATGTGCGATAAGATAAGAACTACGGGATGCGATATGCGATGTGGTAAGTTCCGCGGGCTGCGATGTGCGATTTGGATGACATGGCAGTGAAAGGAAAAGAAAAAATTTGTGGGATGCAATGTGCAATAAGATAAGAACTCCAGGATGTGATTTGCAATGTGGCAAGTTCCGTTGGCTGCGATGTGCGATGGGGATGATGTGGCGGTGAAAGAAAAAAGGGAAACACTGTGATTTGCGATATGCGATGTCGCAATATCGCAATCGCAAGTACGAGCGGTAATTGTTAAGGGTAAGATCTAAAGGATGTGAAGTGTGATTTGTGATGGTGACTTGGCAGTGGGACCGACAGTGGGATGAGATCTCACTATCGCAATCACAAGGAACAAGTGGTAAGTGTTGAAGGAAAAAGCTAATTGTTGCGATTTGCAAAGTGCGACGTACGGTAGCGTGAATTTCGAGGAGGAAGGTAGAGGTCGGGTTTTCGATGGTTTTCAAACATTAGCGTTAAAAAGGTAAAGTAGCTGGCACCAATAAAAAAAGGTAGGAATAAGGCGGGCTGAATGGTTCTAAGTGTTTTTATGAATCATAAGGCGGGCACAACATTTAAACAAGAGAAAAAGGAGGGGGAATGGAGACATAAAAATATCGTTTAAGTCGTGAAGATGGAGAGGGAAGATGAAGCAGGAAAAGACACAAAGCTCCTCTGGGGTGTTGACATTAATTCTGACAAACAACCCTCTGGATTCATGCACTGGAAAACAGAAAAGAATGCGTGATAAAACAACGAACAAAAAGTAGTTTTTGGGTCTGTGGGAAGGTCTGCCCTACTCGAACTCTATTGACAGAGATGAGTAGGGGGAGTCTTGACCACAGATTTGGAGTTTTTCCTCTATTTCACTATGCATAAGTAATTAAAACTACAGCAACACAAAAACCAAATAACAATGAAACTTATCAGAAGAAGCTCTAACTGAAACAACAGAGGCAAAACTAGCTAAATGACAGAAAGGAAAAGGTAATAACAACAGAGAAGCTGAGGCACTTGGATTGGGTCCTAACCCACGAGCCTAGCCCTCTGAAACTTAAATCAGTCGAATGAAATCAATCTGCTCATTTTATAAATGAATAACTGCATACATCTCTGAAATATTTATCCTTGAATAAAACAAAAAGCTTAATAGCTCACAACAATATTTCTGAATGGAATCGAGACTAGAATAGACTAACTCTTCCTAGCTCTAGCTCTGCTCTATTTATTCTACACGGAAGCTACCAACAACTCCCTAGAAAAATGGTGATTGAGTCCATTGGACTCCAAGTAGACCAATATTGAGTGCTCTCCTCTTTGAGTGACTCGACTGCCTCTGGAATTCAAATTTATAGAGAGAATTCTTGGGGATCCTTTAGCTGCTTGTGGAATTTGAATTGCTGGAGAGATATTTGGGATCCTTCAGCTGCCTTTTGAGGGTGTAAAATTCTTCTATAATTTATCCTTGTTGTCTCTTTCAAGTCTCTGTGATAAAATATTTATAAAAGTGCTTAATAAATCATGATTTTCTGCACTCGAGCTTATATTAGGCACTCAGAGTATGTTAGCCTCAATCACCACCTATACTAGCATCATAAACCCAAATAATAATAAAAATGCAAGAAAAAAAGATCTAAGAAGGAAAAAAGGTGACTATTAACCCCTCCAAATATGTCTAATGATCGAGCTCATCATCACACCCCTACTGAATGGTTTCTCATCCTCTGAGAAACTAATCCTCCTCCTTCATTTCCTTCAAATCTTTGCAATCCCCCGTGATTTCCCGAGGAAGAAGTGTGGGAGTTTTCCCAAGGGGGTAAAATCCATCATTCTTTTATGCATTCCCCCATTCTCTATCTTGTGCATCTGTGTCCTCTTCATTAGTCAGCCCTAGAAGCAAAGGTAGGTTGCTTATAGAACTTCATGAATTGCCTACAATCTTGGAAAGGGAGTGATCCATGGGAGGCTAGAGTGTTGATTTGAAACAGAAGCCATTATTCTTTGAGGTACACATCATATGAGTCAGAGGGGAATCTGTGCTGAAGGGATTCTATGCATAAGTCCGCCATGGTGGCTACTTGCTCCTCTTTTTGTTGCAATTGCTCCTGTAGTGCTACATTCTCTGCTTGTGCCTTCTACAACTGCTCCTTCAGAAATATTTCTTCAATGCTTTCCTCCCCCCTTGGTGATTCTTCAATGATGATCGGGATTATGGGAGGAGTTTTTGGCTTTCTCTAATTCTTGTCAGCTCCGGAATACCTAGAGGTCTTCCTTTTTCTTTTTGCGCTCAAAGGAGCCCTGGTGGAAGTTATCTTTTTGTAGTGAGGGAATGTGACGTTGGATTGTGAGTTTGTGTCTTGCCCACTTTCTGCTATCTCTATGACTTCTATGGCCATCTCTTATATTTTTCTTTTCCCCTTTGTCTCTATCTCTTCTTCTTCTGGTTCTTCCTCTTCTTCTTTCTGGTTCTTCTTCTTCTTCTTCTTCTTCAATCGCTGCGTGCTTCCATCGGTCCTCTCCCTCTAAAAATTGTCAATTCACTGGTTTGGATGAGATGACATCTCCTTTTATTAGATGATTCGGCTAAATTTGGAGTGCCAATATAACTCCGCTCAGCTCCAGTTTTGTCGTAGACAATTGGTTCCTCCTCCCTTTTAATTCAGGATGGACTGTGCTTTTTACTCCCCTCGTTCTCCTTTACTCTGCTGATTTAAAATTCTTCTTTTGCATGCCCAGGTGATGTGTACTCCTAGTTTTATTCCAGCCATACCTCACAGTGGTGGTCGAGTTAACTCGCCACCTTTTTGCCCCTCAAACTCTAAGTCTGCAACTTAATTATTTTTGGCTATTATGAATGCGTTGCAAGGGGTGATAGCTTATACCTGAGTTTACCTGTTGTTTCCAAGGCGGTTGCAGGAGTTGGAGGTTTGAGACAAGCCTTTTTAGATGTTGCATTCTTCACCATATTCCTGATTCTTTGAGTGAGCAGCTTGTTGAAGGAGTAGCTCCCTGAATAAGTTGCTAATCTTTGTCTGTTGTTTCTCTCTGCTATGGATGTCGTGTGGGGTGCTTGAGATGCCATGGGTGGCATTCTCGTTCTTCTGTATTCTATTATGAAGCTTCCCTTGTTGTTCTTCTTGGCAGCCCATGAACAACTTCATTTTTGAAGGAACTTCCTGATTTTTGTAGCAGTCTATTTGTGTGATGCTTCTCTTGCTACATTATGCTCAGGAATGGAGGAGTGTGGTGTATGGAGATGATGGAGGAAGTTATGAAGATGAATGGAGTGAATGATGGGATGGATGACAAGATAGAAGAAGGGAAAAGAAGATGAATGCTTCCTTGTGTTTTCCAAAAATCATTAACAACTTGCAAAATAGCAAACACATAAAAACATAGTGATGCAGATGCATTTTTTTGGTTTTGTTATTTTTTTCCCTTTTTTTTCAAAAGAAAGTGGGTTGCCTCCATGGAGGTTTTCAACCCACAAACTTGCCTTGGTCGCCTAAGAGAGTTTTTCACCCATGGATATTTATTATTTTTTCCTTTTTCTTTTTTTGAGCAAGTGAGCTGCCTCCATCAAGGTTTTCAACCCACGAGCTTATTCTTTTTTCTTTTCTTTTTTTCCTTTTTTTTTCTTTTGAGCAAGTGAGTTGTCTCCATCGAGGTTTTCAACCCACAAGCTTATTATTTTTTCTTATTTTTTCTTTCAGGAGGTGTGGGAAACTATGGAGTTTCCCATCACATACACCTCTCTGCTTATTGAATTGATGAATTCTGCCCTTGACAAATGCCTCTTGTAAATTTTAAGTCTATGAAAATTGACAAGCAAGGGGATCCCTTCCTCATCTATGGTCCTAATTTGAACTACATCATTATTAAAGCATTTCTCCACTGTGTAAGGCCCCAACCATCTTGTCATCAAATTTCCTTTGAAGTCTATAAACCTTGAATCATACATCAGTGCCCAATCTCCTTCTTGGAAGGTCTTTTCTTTGATGTTCTTGTCATGCCATACCTTCCTTTGCATCTGAACTACCTCTGTGTGAAGAAGTGCTTGCATTCTGAGCTCATCCATTCCATTTAGTTACAACAACCTCTCTTTTGGGGCATTTTTTAGATCTAGATTTAATTCAACTACCATTCTTAAAGTATTGAATTCAAACTCAACTGAAAGTATAACTTTCTTACCATAGACTAGTTCATAAGGAGTGAATCTTATTGTTGTCTTCCAAGTGGTGTTGTAGGCCCAAGTATCTTCTACCAATCTATCTTCCCAATATTTTCTGTTGCTACTCACAACCTTGGTGAGGATGCTCTCTAAAGCATTGTTAGTTACTTTTACTTGGCCATTCTCCTAAGGGTGATAGGCAGTAGAAGTTCTATGCTTAATCTTGTGCTTCCTCAAAATATTCTCAATGAGGTGAGAGGTAAATTGTGATCCCTGTTCAGTGACTATTTCTCTGGGATATCCAAATTTGTAAAACACATTCTCCCTCATAAAATTTTCTACTTTTTCTTCGGTTGCTACCTTCACTGCTTTTGCTTCAGCCCACTTTGTCAGGTAATCGGTACAGACTATGATATACTTCTTTTGTCCGGATGGTGAATCGATGGGTCCAGCAAAGTCCATGCCCCTTCTGTCAAATGGCTCAAGAGCCACCTGAGGGTGTAAAGGCATTTCATCCCTTTGTGTGGATTTCCCCATCCTTTGGCACTCGTCACACCTGCTAGTGTATATTCTGGAATCTTGGTGAAGGGTAGGCCAATAGCAACCCACCTGTAAAACTTTGTAAGCAGTTCTCTTTGCAGCAAAGTGGCCTCCACATGGGCTATCATGGAATTCAGAGAGGATATAAAAAACTTCTTCCTCCCTCACACATCTTCTTAGGATTTGATCAGGGCCTAGCTTGAAGAGATTCCCCCAATCCATGAGAATGGGGCGCGTTTTCTGATGATTATACTCCTCTCCCCGAATGAAATATTAGGAGGGTGTCTTCCAGCAACCAAGTAGTTGGCCATATCAGCAAACCATGGCGAGAGTGCTGATATGGCAAAGAGATGTTCATCTGGCAGTTGGTCATCCACCATTCCTTCTTCACTTGCAGGGAGAACTGACATGGACAAAAAATCTGCAACAACATTTTCCTCTCTAGGTTTATCAAAAATAATCAAATCAAATTGTTGCAAAAGTAACAACCATCTAATTATTATAGCATTAACATCCAGTTTGTTCATTAAATACTTGATGGCTGCATGGTCAGTGTGAACAAAGGTCTGATGTCCAGTGACATAATGTCAAAATTTGTTCAATACATGGACAATGGCCAACATCTCCTTCTCAGTAATAGTATAATCAACTTTGGACAAATTCTTGATGATGAAATAAATGGCATAAGGTATTTTGTCCTCTAATTGTCCTAATGTTGCCCCTACAACTTTGTCGGATGCATTAGTGTGGATGTGGAAAGGCAGAGTCCAGTTTGGACCTCGGAGGATGGGGGCAGTAGTCAACTGCTTCTTAATGAGCTCAAAAGCCTCTTGACAAGGACCAGACCAGATAAACTCAAAATCTTTGGCCAATAACCCAAATAATGGTGAAGCCATCTTGTTGAAATCTTTTATGAACCTTCTATAGTAACCAATTAAGCCTAAGAAACTCCTGACATATTTCTGCTTTTGAGGAGCAAGTACCATTTTGATGCTAGTGATTATGTTCGGGTCTACCTGTATTCCTGCTTGGGATATGGAGTGTCATAATACAACCCCTGCTTTCTTCAGGAATTCACACTTTTCTGGGCTCAAAGATATATGCATCTCAATGCACCTTCTTATTACTTTACCTAAACTAGAGAGAGCTTCTTGGAAGTTATCCCCATATGGTGTGAAATCATCCATGTAAATTTCGACAGAGTCATGGACTAACTCATAAAAGATGCTTAGGACAACTCTCTGGAAGGTGGTTGGGGCATTACATGACCCAAAGGGTAGAACTCTATAAGTAAAGGTACCCCAAGGGCATGTGAAAGTAGTCTTATCCTGGTCTTCAGGGTTGATTTGAATCTGATTGTAGCAACTGAACCCATCTAAGAAGGAAAAGAACTTCTTCCCTGCAAGGCCATCCAGGATTTGGTCTATAAAGGGTAAAGGGAAATGGTCTTTCTTATTGGCTTTGTTATGTTCTCTATAATCAACAAAAATTCGCCACCTCCCATTCTTCTTTGGAACTAGGACAAGAGGAGATACCCACTCACTGTCGGATATAGGATACATGAACCCCACATCCAATAGTTTTTGTAGCTCTTCTTTGACTATGTCCTTTAGAGTTGGGTTCATCCTTCTTTGGGGTTGTCTCACAGGCTTGCATCCTTCTTTGATGTAAATGTGATTTCTGCATACGGAAGGATGCACCCCTTTCATGTCCTTGTAATCCCAAGCAAATGCCTCAAGATTTTCTTTCAAGAGTTGGCATTGCTGCTTCTCTTCTTCATTTGAGAGGTTTGGGTTGATTTTCAGATATATGGATGGGCCAAACTCGACAACCTTGGTGGTTTTAGAGGTTGTATCAACTGATTGCACTTCCGTCCAAGGTTGGCTTTCAGACTCTTTGACTAATGTTTCGAGAGGAGTGTTAGTGGAGGATTGGTTTTGAATGGCATGGTCGATGAGTTCATCTTCATCAAGCTGCCCCCCTCTAAGGATAACATCTATGGTACACATAGGGGCAACGTTATATAACTCATCTTCTTCATCCTCCAACCATATAGGGAGATCATGATCAATGGAAGGCTGGGCTGGAGGATATAACACTATCTGTTTAGACAAAGGCCCATTTTTTATAGTCATGTTTCCGGCCCGACAACTAATATAAGCATCTATAGTGGCTAACCAAGGTCTCCCTAAGATGAGAGGATAACCATTAAACTTGGTTTTTGGCCGCAAGAACAGGAAATCTGTAGGATACTCCCAAGATTCAATGTTAACCATAACATCCTCAACAATTCCTTATGGAGTTACCATGCACTGATCTGCAAGTTGCAGAACTGTTGTGGTTTTCCTCAAAGTCACTTGGAGATTCAAGTTCAACATAGTTTCCTTGGTCATGATATTGATGGAAACCCATAAATTAATCAAAGTGTTGGGGACTATGAAACCATCTATATGTACATCAAAAAATGGACTACTAGGGTCCAGGTATTTTGGAAATATCACCTTCCCCAACATCAGGTCAGATAGTTGTCCTACCACATTGATGGTGGGGGTATCTCTCTTCCTCCTTCCAGGTTTCTTGAAGCACTTTTCTTTGATGATCCTATTGTGGATAGGGACATCCTTAATGGCCTGGAGAAGTGGTATCTTTACACACAAAATTTCCAATTCTCCCAGGAGTTCAGTCTCCTTTGGGGTGTGTTGACTAGGGTGGATCAAGCGCTCGGGAAAAGGAGGTTGTTGGATCTGAGTGTTATCTTCTTCCTTTTCCTTCTCAACCTCTATCGGTGGAGATGGGGGATGGTTGTCTGGGAGTACTATTCCAGACCTGAGATTAGCCTCCTGTATCTCCACAACATAAGCTGGATGGGATGTTTCTCCACTAGGACCTTGTTGTGCCTGTCTGTTGTTCGGGTTCGGATTGGGCTGTGCAAGTATAGGTAGCTTAGGTGGAGAAACATAAGTAAGCTGAGGTTGAGATTTGGGTAGAGGCAATAGAGCGGGTAGTTGATTTTGTTGAGGCCTCCACCCTTGGGATGGATTATTCCACTGAGGTTGTTGTGGAACATACTGTTGAAATCGTTAGTTTACTGGCTGAGGATGATATGAAGGGTTGCAAGGCCAAGTAGGAAGTGCAGAACAGGATGGAGGAGTGGGGGTGTACTAAGGTTGCATGGGTGCACTCTGATTGTTGTAATAGTAAGAGTGAGGTGCACCTTGCATACCTTGTTGATATGGTCGAGGGCCCCGAGGCCTTCTATGGTTGATGAAGTTGAGTTGTTCTGCCATTGTTTCCCCACCTTGATATACAACTTTAAGTCTAGGTAAGGAGGGACACTTATCTGCAGTCTACGCAAACCTCTATGAAGTTCAGTGGACATTCATTTCTTGGATGTTTCCTCGTAAATATAGGACAAAATATGGCCAGGGCTCTCTTTGCTTCCTCTTGCTTCCTTTTGACCTGCATTGTGTCCATTTGCAAAGAAAAGGTGTGAAATATATCACTCTTGAAGTCCTCTATCGTGTTTCCAATCTCATGTTTTATGAAGGTGGAAGAGTAAGGGGTATTGGATGTACTTTGCCTAGCTCTGCCCTTCTTCCTAAATTCCCTATAATGGTTACGAAAGACAGTTTTGATTGTTTCATAAGGTTGTTGGTAGATATCTCCTCCTAGTAACATATTCAATGTTTCTATCATCTCTTCATTGATCCATTGAACAAGTACAAGTTTAAGTGAGTCTGTATCAAGAGTACAGTTGGGTCTCCTATAGTTAAATTGAAACCTCTCTTCATAATCCTATAGGGATTCATCGGGCTGGCTCTCCTATAGTTAAATTGAAACCTCTCTTCATAATCCTCTAGGGATTCATCGGGCCCTAGAGTCATCATAAACATCTCATCCTTAGTTTCCTTGGACCTACAGTAGTATTTGTACTTGTTGATGAAGGTCTCTTCCATCTGTGCCCAGGTAGTGATGCTATCCCCAAGCAGACCTATGAACTAGCGCAAGGTTGCATCCTGAAGGTTGGATGGGAATAGCTTCAACTTCTAATCATCAGAGGTGTACTCATAAGTCCTACAAACAACATCAAATTCAAACATGAATGTGTCAGGGTCCTCAGAGGTAAGTCCATGGAATTGTGGAAGAGCTGAGGGGCTAATATTTTTCATATTAGTGTCCCCATCTGCCTCTCTTATGGGAAAGGCTCTCTGGGCTGCCCCAACCATGGTTAAGATAGGTGAAGCAGGTCCCTTAGTTGAAACAAGGTCTTCTTGTTCTTCTTCCCTAATAGGATCCTCAAAATATTCAGAAGGCTCTCCTAGAGGGGGTTCACTTTCACTGCCGTTGAAGAAGAGTGAAGGGTGGGCAGGAGGTGATGTGGGGGTTTTAGGTAAGGTTTGTCTTTGAGTATTCTTAGTCCTACGAGGCATGAAAATCAATTTTTTTTTTTCAATATTTCTTGAAATGACATAAAAAGAAAGGAAAGAAGAAAGGAGTGCTAAAGTAATATCAAAGCATCTATTAGACACCTCCCCAACAACGACGCCAAAAAGTGGTGAGCCCTAGTATTGCACCGAGAGTGTTGCAACTCCTAGGGGCTGCCCTACTTTACTTTATCAACCCGGGGTTCATACAAAATTTGAGGTTACAGTGCTATATACACAACAGATGAATTTTGTTAATGTCATCCTCTTATGCTTTATGAAAGGGTGTTATTTCTTAAATGATGAGAACAATTGTAAAGTAAATTGTTGGAAGGAAAAGACAGAAAGGAAACTTAACTAAATTGCTGGAAATAAATGACAAGAATGAAGCTAATTGAATTTGTAGAAAACAAATAGCAGAAAGCGACACAGAGCTCCTCTGGGGTGTTGACATTAATTCTGACAAACAACCCTCTGGATTCATGCACCGGAAAACATAAAAGAATGTGTGATAAAATAACGAACAAAAAGCAGTTTTTGGGTCTGTGGGAAGGTCTGCCCTACTCAAACTCTATTGACAGAGATGAGTAGGGGGAGTCTTGACCACATATTTGGAGTTTTTCCTCTATTTCGCTATGCATAAGCAATTAAAACTACAACAACACAGAAACCAAATAGCAATGAAACTTATCAGAAGCAGATCTAACTGAAATGACAGAGGAAAAACTAGCTAAATGATAAAAAGGAAAAGATAATAACAAAAGAGAAGTTGAGGCACATGGATTGGGTCCTAACCCACGAGCATAGCCCTCTGAAACTTAAATCAGTCAAATGAAACAAATCTGCTCATTTTATAAATGAATAACTGCATACATCTCTGAAATTTTGATCCCTGAATAAAACGAAAAGCTCAATAGCTCACAACAATAGTTCTGAATGGAATCGAGACTACAATAGACTAACTCTTCCTAGCTCTAGCTCTGCTCTATTTATTCTATAGGGCAGCTACCAACAGCTCCCTAGAAAAATGGTGATTGAGTCCACTGGACTCCAAGTAAACCAAGATTGAGTGCTCTCCTCTTTGAGTGACTCGGCTGCCTCTGGAATTCGAATTGCTGGAGAGAATCCTTGGGGATCCTTTGGTTGCTTGTGGAATTTGAATTGCTGGAGAGAATCTTTGGGATCCTTCGGCTACCTTTTGATGGTGGACAATCCTCCTATAATTTCTCCTTGTTGTCTCCTTCAAGTCTTCGTGATAAAATCTTTATAAAAGTGCTTAATAAATCATGATTTTATGCACTCAACCTTATATTAGGCACTCAGAGTATGTTAGCCTTAATCACCACCTATAATAGCATCATAAACCCAAATAATAATAAAAATGCAAGAAAAAGAGATCTAAGAAGGCAAAAAGGTGACTATTAACCCCTCCAAATATGTCTAATGATGGAGCTCATCACAGAGCCACCACCATATCAAACTTACTCTGACCTCACTCTCAGTGAACAGAACAAGATCCATCTCTTTTCGCTGAGTCGAGTTAGATTCGTCGGGGTTTTGCTGCCAACTCATCCAAACATCTCAACTTTCCCAATTACTGGTAAGAGAGACGAGATTTACTTTTTTCTTTCGCTTGGAATGGGATAGATCTTTCGATGTAGATCTACCTGCTTTTATGCATACATCACAATCTATCTTATTCAGCAAGGGTGAATCTTTTATTGGTGAGTGGATCTGGATCGACCCTCTCAAACGTAATCGACAGATTGTCCATCTACAACAAGGTCGAAATATTCCAGATCTGGAAGAATTTGTGGGAGTGAAGAATACAAAGCAGAACCCTTATCAAGTCTTTATCAAAGCCCCTGATGGTAAATTGTCTCTGGTCTAGGTGCATGCATCAAATAAGGTCTCCCAGTTGAAACAATTCATGAGGATGCACCTAGGTTACCCACTACAACAATAATTTCTGATCCGCAGAGGCAAATCCAAGCGTGATGAAGGATGTCTACAAGAATATAAAGTCCTCCCTCCTTCCACAATCATTCTCAATCTGAGATTGAGAGGCGGCGCAACAAGATCTAACAAATAAAAAGGTACTAGTGGAGTATCTGGAACTAGATTATCCAAAGGTATAGACCCTAATCAAGCACACATCAGCATCAGTCTCTCCTTCAAAGACATTCTTCAAGGAAAACGTACAGCTTCAACAAAACCAGGACAAGCCCTCAATGCCCCCAACCCATACATTGTGGAGCAACTAAAACACGTTCCAGAGCTGGTCATAGATATTCCAGAAACAATTGACAATTGTTTAAATTATGAATCCCAAGCTATTATCTGCAGCTTCAATAGCTTTTGGCCCAAGCCAATGGAACTTTTTCATTGGATCCTCACAAACTGGTCACTAGAATGTGAGATCTACTTATGTGCTAAAGGTTTTTTCATTGTAAATTTTGCATCATCAGAAGAGTGAGACTCTGTAATACAAGCAAGACCATGGTTTTGGGGATCCACACGATTGTTCATCACTCCACGGTTTCCAAATTTCGACACAAATACAATGAAAGTATCAAGAATGTCAGTATGGGTTAGGATTCACAATCTTCCCATTCATCTCTGGAACTATTTTTTTTGGAAGGTATCTGGAACATCATAGGCAGATACATCAAAATAGACACACAGAGAACGGAAGAATGAATCTATACATTTTCCAGAATATGTGTGGAGGTGGACCTGAGTAAAGGTTTGTCGGACCGCATACAACTGACACACAAAAAACAGAGTTGGACACAACACTTTGACTTTGAGAATAAAAAATTTAGATGTCGTATTTGTTGACAAACAGGACACCTTCAAAATTACATGTCCTGCTTCCATGAAGAGGCACGAAAAAAAAAGAAGAAAAAAGGAAAGAAACGCAAAGGCTGGAAATTTCCTACACCATCGCCATATGAAGAAGAGGAGGAAGAAGAATTGGATCCCCATCCATCGGAAGAAAACCATAACAATCAAGGAAACATTGCAAAGGTGGACACAAACACCATTGGAGTAGTCTCGACTACTCCCATAGTGCAATTAGAAGAAATAGAAAAAGCAAATGAATTGGCAAGAACTAAACGCCACCACATTTTAGATAGCTCAGGATCAGAAACAAATTACCTATGAATGGAAGAAAACAATCAACCAACATTTGTATCTTCCATGCCTTCTCAAGGAGAATGACGCACAGTAGAAAAGAAGAAATGGAGAAAAGTATACATTTTCTCTATCTGTTTGTTTATGTTTTTTGAGCACACCAGTTATGTATTGACTGGAATGATTATAGCATATACAACATGTAATTTTGTTTTCATTAATAAAATTATGATTTTTTCCTGGGGAAAAAAATGCAATCTCCTTTTTTCCCTTGTTTATATGTCCATTTGCAATTCCCTTATGGATTCCCTTTTCTTATTCTAAAGCATGTTAGGTTTTTCTTGGATGAAGCTTCGTCTTGTCATGATAAGTCTAAATGTAGAATTACCAAGAGAAATAAATTATTTATTGAGAGAAAGAAATAAACTATTCAACAACAAACATAAACCATAAATGTTAAAACCATGTTCATATGGGAAAACCCCAACTTCGGGGAAAACCCAGCCAATGGAATTTATTTAGTCCTTGGCCAAAACCCTAGCCAATTCGACCAAGTGAGCCTTCACCACTCACCTCCCTGATAGCATTATAATAAAGTATTCCAAGCCTTCTAAAGGCTCCATTACATGCAATCCATAGGAAACCAAAAAACCATGGGCCCAAATTGACCCAATCAACTTTCACTCTTTCCTCGAGTCAAGTTACCCAACAACCCCCCCATAGACTTTGACTTTGGGTTTCCTTGGCTAAATCCAGCCGAAAAGGCAAGTGAGTCATCCCTGCTCACTCCAGCCCTTGCCCTCGCTCCAATTTTATACTCAACGTGTCTATTAACATGACATGACCCCTATCACCTAGGTCTAACACCAAACTTTACTGAAAATTTCCTAGGGGTAAGCATGCCTTACTAGGTCTTACAACAATATGCCCATTTACATGCAATAATTTTGAATCCACTACAATAATATTTTTATTTTTTTATTTTTATTTTTATTTTTATTTATTTATTTATTTTTATTTTTTTCGCACCAACTTTTTTTACCGTCTTCATTGCAGTGATGTCCTCCTTAATTTTGGCCACAAACTCTTCTCTTCGCAGTTCACTTCCAGGTGGTCCATGTTGCTTTCCTGATCTATAGTCAGATCTGTGCAAACTCTGTGTTGATCTCTCCATCCATCAAGGCCAAAAAACCCTTGGCAACAAGGGCATCCCCCTTGAAGCCAACACTTGGCTCTGATACCAAATGTAGAATTACCAAGAAAAATAGGTTATTTTATGAGAGAAAAAATTAAATTATTCAACAAGAAACACAAATCATAAACATTAACACCATGTATATCTTGGGAAAACCCCAACTCTAAGGAAAAACCCAGCTGATGGAATTCCATTAGTCCTTGGCCAAAACCCTAGCCAAGTGAGTCTTCACCACTCACCTCCCTGACAACATTACAATGAAGTATTCCAAGTCTTTTAAAGGCTCCATTACATGTAATCCAGACAAATTAACATGGGCAACCAAAAAACCATGGGCCCAAATTGAGCCAATCAACTTTGACTCTTTCCTCGAGTCTAGTTTACCTAACACTAATGGGCCTAGTTTTAACATTACAAGGAAATATAAGCACCAATTGAGTTTTTTTTCAATTATATAGTCACGAGTGGGAGGTATTTATTGTGCTAAAATTGTTTAATAACTAGACTTGTCTTCAACTATGTTAAATTTATTGGTACATACTCATAACTCAAGTGCATTAGAGATAAATTTTAGATAAAATTATATTAGCTATTCACTTTCATTAAATTATTTTAAATAAAATATATTAATTTAATTTTTTCTATTTAAAATAATAATTTTTTCTATTTAAGATATCATTTTTTTGAGATTCAATTGTATTAAGTAAGTCATTCATCTATAACTTGCGAAAACCCCTCAATACTTGAAAACTATTTCAATTTAACTTTATTACAATTTAATTTTACAATAAATTCAACTTTCCAATACCCACTAAAGAACTAAAAAAAACTAACTACTAAATAACCTTTACCCTAATTATACTTATTATTCAATTTTCCAATACAAACGAGAAAAACTAACTACTAAGTAATCTTTGCTTAGTTATGCTTGCTATTCCATGCTTAAAAGTAATCTTTGCTTTAGTTAGGCTGGTTATTCAACTCTTATTTTTTAAATAAAAGATAAAGTTAAGTTGGTTGAAGATGGAAAGAAAAAAATAAAAGGTAAGAAAAACTAACAACTAAGTAATCTTTGCTTAGTTATGCTTGCTATTCAATGATTGAAAGTAATCTTTGCTTTAGTTATGCTGGTTATTCAACTCTCTTATTTTTTAAATAAAAGATAAAGTTAAGTTGGTTGAAAATGGAAAGAAAAAAGTAAAAGGTTAAAAGCAGAGTCAATGGAATAAATGATATGAGGATGACATCCATCTAAAAATTCAATATAATAAGCAGACCAAATCAATAATTTGGATGCTGTCATTACACAACCATCTCTAATTGTCATAATCGCATATTTTATTTTCCAAAAAATACCCGCAAAATATCCAGTTTGTTGTGGTATATTACAATTTTATCCATCTTTGGAAACGGTCTACTAAAATATTTCCATATCTCAAGCCACCCAGACGACTTTGCGACTCTACTTAGTTTGACTATTTGGCCGATTTCGCGATCCACGGAATTATCCTAAACACGGTTCTGAACACGAACACGGAAACAACAAAAAAAATTCAAAACAAGAAAATTTCGAAGAAAACACCACCACCAACGGGAACGGAAAATGTGCTCCCTTGGTCCTGGGTTGGCCAAACTCAAACCCGAGACCGCAGTACACATGGAGAGTGGAGTGGCCTACACAGCCCGTAATTTCAGTGGACATCTTTTCTCTTTAGGAGCCGATAGTCCGCCGGGAACTTCGCCGTCGACCGATATTCCATCCTCGAGGCAGTGGCCGCCGGAATGTGGCAAATATCGCCGAGAATAATTAATCGCTGAGACACTCTTTATTCCCGCCGGAAGCCGGAAGTCGGCGGAGGATACCGAAGGCTGCCCACTGTCTAGTACATAATCTAAAGTTTTTCTATGCTTCCATCTTTTTTCTCCCTTCCTTGCGCAGAGTCAGACAGTCGGCTTTGTGAAGAGTTAGATAGTCGGCTCAGCTCAAGGAATTTGCGGATGGAGCCGAGGAGGATTTGCTCGATTCTTTGTTCCTCACGTCATTAAATCTCCTGGCGTATAAGGTTTTTAGGTCTCCTCTGCACAAACTCAGGTTTAAATTCCCACAATTTTAATGATTGATTGCAGGAGAATAAAGGTTTTTCATGTTTTTCCGAGATTATTTACACTTCTGTTTGGCTACTTGCAACAGTGATTAATCCTTTCTGTAAGTTGCTTGCACTGGTGAATGTCCTTTATTTCAGTTATTTAAGGCCGGCAACTGTCCTATATGGCTCGTCGTTCTTCTCAAGGCCACTCGGTTTTGGATATTTTTAGCTGAGATCCTTTATAATTAATGTAACCAAGGAATTTCTGTTAAAATTAATGTAATATTAAAGGCTAAGTGTTTCATTTGGATTCCTTTTTTTTTGGCGATGAAGCCGTTAAGCTTTATTCCTGAAATTAAATTGATTTTATTGTCTCCGTGGAAGATAGCAACAATTACGAAGGGAATTGATATTCAACAGGAAAGGAAGTGAATACATAGCATAAAGGTTGAAGGATAGGTTTTATGTTTTAAACAGTTCTAGAAGCTTCGGAAAAAAGAGATTTCTTAAACATTTCACTGTAATATGGTCGTAAATTTAACAAAATAATAGAGAAATTATTATATGCAAGGGCTCGCTGGAAGTTGAAATTCATTTTTCGCATGCAATATTTATGTTTTTCTTCATTTTTAGAGGGAGCTTTCCTTTTTGACTTGTGCTATATCTATTTTGTTTTGGCCTTTGAATAGGCTTGACAGTTTCAAGCACATTAATGACAAACTCTCTGTATTTATCATATTGATCTAGATATTAAATCGATGCATATCGGCGGAGCTGTAGCTTTAATCACAGGGCATTTTGACTCTCACTTTTCTTCTTCAGGAAGTAAACCCTGTGAATCATGAGGAGGTAAGTATGGCTTATCTTTGTTTCTACCTGGTTGCGAACAAGGTATACAATATATTTAAGCATATTGTTGAATAATACGAAATTACGAATTGCATTTTACAGGCAGTCAGAAGTGGAGTTGTTGCAGCGTTATCGCCGCGACCGGCAGGAACTGCTTAGGTTTATTTTAACAGCAGGTATAATTGAGAGAATTATAACACAGCCTGGGACTGTTTCGCTGGACGATGTAGACTTGGATCTAGTTAGTGTTGATTATGTCCTTCAATGTGCAAGGAAAGGTAAGCCTTCTACGACACCGAAGTTTATTTTTTTCGGAGATTGCTCTTCAATTTGGTCTATTTGCAAGTGGACAGCTAATTCGGTACTTTTAGTTGACAAGATACTTACAAAGTTACAAATGCAGGTGGAGCATTAAATCTTTCAGAAGCTGTCAGGAAGTACTACGATGATATGAAATTTCCCCTTATGGTGAGGACCCGAGCTGTTGCATACAGACCTGTGGTCACACCCAACTTCATGTATTTGATTTACTTGGCAGTTGATAGCAATTGGCAATCTAATCTAATATCAGTTATTTTCCAAGTCCACTCTTATCTCAGAAACGATGTCATCAACCTTTGCCCTACATAATTGGGCCTGCTTTAACAGTTATAGCTAAAATGTACATGTCACTAAAAATTATTCCAGATAGGTCATTTTTGCATTGTTAACTAAACTGAGCCCGCTTTCAGAGTTGCGAGGTGGTTTGTTGTATTATCAGATGTTCTATACACGCTATAACCTTGTAGGTTTGGTTTCGATGGCTTAGCTTTGGTGCCAAATATATTTTCTTCAGCTGTGTTTCTATTGTTTTTTCTGTCAAGTGGCTCTACCCGATCTTAGCCAGGGCTGTGTTTATACAATGGAATCTCCTTGATGATGATACTTTGTATTCTACAGGGAAATTAGTGTCGTATATACTATATTCCCAATTCAATATTCGTTGTCAGTGGATAATGCATGACATTGAACTTGTAATGCACCTGGATTTGCCACCACAGAGCAGCCATATGAGAGGTAAGGGAGCCCAACAATACAATGTTGGCCTTAGCCCTTACAAATATTCTACAATGAGCACTTGTAGTCCAACATAAGTGGGATGCTCCGTGTTGATGTTATGCACAATAATGGCTCCAAGGTGATGTAGCTACTAGCTACCTAGGCAAGTCTGCATCCCTCCATCACAAGCCTCCATGGACTCCATCGATCCTCTTAAGCAATGTACTAAATTGGGTCAGCTGGCCCTTGCAAAAATACCATTGAAGCCCTAGGCATCCTTGAGCCATCTCCAATCCTTCGAACAAAATTCCAAGCTACCACATGCCAACTAATCTTTGATGACCTCCTCCAAGCCACACATGGCTCCTCATCCCATGGACGCTCTCCAAGCAAGTGGATCTACATGGGGCCCCAGTGAAGGGCATGCACCAAATTGCCATGAGAACTTCGATGCCTAAGAGAAAAACTCTTAAGTCAACAACCATTTTGAGGTCAAGCATACACTGAGCAAGCTTTCTCAACTGTGCAAATCCATCAAGGACTATCTCTCATGTACCAATCCATTTTGGATTATCCAGGGACTGAAAATACACCATGTACCTCAATTCTCATGTTGATAACTTGAAAGTTTCTGATAAGACAAATATCTAATATGATGCATATTGGGTTGGCAACAGTTAGGGCTTTTAGTTCCTACAGGTTATAGCAATTTTATTCTAAGTCCATTGCACAATGAAATCCTTTTGAGGAAGCCAACAATTTTGTTTTCCAAAATGTAAGATTGACTGTCATGGTTGCCAATGATGGTCCCCCATCCTTACTCTTTATTGATACATTTGGAATTTCAGTGGTGATTTTTTTGTAGTAGGAACACAAAGTGACTTTGGGGAACTGAGAATTCAAATTATTTATAATTTTCTTGCTGTATAATACCAAATTAAGTACTTAGTTACCTCTACTATCCTGGTAAAAAGATATAGAGAGTAGTAGTATAATTTTTCTGAGGGGTTATGCTGGCCTAAACACCTTTATGATTGGCACGTGCAGACTGGTTCTAAGTTAGGGGCAAAGTACCTTCTGGTCTCAAATCCCGAGTTATCTGGACCACCACCTCAGCGGAGACCACCTCCAGTTGCAGTTGGTACACCAACAAAGTCTGCAAACCTCACAAAAACTCAAGTCAGTACACCAACAAAGTCTACAAATCTCCCAAAAGCTCATTCTCCTCTATACTCTACTCCTTCACAGCAATTTTCTGTGGAAGAGGAGATTGATGATTTTGAAGATGAAGATGAAGATGAAGATTCAATATCAGAGAGTGTCTCAAGGCGCCAGTTCAATGATATCACAGATCTTGTATTAGAGTTGCCAACTTTTAAATCAGGTAGTCTAAAGATGTTTTTCTTGTTCCCTTTTGTGTTTTGTTTCATATTAGTCAGTACAGTGTGCGGTTTAAGTCAAATAATGCTATGATATGTGGTATTTGATTTGTTTAATTGAGATGTAGACTGCCAATATTCGTTTTACAAACAAGACATGGAATGGATTGAAGGAATTCAACAGGTGGGCTGATAATATCATTGAAACGTGAGAAAGTCTAAGGAGATTTGTCTTCTTGATTGTGCAGGTTTATCAAGTGATGATCTTAGGGAAACAGCTTATGAAGTACTGCTAGCATCTGTTGGGGCTGCTGGGTAAGGGATTCTTTTGGCAGTTTTTTATGCTTTATGTGATTGTATTTTAATTTCAAGTAGGTAAAAATTTATAAGAGACATTGGACACTTAACTTGCTGCCCAACTATGTCTGGTGTAATCAATCTTACTTGCTGGCATTTACTTTTAACCCAAGCAGTGGTCTTATACTTCCAAACAAGGAAAATAAAAAGGAGAAAAAATCAAAGTTTATGAGGAAGCTCACTGGTAGCAAGAGTGGGAAGCATAAGCTTCAGCCTCAACGAGCAACAGGCCTAACCGGATTACTCAATACCATGCGTGTACAAATGCAGGCAAGTGACATGATCTCTTGTTTATTTGCTTGCATTTGATGTGAGTGATGGTGTGGTGTGAGTACTTTGTGCCTTGCAGGATTTACAGTGCTAAGGATGTGCTTTCGTGTGGTTTTATAAAAGGGATTCATTGCAACATCACAATCATGATCATTAGGCAAAATGATACTTTGGTTTTTGCAAAATATTTGTTTGACTAAATCTTTACCTTTTCAAAGTTATTCATTGCATGAACGCAATCGTGATAGTGATACTTTGGCTTGTGCAAAATGTCTTTCAAGTTTGCATTTTATTTTTGTTCTATGGCCTTAATTTTATTTTGGCTATTGTATTTGAATTTTGCTTGTTTATGTTAGTAGCCTTAACATTCCCAGCATATGTGGTTATTAATTAACTATTCACCAATGCATTTTCTTACCATTCTTTTTCTAGACAATCTTGACTCTGTCCCCTCTTTGTCAAAGTGGTTGCACAATATGCATCTATAAATGCCTGATTTACGGAGTTGTTTAGTTTGTGTCTATGCTGACTTGTCAACTTGCTAAGAAAGATTATCACTTTGGCCTGTTTGTAATGAGAGGAAGTTGTAGTCTTTAAAAAGACTGCATCCAAAGTTCCAGTGAACTGGAAACAAAGGTTACCCTGTATGTGCAAAAAACATCATTTAATGTTGATATAAGTTTCTGGATATATGCTGTAAACTCACACACAGCATATATCCAGAAACTTATATCAACATGACTACAGGCTGTGGAAATATACACTCACAAATCATTCGGTGTTCACAATTCAATTTTTGGCATGGCAATTTTCTGTTGCAATGCTTCCCTAATACCTATCAATTTATTGTATTCATGTTGAATGAAATCACAAAAGATGTGGGACTTGTCCTGAAGCCTTATCTAGGTAGACCATAGAAGAGTCTCTTAACAAATTAACATGCCTTTTCCATCTATTTTTGATATTTTTTATGGATTCATCATTTTTTTTCAAAAAGGAGAAATTCTGAAGTTCCTTGGTTGAGCTCCTACTTTTTCATATGTATTAATGCAGTTTTGTGCAGGAGAATCTGTCCATGACATCTTATCTGTCAGGATGCACCGTTGACACTTTCATAGTGCAGATTGATCTCTTAGTAATAATCATATAATAATGCATTGTGCTGACCTCCTAGGACCTCATAATAAAGAAATATTCATGGTTCTCAACTTTTCAATCTGAAAAAGTACATTTTGAAGTTATAAGTGATTATAGCCTGATTACTGTAACTACCTTTGTTAACTAAAAACAGAAACTTACTTTACTTCAGCCTATCCTGTTCAGTGATATCAAGACGAATTGTAGAAGCTGTTTTCCAAATCTAAATACAGCATGTGTGCAATATGATCAAAATCTACTGCTGAAGATGTTAAAATGCTTTGCTGGTCAACCAACTATTTTATTAGACATTTGAAGAAAGTAAAAAGCCATATGCACATCCCATGTCTGTTCAGCAAAGAGTTCAGCTACCATTAATCTGTAGGTAATTGGTCATGTGTGTGGGTACTCCCTTATATCAGTAACATACAGAAGAGTTTAGACTCTAGAGGTTATGAAGCAAATACTGAAATAGCTGATTAGTAACCAATTATTGAGAGTTCGATCCCTTACTCATCTGTTTTATATTAGCAATCCCCAAAAGACGAGAGCTACAACTTTGAATGCTATTTCATGCTTCTATTTTCATTTTGCTGCAAAGATAATATCTGATGGTATATTAACATATTTCGGATGAGTGCACTTGGTTGAGTGTTTTTACTGATAGTCCTTATAATGCAAACTGGAAGTAATTGGCATGCATATATGCTCTATATGTTATAACTTCGTAGTCAACTTTTCTTAGATGGGATGCCATAAGAGTGTTTCACATGTACTTGGCTATTTTGACTTTACTCATGCCTTTCCAAGGGCTTCAGTAAGATTCTCATCTCAATTTTCTTGGAAGCATTTTGTTACAAGGTTTATTATTGCATTTTCAACTGTAGCTGAACATTTAGGTGAAACTTGACTATTTTCTTTCGTCATCATTTATGAGATGAAGTAATGCCATTTTCTGCAGATCAAAATATTTCCGTTTATCTTGTAGATTTTGCCTATGTGAACAGGACTGCTTATTTGAAAACAATGTGGTTGTTTACTTACAGATTTCAGAAACAATGGATATACGAACAAGAGAGGGTTTACTTTCTGCCGCAGCAGGTAGAGTGTCCAAGAGAATGGATACTCTTTTGGTCCCTTTAGAGCTCTTGTGCAGCATTTCACCGGTTGAGTTCTCTGACAAAAGGTCATATTTACGGTGGCAAAAGCGACAGGTGGTAAACAGGTTTAGAGTAGTTTGCACCTTATGGATTATTTTTACTCAGGGTTGTTATCCTGGTACAGTGTTAATCTCTTGCTTGCCTTTTTATTTGTTTTAGATAAAAGTTTTGGAAGAAGGGCTTCTAAATCATCCTGCATTTGGACTTAAGGCTTCTGAGGGTATGGAAGTTGAATTCAGAGCTCTGTTAGTGAAGATTGAAGAAGCTGAGGTACATGCTTATGAGAGGTAACTCTCCCTGAATGTTTTTCAAAGGATGTCAATAATTAAAGAATAAATTGAGAATCGGCCTAAATTTTAAACCAACATTTGGAAGTACAAATTTTGCAATCCATTTGTGTTTCAATTACTTTGGAACCATAACGAGGATTATTTTTCATTCATGATCTTAGGGGCTTCCTTCTCCAGTGGGTTCAGCTCAGCGGGCAGAAGCTTTAAGGGCTTTGAGAAGAGTTTCTGTTGAACTTGTTGGAAGACCTACAAGAGTTGATGTGTCAGGTGAAATCTGCCACTGGGCAGATGGTTATCATCTGAATGTTCAGCTATATGAGAAGTTGTTGTGTAGTGTGTTTGATATTCTGGATGAAGGGAACCTACTTGAGGTTCGTTGTGAATATTTACTTGTGGATTCTTGTTTCGATAAAATTTAGCAAGGAATTTCTGAGCCGGATCAGTATTTCGTCACAGCATTATTATGGTAATGAATATTTAGCGTGTATTAAAATTATTTTGCAATTTACCAGGAAGCAGAAGGAATCCTTGAGCTCCTGAAGTCAACATGGCGAATCTTGGGCATTACTCAAACTGTCCATGATATGTGCTATACATGGGTACTGTTTCGGCAGGTATATTTAGAGTCAATCTAAATCTGTGTGTTTCATTTGTGGTTATCCCAATTGCTGGGAGAGAGCAACCATTTTTGTACACTGAGTACCATTATATGTGCAATAAAATAATAGACTCGGATCCTTTAGTTTCTTGAAAACTGTTATCCGAGGAGCTCATGTAATAACTTATCCTACCTTTTGTTGCTTTTATGTATGGAGAAAACACCTTTGGCACTTATAGCATGTGTATTAGGGCTTTAGCGCATCTTAGAGGCTCATGTGATAATTAAAAGTTATATACCTGATCCAAGCTGCTTCCCACATTCAAACAGGCCTATTCTCAAGGATTAGAGACTGGTATTTTTGAGATTCTTAAGGTAGCAATCAAGTGCTTGTATGAGTCTGTCCTGGGTTGTCTCCATGTAGTACACAGATTTTATCAAGAGCGGTAGTAGGGTCAAGCAAGGGTGTCCACTATCTCCCACCTCGATTCAGATTTACATCAATGAGTTGGAGTTTTTCCTTAATGGGCATACATGTGATCACAATGGGTGCCTTCTCCACCAAGTTTTCATTCCTATTCTTCTTTTCGTTGATGATGCAATCTTTTTGGCTTCTTTCCTCAAGGGTCTGTAGAGACAGACAGCTGCATTAGCACTTTTTCTATGACCTTCATAGTTGATGGTCAACTTGGGTGAAATTGAGCGGTTACGATCTTCAACAGGTAGGAAGGGTCTTCTTAGATTATCATTTCTTCCTTAGAATGAAGGAGATTGAGATCACCAGCTCGTATTACATACTTGGTGTTCAGTTCTTAGGCCCTCAATTTAGTTTAAGGCATGCTTTTCAGCCTTGGGTCAACAGGGGCCACATTTCTTTAGCCCCATTTAAGCGATAGTGCTTCTGACAGCATTTCTAAGAGATGTCTACCAAGATGGTAGTAATCTTAGTTTAATTTCAAACCTACCTACTTAGCAAATAAAAAACTAAAATCTGTCGAAATTGCAATTTGATTTTTACTAGGAATTGAAACACATCACGCTTAAGAAAGTAGCAACACGTGCACATATCTAAAACAAAATTCACATCACTGTTTATTACTGTTGAAAATAGGAAATACATGGAACCCTTCACTTACTACTTCCCACTCTGAAAAACTGAATGAACTTCACTCACTACTCCCACTCTGAGAAATTGAATGAAATAAAACCTATACCCTTTCCTTATCCTTTATATACTAGAAGGCACAATGAATTTGGACACATCCATGACGTTGCCTCAATTGAAATATACCTAAACCCTAGATCTATTCCTGGCCCTGAGATTAAGGGCTTCAACCTGCATGAAATATTTTTTCTGAAGAAAGCTATTTTGCAAGAAACTTGGGCCCCCCTTGCGTTTCAGCCATGTTTCCATTTCGAAACTCAGAAACTTGACTGAAACAAGTTTCAGTTCGTATGAAACACATTTCACATGTCGGAAATGTGTTTCATACAAACTGAAACACATTTCAACGTCTGTACAATGTATTTCCAAATGAAATTTGTCCGATTTTGCCTATTTAATTGTTTGGATCCACATTTTTTGTTTTATCTCCTAATCAAAGGTTAACTGTGAATTAATGAGACTTCTAGAAACCTCTAAGACCAGAAAATTTTCTTTAAAGGTTTTCACCCTAAGTTTGCACCAAAATGTTATTAATTAATAGAATTGTTGAATTCTTAAAGTAAAAGAACTTTTACTTCAATTTTTAACATTCCCATTAATTGTTCAAGGTATTTGAGAGTGTTTCCAACCTCATCAGTCTTCACATGGAGAAAGTAGAATTTCATATCCTATTCAAAATTTGGCAGACTTAACCGTTTTTAGAATTTTAAGATTATTTTCATTAAATTCTATCATTTATGAAGGTATGGTATTGGTAGTTAATCAAGAGCACCAAGCCCTTTATGTACCTCGATGTTAATGATATTGTTTGTTGGACTCCTCTGTCATGGCCTTAGCAAAAATGTATCCTTCACTAAAAGTAAAATCATTCATTAGGCATGCTAGGCTTTTTGTAGCATATTTTAAAGCTTGGATTAGGTAGTTTCATCAAATTTGGGTGGTGTTGACTGATGTCCCTAGAGGATTGAGGTAGAGACAAAGGGTGATACTAATAATGAGGATCCCAATATAAGTAATAGTGGAACCTTGCTTGCCATTTAAATGTTCTTTCTCATTTATTCATAGTGATTTCTTTCAATGTTCCAATATAATGTGCTCTCTCTCTCTCTCTCTCTCTCTATATATATATATATATATATATCACATTTCTCTGTTTCCAAATTTTTGGGAGGTCACGTTTCCAATGTGTTTCCATTTCTAAAACGCATAGTCGTTTCCCCATATCATGCAACTTAGGAAAAAAGTGTGCCCAGTAGAAGAGAGAGTAGATATGAATATGTTGGAGAATGTAACTAGTTTCGGTCTTCATAATTTGTACCATTTTGTATTTTATGTAAAAAGCAAAAGAAAAGAAAAAGAAAAATTATTATTATTATTATTTTCTAGATAAGCATGTTTTTCGTGCTTCTAGGTTTTTGAGTCAAAGAGTCAAAGTCTTGTTTTGGACCTATTGTAAAAGGATATGGAAAATAAATTTTAAATGTAAATTTTGGGATAGAAACCCCTCTAGATGCCAAGTTGGCCTACATGTCAAGTCGGCCTTGCCCCAAAGGACATTTCTATTCGTACCCTTCTAAACTATATAAATAGATGATAGATGGAGGTCATTTGGACACACACTTGGATGGATTTTGGTCTGAAATATCACAGAGATGAACTGGAGGACGAAGTCTGGAAGGAAGATATTTTCTCATTTGATATGGGTGTTGGATATCTCATTTGATCTGATTCTATAAGAAGATATTTTCTGTGTTTTCCCCTTGGAGGGGTTTTGCCTTGGATTGGAGCCTATATCTTGTGTTCTATTGTCTTTTGTGATCTTCATGTTTTATGGTAATTGCTTGATGAAGAAAGAAATCCTAATAACAAAATGCCAACAGTCTCACAAGTTATTATCATGCAATGGAAATCTTTAATATTAACCAATGGTCATGTACCATGTATATTTTACGGCTAACGGAGTGGTGTCACTGTAATTGATCTACAAGAGATCGAGTCCTTGTAATTGGAAGATTGATAGTGAATATATTTACAAAGTTGAGCTTCCACTATCATGACGCCTATATAATACTGTTGTAGAGTGATTATAAAGCTAGCTGCAGAGAGATCTGATCCATTGAAATGAGCTTTCAAGCTTATAAAATTTGAGCTTGTAATACGAGCTACCGAATTACGTGCCACAGAGATCTCATGCATGTCACTTTAATACTGACCGCAAACCTCATGCCATAAATAGGAGCCTTCAACAAAGTGCGAGTCACAATTATTGTGAGAGCCACAATTTTTCGTCACCAGTAAATAGATCTTCTAGGGTTTCCATAGAGACAAGCTTTTTATAATAAGCGGATCACAGAATATATATATATATATATATATATATATTTTGAAGAGGAGAGTGAGCCATATATCGATCTTCAGACCTCCTTGGTTAACCACAACTCTGATACCATGTTGGAAATCAAGAGGTTTTTAACTTATTATCAGATTTCCATTGCATGACATTCTTTGCGGATTGAGGGTTAAAAATCCAAGATAAGAATAGTTCTAAAAAGCACATGCCGGTAAAAATTCATATGGGGTATGTGCCTTAGAGGTAGTATAGTATCTCACTTAAAACCTCCCAACATAATGCTCTCAAATAAAGTTGAGCTTGTCAAGTTAGGCCTCAATGACAATTCTGGTCATAATGTTGTTGCTTACAAATGGCTTATTAATTTGACTCATCTTATGAGAATATTTTAGTTTGAGAATATCCTTTACCGGGTGTATAATTATGAATACCTCCCTAGTTAAGAGGGAGTGCTGGAGAATGTAACTAGTGTCGGTCTTCATAATTTGTACCATTGTGTTTTTTATGTAAAAATTAAAAGAAAAGAAAACGAAAAATTATTATTATTATTTTCTAGATAAGCATGTTCTTTGTACTTCTAGGTTTTTGAGTCGAAGAGTAAAGTCCTATTTTGGACGTATTGTAAAAGAAAATGGAAAATAAATTTTAAATGTAAATTTTGGGACAGAAACCCCTCTAGATGCCAAGTCGGCCTTACCCCAATGGACATGTGTATTCACACCCCTCTAAATTGTATAAATAGAGGATAGATAGAGCTCATTTAGGCATGCACTTGGATGGATTTTGGTCTGAAATATCGCAGAAGAAGTGGAGGATGAAGTTTGGAAGAAAGGATTTCTTCTTGAAGCTAGGGTTTGTAGAAGATCTTTCTTGGTTTGCCTCTCGTTGCTAGTCTCTTGTTGATGAACTTGCTAGAAGGAAGTAAGGTCTGTCTTGGCATCTAGAGGTGGGAATTTCTGTGGTTATGGGTCTTGGATATCTTATTTGATTTGATTCTATAAGAAGAGATTTTCTGGGTTTTCCCCTTGAAGGGGTTTTGTCTCAGCTTGGAGCCTAGTCTTCTATTCTCTTATGTGATCTTCATGTTTTATGGTAATTGCTTGATGAAGAAAGAAAACTTAATAACAAAATGCTAATAGTCTCAAGTAATTATCATGCAATGGAAATATGATAATAAGTTAAAAACCTTCTGATTTCCAAAAAAATGCACACATCTCTCTTCTAGTGATTTGCACCTCATTTATTGTTGGAAAGTTTCCACATGCAAAGCACCCTATTGAATTGTGCATGCAACTAGTAACTCAAGCAATGTTAGAAATAAAACTAAATTGCATAATATGAAAAGCATCTAAATTAGAACTAAATTGAGTATGGCAAATGCATGCCAAAGCATGTCTGCACCCTTTCATAAATGCTCCTATGCCGTTATTCACCATTATATGGAATTGCTGAAGGAGGGTGTTATGTTGTTAATGTCATGAAGGCTATTGTATGAACCATTGTACTATACCTTCTATGCTTGTGCCAATATCTAAAATCTTCTATGCTTAATGTTGCCATTAATGGTGCTTTGTGCGACACTTCAAGGTACTCTAATATCCAATAGTTCGAAGTTTTGCAAACTCAAAGGTGGGTTGAGATCAATAATAATATCAGAGCTATTGCTCATCAGAGTCATTTTTTTGGATTATCCCCCCTATGTGGGCACTTTGTTGGTTTTTGTTGCTCTTATTTCTTTTGGAGTCTGTGGGTATTTTGATGGATTACTTCTCTTTATTCAATTACTCTTTTGATGCACCTAGCCACCTCTTACCTAATACACAGGAGTTGAGAGAGATTGCGTGTGATGACATTGACATGTCGTGCATACAAGTCACTTGGATAGACCCATTGAGTGGGTTATGCCTAAGGATGGCCTTATAAGCAAAGAACTTCATGGAGTTTAGGGACGACATCATTGTTCGACCTTTGTACATATGGTATCACTAAATGCGTGTTGTTTGCATTCTCTTTGATTAATTTTGAGTCGGTTCACATAAACTTTGGGTGGAGGATGAACACTAACATTATTTGTGACAGGATCTATTGTGTGGGACACGATTTGCTAGTTGTGTCGTCTCTAATTGGTAGAGACAGGAGAGAACTTCATATTTGATTGTTTTTCACATAGTACAAGATCTAGGGGCATATCCATTATCTATTCAGGGAGTAATAGATCTTTAATAGTCTCTTTCGTTATCTTGACCAAAGATTCCTGGATCTATATGTGAGGGAGGTCTTGGGATTCCATTCCCAGTTTCTCTAGGCACTCACTAGGCCAATCTCCACTAGTACTATCACTTCAATTTTTACAGTGCACCTATCTGTTAGGGGTTCCAAGTGATCAATTGATAGTGATCTTGCTTTTGATCCTAGATTAGTGAGGTTGCAGGGGACTATCTCTATTTTTGAAATATGCCATTGACATTGTCGTTGCACATGTCACACCAATGATCAAATATGTTATTCCCACGTTTTAGTGGTAGGTTGAATTTTCCAAGTGGTTACACTATTCAATTCAAATCTTCTAGATCCTTCTTTAGACGATCTTCTATACAAAGTTTCTTTCATTTGGCCTTGGATATTAGGGGAGATAGAGAACAAGTGGGAGCAACATGGAAAACATGGAAGTGGTTGGTCATTCGTGATCTTAGGTTTGTCATCTAGGAGTGACATCCTTTGGGGTGGATTCATCCTAGATTCCAAATATGATAGGTCAAGAAGGGGAAGAAGGGGGTGTCAGTGATTACTATAGGATCTTAGAATTGTAATGGGGTCCTTTGGGCCTTCCTTGGTGTAGTTTATGATTCACTTGACTTTTAAATATTATCTTCTTGACAAACACCCATGGAGCCTCATCAAGACTATCTCAAAATATTCATTAAAAGATATCATTTATATTTAGAATATAGGTAGGGATGTTTGGAGTTTCGCGAGGCATAGCTTTTCTTTACTGTGATTGCTTTGAAGGCACAATTATAATGGTTACAGAGGATGAGTTTGCTAAATTTATGTGGATTCGGGTTATTGAAGTCTCTCCCATCCCTTAGGATAGTTATTTTCCAGTTTGCTACTTTCTACCTACCTCAAGTTTTTCCCTGCATAAAGATTTTGATGGGGATTCGTACTAGGACTTGTACGTTGTCATTATACATTACTTTGCAATGGGGGAGGTCATCCTTATAGGGGACTTCAATACCCATATTCAGACCTAGCAAATTCTCCTTTATGAGAGGTTAGAGGATGCATTCTACTTACAAAAGATTGATATAGACTCTGTTGGTCTGCATAGGTTATTGGATGATTCCCTAGTACCTCTTTTAGCCTATGGGAAACATCTTTTGCATCTTGGCAAATCCCATGATCTAGTGATTTTGATTGGTATCCCTTGTTTCCCTAATTTTTCAATTTCACATGTTCATTCTTATGGAGCAGGGTTTAGTGTGTTGGACTATGTCCTTGCCAAATATCTATAGACGATCACACCTTCCTCTCATTTTCCCTTTATGTTGATAGTTCCCCACCCCCTTGGCCCCCCTGTACCACCATAGTTTTTGTCGATGTAGACTAGGATGCCTATATTGTTGCCTTTATGAGTTTGTTCCCTCAGTGTCAAGTTATTTGAGGAGCTTGAGAGGAGAAACCTTTGAGGTAGGATTCAAGTGGGACTTGGGCCAAAATATCAGATGATGGATCATATCCTCACTGTATGGGCCATGATTGAGGCGATGAGACATCGCTCTTCCAAAAGCTTATTGCTTTTTTGTAGAATTTCAAAAAGATTTTGACTTAGTTTAATAGGATGCCATGATTCAAAGGATTTGAGACATTGGAGTTTCAAATATTCTTATGGCCACTATCATGCAACTTTATGAGATAGTCTTTGGTTGCCATTGTATAGCACATAGATTACCTGATTTCATTAGGAGCATCATCAAGGTGAAGAAGGCTTGTCCCCACTCACCCACATTACTTGTGATCCACATAAACAAGTAGAAGGCTCTTTTGCAAGAGCACATCTAGCTAGGCGATTGGTGTTTTCTCCATCATGTTGTGATCTCCATACTCTTTGTTGATGATGTCATCCTCTTCTCCACTCTTGAGGGTCTACAAAGATAAATGGATGCTATTGTGATGTTTTGCTACCTTTTTGAGTTATCGATCAACCTTAATTGTTTGAAGAAGTTCATTTTAGGTTTCCACTATTACTTTCAAGGGGTGGTGGTTGAGATTACCAACAAACATATTTGGAGGGTCAATTTTCTATGCCTAGGTTCAAGTTGAGGTAGGCTCTCCAACCTCTAGTAAAAAAGGGGTATTTTCCCTTGCTCTTATAGAGAGACAATGTTTCCAACATCGTTTTTAGGACATCTCATCCTATTTGGACCTCATTAATTCCATCATTAGACCTACAATTTTGTACGGTTTATAGGTATGGGGGTGATATTGCTCAAGTCAAATTGGGCCTATACAAAAAGATTTTAGACCCTCTTATTTTGTTGCATCATCAAATGCAATGGATTGTACCCCAGTGCATCATCTAGGTATTGTTTGCAACACACGCCTTCTAGATCAAGACTGTCTTCAAATTAGAAGAGTTGTTGGATTGCTGCTAAATATTTTCGGAGTTGGTGGTAGGCAAAGACCAATATCTTGTCTAGCAATGTTTGGAGGTCATCGCATAGTTTGTTCCACCTTTTGTGAGAGCATAGTGTTAGTATTCAGGGGTTTCTTGTTTCCTTTAGTTAGTTGGTATATCAGTAGATTGCCTTCCCTTCTTTAAGCATTCTTTGGATTCTTTGGGCCTCCTATTGCTTGATAAACTGGAGATGAGTGGGCTTATCAGGGAGGATATTTATGGAGAGTGTATCCAGGTTAGTTGGATTGCCACCTCTAGGGATATGAGACCTAATATGGCCTTTTATCTAGAGAACTTCCTGGAGCTTAGAGACATCCTCATAGTGCGGTTAGTTGCATGCTTTGACATTGGATGCACGGACTCGATACTCCCATAGGTTAGTTTCGAGCGGACTGTCTTTAACTTTGAGTGGAAGCCAAGCACCAAAGACCAAGAGAGAATAGGTTATGGCGGATCTGCCATTTATAGGGATAGAGATAGAGGAGCTCTTTAATTTCAAATGCCCCCATTATTGTGAAATACGTGGTTGGTTCCATTACCTGTTTAGGGAATTCCATAACTCACTCTCCACCTTTTTTTGATATTTCGTCTAGTTGTGCCTGGCTTTACACTTTGGAGAGGCTTGCATGCTTAGCGTTCACATTGCCCCTCCCCGCCACCCTTTATTGAACACTACTCTAAGGATGACAATTTTCATCAAGTGCTCCTTGATAGGGGCACTAAGAGGAGGGAAAAGTGTGATACCATTATAGATCTTGGATCTTTTAGACCTTGAGAGGCAGCCAACCTCTAACAATGAAATCCATGCAGAGTTGTCGTATGAGGTCTTAAGATAGCTCACGGTAGATTGATAGGCAGCCCCCTTGTACCAATTTTTGATAGAGCGGCCACCTTTTGTAGATAGAGAGACATCGGCACTAAGAGGAGGGAAAAGTGTGATACCATTATAGATCTTGGATCTTTTAGACCTTGAGAGGCAGCCAACCTCTAACAATGAAATCCATGCAGAGTTATATTCTAATGACACCTTAAGATAGCTCACAATGTGAGTAACAGTAGGCATTTGTATGCAATTTTGATAGAGCGGCCACCTTTTGTAGATAGAGAGACATCACCCAGACCAGATCCATTTCCTTTGGCCTTAGATGGTAGCAGAGCTTTGAGTTCAAAGGAGGATCCCCCCTCTACTTTGTACTTGGCTCCAGAGCATTGTGATTCTTCTTCATTGGGATAGTAGCCCTAATTCATGCTTTGATAGGAGTGGCTTTTGCACTCCCACTTTGTATCTACACTTATGTTTCATTGAGTCCCATTGGCCTACTTTTGGTCATTTAATGGATGTTAATAAACTTATCTTACCTTATCCCATTATTATGTAGCAAACGTTGATATGATTACATTTTCTGTATTTAGGATTTGGATATACTTGTACATTCGTCTTCCTACTTCAGGTCCTCATTCCACCCTTATGGTCAAACTTAAGGTTTTAAGCTTATATTAGTACTCTGTATTTTGCATCTTGCTTTATATTGGAAGCTCTTTTGAGCTCCCACATTGTAGTATGCTATTGTACTCAATAGTCCTGTTGACTTACTTTTGTGGTCATTTGTTGGAGATTAATAAATTATCTATCTTATGTTGGATCTCTCTAAATGAAGAGGACTCAACTGAGTTGTGGTGGAAGTCAATTGAAGTGGATTAAGTAAAAATCCAACCTTGCAGATAGGGTGCACTCATCTCTATGTCATAAATAGCTCAACTGAACTCAAATATAGAAAGAATGATTCCTCAAGTGGTATGACCCCCTTTCCAAAATAGATTGAATTTAGGAACAAGAAACACCAACAATAGCATGTGTGTGAACTGAATCGAAGTCTAACTGAAGTACATTGAAGTATCCATGAGTAATAACTCTAGGTAGGGTACACTTTCAATAGAGCCCATCCCCCAGACCAGATCCATTTCCTTTGGCCTCGGATGGTAGCAGAGCTTTGAGTTCAAAGGAGGATCCCCCCTCTACTTTGTACTTGGCTCCAAAGCATTGTGATTCTTCGTCATTGGGATAGTAGCACTAATTCATGTTTTGATAGGAGTGGCTTTTGCACTCCCACTTTGTATCTACACTTATGTTTCATTGAGTCCCATTGGCCTACTTTTGGTTACTTAATGGATGTTAATAAACTTATCTTACCTTATCTCATTATTATGTAGCGAACGTTGATATGATTACATTTTCTGTATTTAGGATTTTGGATATACTTGTACATTCTTCTTCCTACTTCAGGTCCTCTTTCCATCCTTATGGTCAAACTTAAGGTTTTAAGCTTATATTAGTACTCTGTATTTTGCATCTTGCTTTATATAGGAAGCTCTTTTGAGCTCCCACATTGTAGTGATGCTATTGTACTCAATAGTCCTGTTGACTTACTTTTGTGGTCATTTGTTGGAGATTAATAAAATTATCTATCTTAATTTGGATCTCTCTAAATGAAGAGGACTCAACTGAATCGAGGTGGAAGTCAATTGAAGTGGATTAAGTAAAAAGCCAACCTTGCAGATAGGGTGCACTCATCTCTATTTCATAAATAGCTCAACTGAACTCAAATATAGAAAGAATGATTCCTCAAGTGGTATGACCCCCTTTCCAAAGTAGATTAAATTTAGGACCAAGAAACACCAAAAATAGCATGTGTGTGAACTGAATCGAAGTGCAAGTGAAGTCTAACTGAGGTACATTGAAGTATCCATGAGTAATAACTCTAGGTAGGGTACACTTTCAATAGAGCCCATAATAGATCGATTGGGGTCTGCAATAGGAGTTCAAAAAACCTTCTTAAAGGATGTGTCTTCTCTCTCATGAATTACTAATGCTTGGTCAACAAGTCAATTTGGGAAATAAGGAACATTGATCTTTTCATCATTGAGCAAGTGACATAGAGCATTTATTTGTACAACAAGCTACTTGCTACTTGAAATTTATCATTAAGCAAGATGCAAATCTCAAGGTGAAAATATCATCATGAACAATCACAAATTTATATTGGGTCAACTGTTACTTCTACAAGGTGGGACTTAAAATTTGACCTAATTTTGGAGTTTCTCATAATGCCTTGAAATTTGACCTCATTGCTGTTTGACCTAAAGGGTACTAAAAAATATGATCAAATCTTAGAAAATTGAAACCCTAGTTTGACCTAAATTTAAACAGTTTCAGATAATCACCAAATTCAAACATGCTGTCCTAGATAATGGTATATAAAAACATATTTATTTTCGAAAGTGCAGGAACCCTAATTTTGACCTTATCCAATTTTTGCCAAAGTTGAATCCTATGCACATTTCAGTAAAGGGTATCCAAATGTTTTATCAAATTTCAAGAAAGATGGATTTTATAAAAATAGAAAATTTTGAAGAAAGCAATATTTCGAAAACCTGATTTTACCATTTGGAAAATTCACCCGTGCCAGGTACTGCATTTGAAATGCAAGCATAGAGAGACTTGTTAAACTGAAAGCTTGTCGTGCTTTATATTTTGGTAAGGTTGTGGTCCTTTGCTTCTTCCCCTCGGAACCTTAGCTTTGTGAGCTGACGAAGATATGATTGAAATGCCCTTTATCTTTTCCTTGCAAAGAGCTAGTGTATCATCCTGATTGACCAGGTGGCTCATCAAGGAATTGAGACTATTTACGTCAATGAAGTATATGTAAACAAATGAATATTTCAGTATAATGGTTAGATGTTACAATTAACTCTAAAGATAACAAACATTTTGAAAGATCTTCAGCATGATTCTATTTCTCTTCTGGTATGAATGTAACTTGTTATCTAAACGATAGCTGCTCTGAGGATTGCTTGTAAGAAAACTTTCAAATCTTTAAATCCAAGTTATGCAAATCTGCAACGATGTGCTAATTTTGAGTGTAGCACTCTGAATGGTCGATGTTGAATGATGAACTTTGATAGTAAGTTCATTCTGCAATGTGCCCACAAATTGCCGACCCTGGATATCTGTGAATGGATCCACAGACTGTCAATGCCAAACTGCCAAGATGAATTCTGAAGAATTTTATTCCAAGTGATAAGGGTTAATTCATATGGCAGCTATTTGTTTCAGCAAAACACAAAGGGAGTTGAAGAATTAAAGTCCAATATCCTTGCTTACAAAGTCCTTTGGCTTGTCTGCCATCAGTAGGATCTGCCATTTTTTTATGAGTCATGTCACTTAGATTGCCTGCTAATGATAGCTTGCAACTCCAATTTACAATCATCAATAAGTTATTATGTTGTCTGTCACATAGTCTGTTGTGATTTGGCTCCAAACAAAGTCAAGACAAGAAGTGAAACTGATGTTATCTAGTTACGTACTCATGCCCATCAAAATGACAGATACAAAGGTCAAATGGAAATTTTCCATTTATAATGTTATTTTCTCTACTTGTAATGGAAAATTAGTGATGTAAGATACAGGAAGGTGTGGCAGGGATCATTATTAATGCCACCTATGATTACATGTGGTTGATTAATAGGCATCTGAAATCAATTTGGATTCTTCTCTTTATTCTAGAATTCACAGTTGGCTTGTTTACTCAACTATTGCTTATAGTTTCTTGAGATGACCTTTTCAATCTGGTTCATGGTTTAAAAAGGTTCTGTATCAAAGTATGCATAGCCAGAGAAGCTTTCTATTGTCTGTAGAATTTAATTATGGAATTCCAACCTTGAATACTGAAGTAACACTGGCTAGATTTTGTGATTCTAATTTTCCTCAGTTTCTGAAGTGACTGCGTATTAAAATTTAGGAGAATTTGACCTTTTTTCTTTTAGTATACA
Source organism: Pinus albicaulis (assembly GCA_034641835.2). NCBI lineage: Eukaryota > Viridiplantae > Streptophyta > Pinopsida > Pinales > Pinaceae > Pinus > Pinus albicaulis. The sequence goes on from CM076584.1 coordinate 383,283,284, forward strand.
TGGCTTCTTTATATGGTTTAAGATTAACATAGGAGTTCAGAAGCCAGCTTGTTCTCATAGGTTGGTGTTGTTGAAAGTTTGTTGTGACAGGCGAGTCTTCCCTTTTACAACATGCAACGCTGCAGATGAAAAAAATTGCATCGGATGGAGAACGGAGTGTCCAAGAAAGGGTATACATGAAGAGTCTCTGTTGTTCAGTGGATTCTGCCGATGGTTATCAGGAACTAACTTTTCTGCAGTCTTTTCTTCTACCAATCAAGAAATGGTCTGACAAAAAGCTTAGGGATTATCATTTGATGTCTTCTGAGGTTTGTTGTTATACATCCCATTTCCCATTTCTATGTTTTAGTGTTACACTCTGCATGTGATAGATGCTAATAAAATATTTAGTAATATTGTAGATGTAGTGGCTAAGTTTTTCTTTGTGAACATGTCTCTCTCATTTTCTAAATGTTTCGAGGTATTGGCTTTATTGATCATTTAACGGACAAAACAGGCTAAGTCATGGAGACATATTTCTTTCCAAATTATGTAATATTCTAAATATCATCTTGATAGAACTGCATCATTTTAACTTGATGGGATATGCACACCTGTTTTCCAAGTTTTTGAATATCCACTTTATTTGTAAATTGCAATAGTTATTGCCTTTAATATCTAAGTGTGATCTGATGTAAGAATTATTTGGCTGTTTAAAACATTTTTGTTTTTTGTTCCCGAATAATGGAAACAATACTGTGTTGGTTTTAGTGCACACACACATTCAGAGAGAGAGAGAGGGGTAGAGGGAAAGGGAGATTAGTGGAGGTGATATATTATTGCTATAAGCAATAAGTACATAGTCTAATTTATACTACCTCTGTATAATTATTGAATTGACACCTCTTAACTTTACACTAGATACTAACACTAAATGCTACAAGATTTGCATTCCACGTTTTTATCCAAGCTATTGCCTAGTTTACTATTGTGCATATTTTTATTTTTGAGGCAGTTGCTTTGACTCAAATTAGCTGTCTGCATATATTTTGTGTAAGCTTCTTGTATTAAAACTAGGGATACTATTATTGGATGGCAGTCCATTACTCTACTTATTGTCTCCTACAAGATTTTGGCCAAGGTACTTGCTCTCCAGATGCATATATCTGCTTTATGAATTGTTAGATAGGAACACATGCGATTTGTAGAGGGCAGGTTCATCCCTGATGTAGTGAACTATGCATGGGAGGCGGATTGGGCCAAGGAGATTATCCAGGAATATTTGTTTCTTAAAATTGACTTTGTTCAATGCATATGATAGGGTTGATTGGTCCTTCATTAAAGATATGGTTCATTGCCTTGCATTTAGTTCTAATTGTGTTTGCTATGGTGATAACTCTTTTCTCTACTGCTTCAACCTTCATTTTTGTGAACAACATAATGATTGATTACATCCAACTTCATTATTCAATCAGGGAAGTGTGTCCTCTTGCTGCCTATTTGTATGTACTAGCTATTGTTGCTTTGGGTTATTTATCGGAGTTGGCTAAGGTGCAAGGAAGAGATTAGCATATTTATCTTTTGGATGGGTTTAAGGTCATTTATAACCATTTAATTGATGATTCTCTTTATTGAGTTTAGGTGGATTGATAATCAAGGGAGGCTAATAAGGTTTGTTTGGATCTTCTCTGGAGTGCTTTTGAAGTGGTGGTGAGTGAGAGCATAACTAACTATTGGCTTGTTGGGATTGATGATCCCACACCTTGGATCCCCTCTATGGAATTGGGTGATGCCCGAGGTGATTGTAAATGCCTAGGGATCTTGTTTGGTACATGTATGTCAACCGTACCAAGCTTTAGTGAAAACTTCTCGTATGGCATTATGAGGCTCTATCTTACGTAGGCATAGTATGGCATTATGAGGCTCTATCTTATTTAGGCATGTTGACAATTGTTTCATGAATTCTGCAGGCATCCCACATTTATCATGTTTCTTGTTCCCTAGTAGGTTCAATTAGGGAAATTGGATTCAATTCTTAGGGTTCTTTTCTTTGATTCAATTAAGATGGTGAGCTAGGACTTGCTATGGGCTTGTTACCCCCCATTTTATATGAGGATTACATATGTGATTTAGATCACATGACTTGGAGATTTGCAGGGTGGCATGGTGATTCTAGCCTTCCAAAGGAGAATTTAGATAGAAGTTTTTTCAATTTTGCATCATGGAGTATTGGGCTTGATTTTGGACATAGCACTTCCTTTGAGAGGATGGTGCAATGGTGGTGGAGACTCATTTTCTCCTTTATTGATTCTCATGGCTTGGTTCTCTCTTCATGGTTTCACGTGTTTTGGTTGATGATTATGAGATGATCTTTGATGCTACTTGTTGTCGCACAAAATGTCTAGGCACCGCGACAACGACTCAGATCGAGGGCTGTCACCCTGATCCCCAATCTCTCTATCTAAGTCGTCTCCTTGCAGACTAAGGGAGGTATACCCTAACGGAAATGAAGTAGGAGAATTGGTTGAAAACCAACCAATTCAGGAGACACAGTTAAAAGACCAAGCACTTGTTAAGATTAACGAGATTTTACAGATCCAATTAGATTTGAAGTTTAAAACCAGTGCCTTGTGGAGTCAAAATATCCCGTTATGAAATTGAAATCAAGTAATTTATAGGTAACTGCTGCTAAAGAGGACAATTATCCTGCTATGAAAATATATCAATCCACCACAATAATACTCAATTCCTCCATTAAATGCTCAATTGATCAAACTGGAAGATATGCTCTTTTCAATAATGCGATTCGATAAAACACTTTCATAATCATGCATCAACAATGTTCGATAAAGACATGCAATTTATCATCACTTGAAATATTCTCAAAGTTGACTAAGCAATTAATCACTAATTTCAAGCAATTTTAAAACCACAATTAGAGCTCATTAAACGACCATTAATCCCAATAAATGCTAAACATGAAAAATATTTTGAATTAGGCGCAAGCTTTAAATAATGTAAATTCCGAAAAGATATTATCATGAAACGACCATCGAATTCAAATGGTAATCATTTCCAATAGTCCAATTTCTGAATTAAAATGATATTCTTGACATTCCCAATCCAGAAATTTAAATGTAGTCTATAGTCAAACTTTAGATAAAAAATTTAAAACAAAAAAATGGTAGCAAAAAAAAAAAAATTCCTATCTTTTTTGACCCAAGACCACTTCCAAATAAAAATTTTAAAACAAAACTTTCCAAATATTAATTTTTTTTTTTTTAAAGTTTTAAAAGTTTCATCAAAGTTTTGGGTCTTTTTAAATTTTTTTATTTTTCTTAAAAAAATATAAATCTAAAATTAATCTAAAGCTAAAGTTAATCTAAAAAAATATAATCTAAAATCTAAAGTTAATAAAAATCATAAAATACAAAATGGAAAAGTTTAGAAGCTTTAGATTTTTATTTATTTATTTTATTTTAAAGTTTTGAATGTCTAAAGAAAAAAAAAAGGAAAACTAAAATAAGATCAATCCAAAAAATAAATAAATAAAACTTTAACGTTAATTAACCTCAGAAAATAAAATCGAAATTCTTAAGTATAAAATCTAATGTCAGAACTAAAAATAAAGCTAAGAAAAAATCTAACGTGAAATAAAAAAAATGTGATTTGCTTTAAGTTTTTGTTTATGCAGGTTAAGGGAAATCATCGAGCAGCAAAGGAGAGGACGAGATTGTATGGGCGATGTGTTGGAGGGATGCAATGAGCAGATTGGAGCTGCGTGAAGATTGCAGTGGAAAGGACGACAACGTGAAGGAGATAGAAGTGCGACAAGGGAGCTACAAGTTGAGGAAAACCGTACGAACAACGTGAAGGGAGGAGCAGTCAGCAAATGGAACGTGAATGCAGGGATTGAAGGAGGTAGCGTATTGGTTTGGAGGCTGCAGATTTGAGAATGAAGGAGCTGGCAGTAAATAAGAAAAAGAAAAAGAAAAAAATGCAGGGATGAGGGCAGCGTGCTAAAAAAAATCGGAAAAAAAAGTGGAGATAGCCGCAAGGAAAAATGACGCAGGCAACATATGCAACCAACAACAAATGCAAGCTGGAGAAGTTGAAAATGAAAGCAAATGGAGTAGTAGCCAACAGACAGAAAATTTGCAGGCACACTGGTGCATAGAAATTTAATTTTTTCCTTTTTACTCAGCAGAATTAAATCCAGTAAATACACCTGCAATTATTTAAATTTTAAGATGGAGATCAAGCCCATATCTGCAACCAGATTCGATCCCGAGACCAGATCTTACCCTCCAGGGCCTAGATCTGGTTTAGATCTAAATTTTTTCTAAAAATCTCCCAGTAGAACCTTCAAAAAACCAGAAACAAGGAACCCAAACCCAAAAATATGCACAGAAAATAAAACCCTTAAAACCCCGGTGAGTAAAATAAAAATAAGCGGGATTTACAATGCTATTTTACAGATTAGAACCCTCATGGCCAGATTTAAAACCGTTCAGCACAATTCAGAAAAGAAGAAATTTAAGAGAGAGGCACAAGCCCTAAAAAGAACCCTGCAAAAAACAAAATTTAAGATAAACCCGGGGAATTAGATTTGGAGGGCTCTTTAGATCTTATTTCGTTGGGAGTCAGTTGGTCCAGTTGAGGACTTCCCTAAACGTCCAATTCAAAATCCAGAAGATTTCTGCACACTTAAAGTTAAACTGTTAAATTAATAGAGAAATAAGATAAAACATAAATTTTTCAAGAGCTAGAGTTAATTGCTAACTCAATCCAATTAATATTCTTACCCTAAATCCAGTAACCTAAGCAAGATACCTGTGCATTAGATTACTCTTCAAGAGCCATTAATCAACAATCCATTAAAATAATCACCAGCAGAATTATAAGAACAAGTTTACCATAAAATGCTGAAGAGGAACACCACCATCAAAATAAAACCCCAATGTCTTCGTTTGTATTATTCCAGAAAATATTACAGGAGAGCTTCAAGAGCGAGTACATGATCCAGAGATCGGGTGCAAATGACATACAAAGACCTCTAGTTTATAAGATAAAATCTCCAACAACTAGTTTGGTTGATCCTTGTCAAAATAATCTCGACCGTCAATAAAGATTTAATTATCTTTTAATCTGGACCGTCGAAATTATAATTTTGAGGAAATTCGAATTTATCATTTAATTCCATTTTAATTAACTTAAAAATAATATTTTTGAGCTAATTACCTCAAAATTTTGACTTTGACTTAACCACCAAGGCCCAAGGGTCCAAAATTTCTTGAAATTCTCAATATTCCCCTGGCCTGGGACCTTTAAAAATTTATTTTATAAGGACCCACGAATTTTGCCTTTGAAGAATTTAACTCACTTAGGACTTAAAATTAATTAAATTTCTGACTTAGGATTTTTAATTTAATTTGGCCAGAAAATTTAATTAATTGACTGAGAGGGGATTTAATTATTTTTCCAACGCTATTTACGTAAGATAAATACATTTTGACACATGAAGGGGGAAACCGATTCGGAATAGACCCTCAAATAGCTACCCAATTCTGCCACTCAAAACATGATCCAGTAGACCAAGTAGTTTGTAATAAAATAATCTAGCCAATTAGCTAGGATTATTCCCAAACTACTTTTACAAAGACTTGATAGAAAACACTAGGACTCATTTAGCATCTTGACGAAAAAATCCACCCTAGCTTTGGGGTGAGGCTGGAGGGAAAAACTCTGCTGATCACTTGTGTCGAGAAACACAAATGAATCAGTGAGACAAAAAACCTCCTAGGATAGAAATCGTCACCAAAATACTAGGCTTACCTAGGTTGTTACATACATGATGGTCTTACTTAGATCATTTACATCATAAACATGTAGAATGGGTTTACATCATTTGTAAAACTGTCGTCTGACGATGAAATCTGAATGGCGTGAACACCTCGAACATGATAAATCCCATTTGCAAAAATGGGGGTGTATTGCTATGGGGTCGTTGACACAGAGTGGTCAACACTACTATTTTTCTATGTGATGGCCACCCTTTGCATGGAAGATGTTCCTCAAAGATGTGATTATTTTACACATGGCTTAAGCTGTTTGGACTTATGGAGGATGAATGATAGTGAGAACGCTCTAGTACTAAACATGCTCATGATATCCTATTGTGATACTTGACACCTACAACACTTTGTTATGACATGTACTATCACTTCTCTTGGAGCGCTACTCTTTTACACATTTTGATGTAATCCTAGCCCTCACAATGGCTAGTTGGCCAATTTTGACCTAGTTGGTTATGATGTCAGCGCCCTTGCTTATGTCGCTTGGTTTGTCACTTGGAGTGGTGGACTAGAGTTTCTTGCTATATGGATTTTACTTGAGCTTGTGATGGAGCATCCTAGTGTTTGAGGATGAATTAAACTTAATTGCAAAAACATACTTGCATCTTATCCTCAAAATAACAAACAATTAGTGATTCTAGGGCAATGCTGGATTCCTGGGAAAGCAAACCACACTTAAGTAATGGGAGTTTCCAAACAACACTTTTTTTCAATGTATTTTCCCTTGAAACAAGGCTGAATGTTGATCCTAAACTTAACTGCAACAATTTTTGGCAAATCCATAGTGCCAAAGAATGTGCTTGATCGTCTTTGGATGAGCACATCCTAAGAAATGATTGTTGGTGAGCCCACACTTATTTAAACGAGCTTTAATAGGCAGTCTATGATAAATAACTGACCAAGCAAAGAGCCAAAGATTGCAGTTGATGCCAAAGACCAAACACTATCAAGGCTATGGATCTTAGTTATCTTTGAGATCAGAAGAGGTCCATAAAGCATTCATAATAGGTCAAGTGATATGCTTTTGATTAAGAAAGGAGTACATCTTTTTGAAGTTAGAGTGCTTAATCTATTTTCTGAACTTACATCCCCAATCGCTTCACCTAGGACCCTTCATATTCCCCTGCATACTAGTATTAAACTTCTACATTTCCTTATAAGGAATCAACTGCATAATTTCTTTGATATCAGGTTTATCGAAAGACATGAGGGATTGATATTTATGTGGTATGGCCTGAATATTTCGTTTTCCATATTGTTTGATACATACACTCTCTGCGACATCTCCTAAAATAAATTGACTCAACCCTTGATAAACTGTTGATCTCTCATACAATGTAAACTTTGAATTCATTTCTGAGCACTGAGGCAATCTGAAATTGTTTTGATAACGCTGAAGAAAAGGGCTTAATATTTATTTCTGTGGTATTGTCTGAATACTGAATTTTCCATAGTGTTTGATACATACACTATCTGCTACATCTCCTAAAATAAATCAACTTAATCCTTGATGCAATGACCTAATTAATGATGAAACATCACATGTGCAATGGGCCTATTCTGAAATTTTAATCCTGGCCTGCTGCAGAAATTTTTGTCTCATCCATAGTTCCACATCATATACATTTAAGTTTATGCATTATGCTTCTTATTTGGTAAATATTCGCTTTTGAAACTGTTGAAGATTCTCTAAATTGACTCACATTTTCACATCTATTCTCCACTGTCGTGGCATTGGTAGTGAAGGTGTAATTATTTATAGAGGTATGCAAGCATCTTGATTTCATCATTTTGAACAGCGCAATGAGTAATAAATGTCGTGGGTTTTAAAGTAGGCTCTCACTTTTGTCACAGGCTTGCGCTATAGCTTTAATGCTAGTGCCATCTCAGGGTTAATAATCTTTGATGTGATCTGAATGGTACCTAGAAATTTATATCTATATCTGTTGTAAGATCTTTGGTTAAGATAACATTAAATCTCCTCTACTTTTACACTTTTTCTCAGTCTTGATTGCTGTTACCCACCCAAAAGTGGGTAACCCATAGGAATTTTTTTTCTCCTCCTTGGTCAGCCAGCCAGCTAGTGGCCCTATATGATCAGCACATACCATAATGCCAGGATCCTCCACTTTTTGCTCTGCTCAGATATCTGTCTCCCATTCGGCACTCCTTGAAGGAAGGTGGGTCATCCATCAACAAGTACGTTTACCATTTTGCAATTATGTGCTTTCACGTATAGTTGTGGGCATACTAATATGGATCAAGGGGCAAAGTGGATGACTGACCAATCTTGATTGTATTCTCGTTCCCTCACCTCATCCTGGAGGTTGGTCTTTGACTCTAGTCCTGCAGGACCTCCTTTGAGGCCTTGGCATTTTAGGAAGGGTACTATTGGGGAGACACTGATTGGAGTAGCGTGTCCAATATATTCCAGTACACTTTCCATCCTTCCCCTTATTCATCTCCATTCTTTGCACTGGTGGTCATTGGTCTTTGAGATTGACACCCTTTCATCCTCATCCTTGAGTCTAGGCCTATAAAACTTTTCCGTAGAGGTTGATTTAGCCAAAAGAATGATAAAAGGATAAGAAATCCACAATGAAAGACAAATGAAAAATGCAAAAGGTGGCTGTACATTTGATTAGCATGTGGGAAAAATCCGAGCATGAGCTTTGCTCCCATCATTAGACATAACCCAAATCCTCAAGCACATGATGCTTCATCTATAAAAGGAACTCTTTTATTTTCCCAACATGATGAACAGTAAAATGACTCATCATCAAGGGGTGATGAAAAATCTCCGAAAGCCAACTTAGGCTCTTGAGCTATGCAATCAAATCATAAAGAAGTAAATTATGCATCAAAGGGGTGGAAAGAGCAGGTTGTGGAAAGGGGCAACTCATGCTTCCATGATTGCTCCTTCCTCACATCTGTATGCTCAAGATGTTGGATCTTCATTAGCTAGTCACTTGGCTATGGAACCTTTCCCTGAAGTATTTCCTACTCCGCAGCTACCATGCTCTCACACAACTAAGAATTGATGGGTTAATTTGGGACATGTCACTTCCCTTTGGGGCTTTGAAACACCTAACTTAATTGGGTTATCCACCTAACCATCCCTAAGATAAGGAGATAAACTGTTTACAAAACTTGATCTAGTTAGACATTTGAAGGTGAGCTTTGTGTGAATTGTTTCTATGCCCTTGACATTAGGTATGGTCCACTATGATGCATTTATGGTTAGTCCCTAAAGATTAGTGATTTCACTTGATTAAGGTTTTGTCAAGTGGTGTCATCACAACGGTAGAGGCCTCTTGAGAGATGATTATCACTCCATTCAACAATAAACCAAAGGCGTTTAATTTTTTACCCATTCCAGAGAGCAAATATGACCTTGTTGATCCAACATTGCCCACCTAGAGCAAAACGTTGGGTTATATGATGGTTCCACATGGTAGTTGACTCTCTAAAGTATGCCCAGTTGCTAAAACGCTGAGCTAGGAAGGCTTGGTGTTGGATTTATAAATGATGTGCCTAGATGGACCCAGGATGCCCCAGGTTGGCATTGACATTGTTTAATGGGCGTTGCTTGTTCCAGAGCTCAAATGATGATGGTTCTCCTTGAGATGACATGGGAGGGCTTGCATATCACTATTTGACCCCAACGCTTGAGTATTATGGTGCCATGTCACCCCTCCTGCCCTTTAAAGGGTGACATAGGGCACCTTGGTGATGACTTCTTGGTATGGAGGCACTTTGGCGACATACGCCATGGACTTGGAGCTACTTTTGGAGTATGGAGCACTCATTAACCTATTAGTCACTTACTAGTGGCATTTTGAGCTCCTTTGGAGGATGATGTCATAGCGGAGGAGGTTTTTCTCCCATGTGTGGGTTCTTTTTGCATTATTTGTTATGTTTTTGAGCTGTAGAGGTTGGCTTGTAACCTCACACTTGTTGAACACTCAAGTAAACTTGTAATTAGGGATTTTACTTGTATATTGTAAAAATAAGGGTGGTAAGCCTCATATAAATAGATGCTCTTATTTCATTTGATCAACACACATTCTATCACTCTTCCTTAGTAAAGAGTGCGAATTAGTCCTTTTTGCTACTTAGGGGAGATGTGATCTTTCTATGTTGCGATTTTCTCTTAAAGATGGATTTTTGTGTGGAGATGTTTTCTTGGGATTGAAAGAAGTGTTTCTAGGATAATTTTGTAAGCTTCATGCTTTATCTTCTATATTTTGCATATTGTATTTGTGCTATTAGGGTTTCTAAATTGTGCCATGACTAAACACTAATTCAATTTTGAAATTTTGCTCCATTGCATTATGAAAACTTGTTCTCTTGAAATCTATAAGGAAATCCTATTTGTGCTTTCCTTATATTTTAATTTTCCCCTAATAAGGAAAATAATTAGGGTTTTGAAAGTGGATGTTCTACTCATCCCCCTTTACTCCATCAAAACCTTTTCATTGAATTTTAGCTCTGGAAGACTCCATTAAGCCTATTTAGGTTAAGGCACTAATCTCAAGTTGTGTTGATCACTCTTTAAATTAATTAAATTCTTCTCCTTTATCCTTTCCTGGACGTCTAGGGTTAGTAGCTAGGGTTTTAGGGTAAAATTTTGCATAAAAAGTGAATTTGTGTTGATGTTTATGGTTCATAAATTATGAATTGCATCAATAAATCACACAAAAGCAAATTATAGTGTTGTGCATGGTTAATACTACCTTTTTATAGTTGATGTCATCCTTATTTTCTATTCATGCATGTTTTCAACCCTAAATTCCTATTAGGTGACCCTAACCTCAGGTGTTTATTGGAAGGCCTTGTTCCCTCTTTATTGAACATCCTTGGTATGCCTTTTCTCTGGTTGTTATATGGCATCATGTAACAACCATATTTTAGTCTAGGAGTAGAGTGCTTGCATGTTGGCATAGAATATCAAGGCCTTTCTAGGCTTCACCAATACTTATTCCAAATATTAGACCTAATATCTATTTCCTTGAGCCGTAGTATTAGAATATTTATTAGGTGATTTAGGGAAGCCTCTCTTGTGGTCAAATACCACTAAAGAGCTGGTGAAAGGTTGTTGAGGTGACAACAACACCCTTTCTCTTGTTGCCATAAGGCCTTGTTCCCTTTTTATTGAACATCCTTGGTATGCCTTTTCTCTGGTTGTTATATGGCATCATGCACCCTATCATTTCAAATCAACAAAACTTTAACTTAAAACAACCATCTTTTAGTCTAGGAGTAGAGTACTTGCATTTTGGCGTAGAATATCGAGGCCTTTCTAGGCTTCACCGATACTTATTTCAATAGTCGTAGTATTAGAATATTTATTAGGTGATTTAGGGAAGCCTCTCTTGTGGTCAAATACCACTAAAGAGCAGGAGAAAGGTTGCTGAGGTGACAACGACACCCTTTCTCTTGTTGCCATAAGGTTTAGTTCCACCTAGTGGGGCTTTCCACTAGGCTTGCTAGATTTTACGGTAACAATTACCATTTGTTAACTGTTGAGAAAAGGTATCAAGGAGGTGTTTCCCAATGCTTTTGCCTTTTGCCTAGGAAAACACATGAGAGCACTTTTTTAGTAAGTGTCTTTATGAGTTATTAAAGTCATGTGACTTTACTAACCACTAAAGAGCAGGAGAAAGGTTGCTGAGGTGACAACGACACCCTTTCTCTTGTTGCCATAAGGTTTAGTTCCACCTAGTGGGGCTTTCCACTAGGCTTGCTAGATTTTACGGTAACAATTACCATTTGTTAACTGTTGAGAAAAGGTATCAAGGAGGTGTTTCCCAGTGCTTTTGCCTTTTGCCTAGGAAAACACATGAGAACACTTTTTTAGTAAGTGTCTTTATGAGTTATTAAAGTCATGTGACTTAAATTCACTTTATGAGGTACTAAAGTACTATGTACTCTATATTATTAAAGTCACCTTATGTTTTTAAGTCAGCTTTATGTGGAAAAAGGTACAAGGTACAGAAACATTAAAAGTGACCAGGGAGCTCATTAATGAGGGGGGAAACATAAAAAGGGGGTCAATGGGAGATTAGATCTCCACCATTAATCAAGGAGAGTTGAGATCTAATCTCAGCCCTTGATCTAAGGGTTAGGGTTCTCTCAACCTAATGAGACTAAAAAGGAGGAAAAGAGGGAAGGAGGCTCATTCTTCATGTGCATTTGTTGGAGAAGAGGAGCAAAGAGGAAGAGAAAGGGCTTGAAGCTGAGATAGCTCAGGTAGCTAAAGGAGAGAAGAATGCACAACAGTAAAGAGATTCTATAGCTCAAATCCCCAAAGCAGAAATTGCTGATACAAATCTTGTGAATATTCAGACATCCCCAACATGAATTTCGAGAGGCCGAGGACAAAGAATTTGTGTAGTTTTCAAGGGGATTCTCACAACATTAAATACATTTGATAGGCTCGTAATTTGTGGCAGAGAAATCGAGTCAGTGGCACAAGTTTTAAGGTTGAGGAAGCAGTCTTTTTTGAGCACACAGTGCGTGGAGGAATTGCAGAGTACCAGCGTAAAAATCGAGGGTAATAATTGTTGAGCAGAGGTCCGCAGTTCAAGGTAATTATTGTAGACTTGTGGCACACAGTTTGAGGAAGGAAAATATCTGACAAATGCACGTATTCTTGAGCAGCAGTTCAATTTTCTAGGAGATTGGTACTAGCTTCAAGGGAGAGATAAGTACTTGAAGTGTAATAATTGTTGTGCAAAAATTTCTATGACATTAGCTAATAAAATACACCTTAAGAATGGTTTTGCCATTGTGGGTTTTTCCAGGGTCAGAGTTGACCAAAAAATAAGTGTCTCATTTATGTGTGAATGCTTGTCTTATTTTCTTATCAGCTGTGTTGACCGCACTTTGTCAACTACCCCATAGCAGTACACCCCCATTTTTTCAAATGGGATATGTCATGTTCGACGTGGTTGCACCATTCAGATTCCATCATCAGTCAACAGTCGACAATTTTACAAATGATGTAAACCCATTCTGCATGTTATGATGTAAAAGATCTAAGTAAGACCGTCAATGTATGTAACAACCTAGGTAAGTCTAGTATGTTGTTGATGATCTCTATTCTAGGAGGTTTTTTGTCTCACTGATTCACGAAAGTGATCGGCAGAGTTTTTCCCTCCAACCTCACCCCAAAGCTAGGGTGGATTTTGTCATCAACATGCTAAGTGAGTCCTAGTGTTTTCTATCGAGTCCTTGTAAAAGTAGTTTGAGCTACTTGGTCTACTAGATCATATTTTGAGTCGCAGAACTCGGTATTTATTTGAGGGTATATATGAATGGGTATTCCCCCTTCATGTATGTAAATGTATTATCTCATGTAAAAGAGGGTTGGAAAAATAATTATAATCCCCTCTCAGTCAATTAATTAAATTTTCTGGTCAATTAATTAATAAAATCTTAAACCAGAAATTTAATTAATTTAGGGTCTAAGTTAGGATTAAATCTTTAAAGGCAAAATTTGTGGGTCCTTGGAAAATGATTTTGAAAGCCCCAGGCCAAGGGAATATTGAGAATTTTAAGAAATATTGGACCCTTGGGCCTTGGTGGTTAAGTCAAGGTCAAAATTTTGGGGTAATTAACTCAAAAATAATATTTTTGAGTTAATTAAAATTGAATTAAATGACAAATTCGTTTTTTCTCCAAAATTTTAATTTCAACGCTCCGGATTAAAAGATAATTAAATCTTTTGAACAGTTGAGATTATTTTGACGAGGATCATCCAAACTAGCCGTTAGAGATCTTGTCTTATAAATTTAGAGGTCTTTGTCAGTATTGGATCATCCGATCTCAGGATCGTGCACTTGCTCTTAGAAGCTCTTGTAAATTTTTTTTGAGGAATAAAGCATATAGACTTTGGGGTTACAAATCTGGATGTTCCTTCTTAGATCTATGTGGTGAATTGTCTCTAAACTCTGCTACTTTGTTTCTTGTATTTTATGGTTGATGGCCTTCATGGATTAATCTGCATACAGGTATCTTGTACAGTTTTCTGGGTTTATAAAATAACATTCTGATTTTTTGCAAAGGTCTCATGTTGTTTTCTTAAATCTCTATCGATCTAAGATTCAGATCTAAGTGTGCAGGGCAATTTTTTTAAGATTGGGAGTCTGGGGAAGTCTTCGGTTGGACCAACTGACTCTCAATAAACATAAATCTGATAAGCTCTTTATTTGTTAAATTCCAGGTCTATCTTACGATATTTGTGATTTTGCAGGGTTTCAAAGGCTTGTGCCTCTCATTTAAAAATTTTAATTTCTAAACTGTGCTAAAATGGATTTCAATTCTGACCATGAGGGTTTTAAATCTGTAAACTAGTTGTAAATTTGTAAATTTTCTTTTAGAATTGTAAGGGTTTATTCGTTGTTTGGTGTGTATCTTCAGATCCGACTGATTTCTTACAGGTTCAGGGTTCAAATCGATTTTTTTTTTAGATCTGAGCCAGATCTAGCCTCCATAGGCCAGATCTGGTCTCAAATTATTACTGTGGACGAATCTGGACATGGTTTAAATTCAAGAGAGCATAAAATTTGAGCATAAATTGAAGAAAATTCTGAGTTTGCTGGGGAATTTGTATGTACTGGGTTTACCAAGATTATTTTGCCTCTGCAAAATCACTATCAAACTCTCAATGCTGCCTTAGCCTCCTCTGTTGCCGTGTTCTTTTCCTCAGTGGTCGGTATCTGTCTTGCCGTCCCAGCCATCTCCTTTGCAGTTGTGCTTGCGTCCTCACTGCCTCCACATCCTGCCTTTTCTACGTGTTAAGCTACCCTTCCTCCGGCATCCCCATCACACTGCTATACGCATCTATTCTCCCTATCCGAATCTGCCCACGCTTTCCTGCCATCGATCTTGTCCGACGTCTTCTTTCATTTGCTGTCAAATTGCCTGCATCGACTTCCTTACCTCCGCCAAGATATCTCTACATCAAACCTTGCTTCAGCTACCTCACGCCATCAAGCTGCCGTCGTGCCTCCTCGCCCGTCGACCTGCAAGTAAACACACAAAACGACAAAGGCACACTTAGCATGTATACGCGTTAACCCTTTGATCGATTTTATTTTTGTAAAGGTTTTCGATTTTTGTTTTATTAAATTTTAGTTTTAATTTGTTCATGGCTTGGTCTTAGTTAAGATTTAGAGTTAGGTCCTAATTTAAATTTTGACTTTTTTTTTGTTTTATTTAGAATAGAGTAGGTTCAATTAGATTTAATTTTATTGGCGGTTTAGTGCTAGTTCTTTTTTTTTTAGATTTCGTTTTTCTTTATCTTGTTTAGTTAAAGTTAGATTTAGATTTTTATTTCTTAGATTTAATTTAGTTACTTTTTAATTAGATTAGTTTTTAGATTTTTATTTAATTTGACTTTAGATTTAATTTAGATTTTAGTTCAGTTTTATTTTAGAGCATTAATTTGGATATTTAGATTTTGAAAAAAAATAAAAATTATAAAATAAAAAATTCAAAAAATATTTCAAATTTTTGTTTTAGAGATTGTTTAGTCTTAAGTTTCATTTTTTCAGTTTTGATTTCATGAAAAATAAAACAAAAATAAATAAATAAATAAAAAATATAAAAATTTCAAAATTATAAAAAAATCTATATTCAAATGCGCTAAAATTTTTCTATCTAAAGATTGAGTGTGGATCATTTCAATTTTCGAACTGTGTTAATTAGAACATCTTAAATATCTGGCATTCTCATTGTGAGTTCAAGTTATTCATGGTTGTGGTGTTTTCAATTGAATATCATTGTGATCAATCATGTTTTAATAAGCAGTAGTTAATCGTCACTTGTTAATAATTGCATAGCGGGATTTTGTTTGACTCCATAAGGCACTGGTCTTAAACGTGAAATCTAATTTAGATCTGTAGAATCTCGTTCATTTCTATCAAGTATTTGATGTTTTAGCTGTGTCTCTTGGATTTATCATCCTCATTTATAATAGGGTCTACCTCCCTTAGCTTGCAAGGAGACAGTTTAAATAGAGAGGTTGGGGATAAGAGTGACAACCCCCAATCTGAGCTGTTGTCGCGGTGCCTTGACAATCTGTGCGACAACAAGCTGTAAAGAGAAAGTTAAAGAAAAGAAGTAATCCTTAAGTGTTTCTTTTGTAATTTGCATTTAATTTTTATATGCAATATGCTGTGGGATGGCCATGAAATTTTTATGCAAAACCATTGAAACCGGGGTGGGCTACAACAGAACTGAGCTACAACAAAACCTTAGAATTTTCTACATTAACTTTGGAATACAAGCATTAAACTGTGCACTATCACATTATTTGATACACCTTGATGATGAATGTTGATTCTCAGTGACATACAGTTAGTATGATGTTTCTTCATTTCTAAATTTGATATATGGTAGAGATCAAGCTCGACACTCGATTTACATATTACCTCTGGAGTCTGGACTGCTATAACTCACCGATGATAAATAAGAATAGGGCACCATGATTTTCTGAGCATATCTTGGCACATGAACAATGTTTCTAATTTTGCTGTTTAAGATCTCGATGAATACCTTTAAATTGAATTAGATCATGGTTCACAGATACTAGGGGTTAATGGGATTGCTCACACATTTTGAAATATTATATTTTGCTTTGATCACTGTTCCATGGTTGAGAAAATGTATCTATGATCATTGTTCCATGGTTGAGAAAATGCATCTATAAGCACTGGTTAATGGTTTGATTTTGTTGTCCTTATTATCTATAATAATTTGAGGTTTTTATTGCAGTTATCAAGTATATTTTGTTTGTTGTCTCCATCGAAACCTCATTGTTGTGCACATAGATGTTGATGCTATGCTATGATGGATGGGTAATTCAACTGATTGAGTTGGAATGATTTCACAATGGTTAATGTGTTGAAAATTGACAGCGCAGGGATAAATTTCCTTTAAAATCTAATTTCTGACAATTTTGGAGTGACTTTTTAAAAATAGAAATTCATGTCTAGCATCTCAAGTATGACTTTCCAAAATAGTAAATCACCTTGCATTAATTGGCAATCAAGTATAGTTGATGGAAAATCACTCAATTTTTCATTAATCAATCTTAATGGTTCATTCTCGACTTAATCGTCAATATTATTAATATTTTTTTTGGTTCCACTGGTGAGACATGTCCGGGGGGATTAAACTTCTGATCACTTGGATACACAAGGGCTTTCCAACATGTTTTTTTCTAATTGTGCTACCAGCTACGGACATCAATATATTAAATATTATTATTATTGTCCTTTTACGATATTATGATATTGTTATTACAAGTAACCTTACGTAAATCAGCTCAATCACTTTGCACCTCTCTCCTTGATGTCTCACATAGCACTACGTAACTCTCTCTCTCCCTCTCTTAATGATACATTGCACTCTTTCTCACGCACTCATTAAAGACATGGCACATTCCTCTTACACTCCTTAAAGGCGTGTCATAAAAGATTCCTCTTATGCTCTCTTTAATGCATATGTTACACTCTCCTTAACTAAGACATGCGTACCTCGCCTTAATGGCATAAGTTACTACGGCATGTGTTTCTCTCCTTAATGGCATGCGTTACACCCCCCTAAATGGCATATGTTACTCTTCCTCAAGGCATGTGTATTGCTCCTCCTTTATGACAATAATTCGTTGCTCCTCCTAAATATGTATCTCATATCATCTCATCTCATCTTCTTACTACTTGTACATTGTGAAAGAAGAATTTGACCTTGAGAGAGAGAGATTTGGAGAGAAAGAGCAGAACTTGGGGAGCCAAGGTTGATTCAGTGTTTCAGTGTTGATTCAGTTGAATGGAAGGTTGATTTAGTGTTTGCATTTGTTGCTACTACTAGTGATCTTCATGCTACAACTTGTTCAGATATGGGTGAATTGACTCATTCTCTTGATCTCTTATTGTACTCTGTATCTTCGCTGAACAATTGATATCTAATAGAATAATAATTTGATTTGGTTTTCCCCTTGTGGGTTTTTCCCTGGTCATTGGACGTAAATTTTATGTGTTTCATTTTGTTCTTGGTTGTATTCAATTGTGCATTTGGTTTATGTTCTATCTACAATTGCTTAACTAATATTTTTGAAAAAATAAATTTTTGGACTAAGTAATTGTTACAACATAGAACATCATAATTCAAAATGGTATTAGAGCTTTGGTGAAGACAAGCCCAAGAAAATAGCGCTGTCACTTCTTTGCAAAATTTTTACTTCAAACAGATCTTACTTGTTGCTGAAATTTGTTTGACTTGATCAAGATGTCTTCTTCTTACTTCAAGAATGAAGAGAAGCTCAATAATGCTTTGAATTTTGGTCCATGGAAGGCAAGATTGGATATTGTTCTCGAAGAACATGATGTACTGGAATATGTGGAAGGCGAGGTAGCAGAGCCACCATAAAATTCGAATGTTTTTGTCATGGCCATATTCAAGAAGGGAGAAGTCAAGGCTAAGAATATTATCTTTGATTCTCTTGGAGACTATATTATCACCTAAGTCTCCAAGTTGAAGAAATCTAAGGAACTGTATGACAAGCTGATTGGAATGTATCAACTTTCAAGTAAACAACTTGAGTCAAATCCTTGCTTTGAAGAATCAACCCAAGGACATTAAGATGAATAGAGGAGAGACCATTCAACCATACTTCATGGGGATATAAAAAATTGAAGATCAACTGTCAACAATTGGTGAAATTGTATTTGATAAAGAGTTGGCGTTGATTACGCTTGGAGGTCTTTTTCCAATTTGGGAAACTTTTATTACTATCACCAACAAGTTGCAACAATGATAAGTTTCCCACATTTGATGAGCTCCTAGGAAAGTGTAGTCAAGAAGAGGCTAGAATGATTTCCAGAGGAAGAATTCCAAAGCATGAAGAGGGAGAACCTATTGCCTTTGCTTTCCGAGGCAAGAATCAGAAAGGAAAAAGAGGTCATCACTTTTAAAGAAAGCCTGCTCCTAGATCCAATCAAAAGTTCAATGCTACAACTGCCATAAGCATGACCACTATGCTCGTGACTATCCAGAAAATAGAAGAGCACCAAGATCCAACTACAACAATCGTAGTAACAAATTCAGATCTGATTATAGAAGAACAAGAGAAGCTCCTGCTGTTCGTAAAGAAAGCTACCGCTCTCCCAAGGTATGATAATAATGCAGCTGAAATACAATCACAATACTTTCTTGTTTCTACTCTTTCTAGTTCCTTTCCTGCAATTCTTGTGACAGTTGGTTGGTCAATAGTGGTGCTTCAAGACACTTTACTGGTTATAAAGAATTTCTCTCGAATCTAGTTGAGAGGGAGACTGATTTGAAAATCATACTTGGAGATAACTCTACATATCCTATAAAGGGTTCTGGTTCTATTTATTTTCTTCTGGATCAAAGTACAACTATATCTCTTCAAGAAGCTTTGTATGTACCTGGTCTGAAAAAGAATCTTGTATCTATCTTCCTTAGAAGACAAAGGAATGCAAGTTGCTTTCATAAATTAAAATGTTCTCACTTGGCCAATGAGATTTAGCATGAGAGATGCCTTCACTCTGGGATCGAGATTTGAAGGTCTTTATAAAGTCATTTGGAAGACCAATCCATGCGCTGATTCATGACAACAATCATCAATGTGAACTTTGACACCGAAGATTCACTCATTTGAATTATAAAGCATTGCCTCATGTGAGAAAGATGGTTTTTGGAATGTTGGAGATTAGAGTGGATGGATCATCATGGAGTTTTCCAAGGGTGAGCAAGTGGAAAGAATGTAAATGGACCATCCCCTTAAAGCAAAAGCAAAAGCAGTCAGATACTTCATCTTATACATTATGATTTATGTGGACCTATGGCTGTAACTTCTCTTGGTGGCTACTTGTATTATATAATCTTTGTGGATGATTTTTCTCAAAGGACATGAATTTTCTTTTTGAAAAACTAAAGTCAAGCATTTAACATGTTCAAAGACATCAAAGCTCTAGTATGAAAACAAACTAGAAAGCAAATCAAAACCTTCAAATCTGACAATGGAGGAGAGTTCACTTCAAATGATTTCATTGACTCTTGCAAAGAAGCTGGAATCGGGAAAGAGACCACCATTACCATATAGCCCAGAACAAAATGGTGTGGCAAAAAAGAAAGAACAAAACTATCATGGAGGCAGTCAAAGCTATGTTGCATGATTAGAAGCTACCAAAGTTTCTATGAGGAGAAGCTGCTAACACTGTTGTCTATGACCAAAGTAGATCTCCACACTGGGCCTTAAACAGCAAGACTCCTGAAGAAGTCTTCAATGGTGAAAAACCCGAGGTTGGGCACTTTAGGATCTTTGGTTGCCCTTTCTACTTTAACGTGCCAAAGGAAAATAGGACGAAGCTGGAATCCTCAGGTAAGAAAGGTACGTTTGTTGGTTATTGTGAAAATTCTAAAGCTTACAGAATATATGTGCCTGGTCAAAGAACTATAGAGTTTAGCATGAATGTAACATTTGATGAAGATGCAACTCTTAGAAAGGAAAGAGACACTCCCCCTGCTAATGTTGAAATATAGGATGATACCTTGGACCCTCAAGAAGACCCTAAGCTTGAGACTGATCTTGCTGATGAACCCATGGATCCCATGGACCCCTTGGATCCTCCTATTAGAAAGAGACCGTTATGGCTTCGTGACACTCTACAGGATGCTGATAGACATGCTTCCTTCCCCCAGAGGAACCTTAAGAGAAAGCAAGAAAGGATGCCGGTTCCAGGGATACACATAATATTAAAAACCGGAACTGGTGACCGGACCGGTGGACCTAGTGAACCGGGTTTCTGACTGGAACCGGTCTAACGAACCGCTTTTTAAAAAAATATTAAATAATTAATTTTTAATAAAAAAACAATTTTTAACATTTGCAACCATGATTCCAAGCCAATAGAGATGAAATACATATCATCGAAAAAATACATAAGCAATGAGGCTCCAAATGGCCCATAAAGTCCAAAAACAATGCTACAAGTTATGAGGCCATTGGCCTAGTACAAGACTACAAGTCTAGAGTCTAGACTCTACAATGTACACATGATCAATCATCAAATTCATAACCACTACTAGACACAGGATCAACATGAGGAGTTGCATAGACATCATCTGGATTAGAGTCCGAGGATGCCTCAGCCTCATCTGCAACCTCAATACCAATGCCACCAATAACAATAGAAGTGTACCTAATAGAAGCATGAGTTACATGAGTTACCCACCCCACTTTGCCTATGCCCTCAAGCATGAGGTCTATGCAATGTGCAACACATGTAGTCCAAAATATGGTCCTATATTTGGACTCAAGCATCTTTCCAGCAAGAACATAGTTTGAGGCATTATCTGTGATGACCTGCACAACATTCTGCTCCCCCACTTCCTGAATAATCTCATCCAAAAGCTCAAATAGAAGGGTTACATCCGTCACCTTATCAGATGCATCAACTGATCTCAAAAACATTGTTCCTTGAGGGCAAGAAACAAGGAAATTAATGATAGTGTGGTTCTTTCCATCAGTCCATCTATCTGACATGATGAAACAACCTGTTTTGAGCCATGACTCGCTATAGTCAGCCAATACTCATCAATGGAAGAAATCTCTTTTTGCAAAAGAGATGCCCTCAAGTCATGCACACTAGGGCCTTTGAAGTCCTTTCCTGCAGCTAAAACAGAGTCCCACATAGCTTGGTAATAAGGTGAGCGAACAACATTAAATGGGATATCTGTATCATACCACCATCTAGCAATGTACTGATAAGAAGTTTCTTTGCATTGTTTTTCCAATGTTGATCCAAAGTGGGTTGACGACTTGGCTGCGAGGAAGTGGTTGTGGGATTAGCAGTGGATGAGAAATAACTTTGGATGTTGGGTCTCTTTGTTGGTTTTGATTTTTGGCCAAGAGGAGGAACATAGTGAAAGGGGTCATTGGTGGGAGGGATAGAAGTGGAGTTTTGAATCTCATAATCATCATACCGACTCTCTTTCATGGCTTATATTAATTCCCTCGTCCTTTTAATTTTATCTTGGATGGCCTTCTCCCTAGCCTTAGTCTCCTCAAAATTTTCAAAGTTGACAAGGTATTATGCCCTAACAGGACCTAACACTTCATTTGGTGCATCACATGGCTTTACTTGGCCTCTTATCCCAGCCAAATGTTGTTTCAATCTAAGAATACCCTCACCTCTAATAGATTTTTCACAAAATTTGCATATCATATTTCCATCAACCACATCACAATAGGCCTATGCACTGTCCTAGGCTTTTGGAGTCATCTTCACTTGAAATAATTAAAATTTGGAAATAAATCTGCCATTTGAAAAAAATTGCAGCGAAGATAATTGGAACAACGTTGCACGAAGCGAGGACGTTCTTTGGAAGTGAGGATGCGGAAGCGTCATTTTCCAAAAATTTAGGAAGCAAAGCGTTTCAGAAGTTCCAAAAATTTAGGAAGCAAAGCGTTTCAGAAGTGTCTAGTATATATATATATATATATTATTTTTTTTGCATTTATATTCAAAACAAACATCCCAAATACCATATTAGTTGTAGAAGACATGAAAACATGCATATTTTTACATAAATCAAGATAGATATGACATCCATGATTCCATTGTACATCAATAATTAATTATTCGAGCATCAACCATCTTGATTCTAGATCCTAGCAATTACAAACATACATCAATTTTTTAAGCATGATAAAACATTTAAGCATGCTGCATACTATAAAACATAAAACATTTAAAACATTTAAGCATACTATTTTTCACAAAGGAAAAATTCGTAACTTCTCATTAAAAGATAAGTTACATGTTACATATACTGGTAGTGCACTTTTAAGCATACTATAAAACATAAATGATAAAACATTTAAGCACGCCGCATATTGTAAAACATAAAACATTTAACCATATTATAAAACATAAAGCATATTATCTATCAAGTGAGCAACTCTCAACATTAGTAATGTTCAAAATTCAAATAATAATGTTTACAAAATAGGCCACTTGGCCACCACCAAGACAAAAAAGTTCAAATTCACAACAAGCCTACAAGTCTAATCTATGACAAAAACAATAAATTGTGAAAATATCTACTAATCTCTCCTCCTTCCGCCACGAAGAGTACGTGATGGTGGGCCTCCACGTGGTGGCAATGAAGAAGATGGTGGCTGTGGAAGTTGTGGCACTGGCACTGCAACTGATGAAGACGAAGCCCCTGCTGTTGGTGTTGAACCATGGAACCTAGGAAGCAAGGGATCAGTGGGGGGTGGCATATCAACTCGATCATCATCATCATGGATAAGAGCATATTCTAATTTCTCTAATCGCAACACTCCATCCTCCAAATTGGCCTCCTCCGGATACATGTCCCAAACCTTAGGGTCTTTATTATTCTTTGCATCATCACAGTAATGGGACAACAATCGCAAGCTGTAATGAACATAAACGAAGCTCTCTACCCTGTCTAAACTCAACTTGTTCTTTTTAACATTGTGGATGAAAGAATAAGAGCTCCAACACCTCTCTGCAGAAGAAGTGTTTACCACCTGTGATAGCAATCGCAATGCCAAAGTTTGTAGAATTGGAGTAGCACCTCCATGCATGTTCCACCACTCAATAGAAGAAAAACTCTCTCGATCTCTAATAGCATGCATGCTCCCAATTGGACCAGTGGAAAGCGTGTAGCTGCTCAACTGTTTCCGTGCCAAGGTAACCTCCTCCTCATCAGGGACTAATCTAGTCAATGCAATCATATATTTTTCTAGGACCTCTGGATCTAGATGTGGTTTTCTCCTGCTCCCTCCCAAGGTGCTGATGTTGAAAGCCATGATGGATGATAGTATTTAGGTGTCAAAACATATGCTAATGCATGCAATGGAACATTTAGCATATCCCATCGTCTTTCCACCTTTGCACGAATATAACTGTACAAGGTGATATCTTTAGGCTCAACAATGTCTTTAATTTGGCCTACCATGTTATCCATTTGCTCATACACCTCCCCAATTATTGGCTGATCTGAATCAACAAACTTGATCATGTAATAAATTGGTTTGGTGAATTGAAAAACATATTTAACCTGTGACCAAAAGCACATGTCAAGAATAGTGTCCTTAGCTACATTAGCACCATCTCTATCAGTGTTAATTTCCTTCCATGATTCAGCGGTGACCATATTAGTTAAAGCTTGTCTCACCTTCACTAGCCGCCTAAAGGTGAGGAAATAACTTGCAAATCTTGTTTTTGCAAGTTTAAGCAACTGCAACTTGGAGTAAGTGCCATAGAAGTAGTTTACCCTTGTATGCCCTGTGATAAATTTAATGATTTGCTTCCCTCTCTTGTAAAGCTCATTAATCCACCCACATTCTTTATGCTTCACAATATCATGCATCAAAAGGTTCAATGTGTGCACCAAGCACCCAGACCAAAATATGTTTGGATAAGTACGCTCAATAATTCTTCCCGCTCCATTACAATTTGCTGCATTATCTGTGATCACTTGAACCGCTTTACTAGGACCAATATCTCTGATTGATTTCAATAGGAGATCTGTAATGTTTTGGGAAGTTGCACTGATAGAGGAGGAATCATGACATGTAATAAACACTGCACCATTAGCATAAACACCAAGAACATTTATCAAATGTTGGTTTATGATATTTGTCCACCCATCTGATACAATGGATACCCCACTATCCACCCACTCATTTGTAAAACGTGTCAAAGCTACTTGAACCTTTCCTTTTTCTCTTTCTAATAACACTGTTCTAGCTTTCTCATAATTGGGGCCTTGCATCCTTTTGGGGCTTCATTGATGGCCTTTACCATTTCATGCCAATAGGGAGAGCGAAGCACATTGAATGGTACAATGCAAGCACAAAGAAATTAGATTATCTTTCCATCCACATCATCCCTCCCAACAACATTAAGGAAATCCCCTATTGTTTTTTTACCTCCAAAGCTTGCAAAAGTACCATGAGGAGATGAGCTACCAAATCTAGAGGTTACACTTGATTCAGATTGAGTTTTTTGTTTCTTGTTTTTGTTGTTGTGAAACCTCCTCTATTTGGATGTATTTTCTTCTCTGTTCAGCTGGAACCTTTGGGCAAATTGCTATCTCCACGACACCATTTTTTTCATCACTCTCCATCACCCCACAAAGATGCCTCCTCACACAGGTATATGAACCACTATATGGTTTTCCTCCATGACAACCATGAGGGCACAAAAACTTGTAGCTTCCACCACCTTTTCCCCCTTCAAGTTTGGTCACATAGTTCCACAAGGGTGTCAATGCAACTTTCCCCTTTGGTGTTTCAATGTTGTTATCAAAATCATCCCCTTCCTCCTCATCATACATTGGGTCACTCATATGGGGACCACTATGTTGTTCTTTTTCATGTTTTTCTCTTCTATTTCTACTCCCCCTTACCATCATCAAAACCAAGAGTGGAATGATACATAGAAGCCAAAACAAACGTCATCTTTGAATATGAATATAGATGGTGGACAACCTGCAAATAAATGAACAATAAGAAAGAATGGGAAAGTGTAGGACAGGGAGGAGAGAAAATACAAAAAACAATGACAAAAAAATGAGAAACTTTGGGGTTTGCACTTACCTCTTTAGCTCTTGTAGATGGAAGCCCTTCTTTACTCCTCCTTCACTCATCCAAGCTCTCCTCAACTCTCTCTTCTCCACTCTTCTCCAAGCTCTCCAAAAACACAAATGAGCAAATGAAGGTGAAAGAGAGCTTATATTTTTTTCATCCTATCCCTAACTCAACACTAACCCACTCTCTAACCCAACTAAAGTCAGAGGTGCTAGTCGGATCCGTACGATGCTGTATAGAAACGGTTGCGATCCATACAGATCCCCCTCTGAAACACGTTGCTTCCGTACAACGATCCGCCATACGAATCCGGCCGTATGGATCCAAATTTCCAGGAAACGCAATTTTTTTTGTGAAACAAGTTTCGGAAATTTTGAAATGCGTTTCGTACGACGGATCCTGTATGGTACGCATTTTAGAGGTTGGAGTCGCGAGGGGTGGGGGGTGGGGGACGTTTCCTGCAACACTGAAATGGAAAACAAAGGCTAAATTTAGGAAACAAAATGCACATGGAAACATACAAAATTTGATACCATAGGACTAGAGATTTGATAGCAATAGCATAGCTAAACACACAAAAAAATTAATACATGGACAATAGTGAAATGAGGGATTTTTCAAGTGAAAGTCCTGACCTGGAAATGCAAACTAGCTTTCTTAGCCTCCTCTTGAAGATGCCAACTCTACTGATAGCTCCAAACTATCTCCCAAATAGCTCCAACTCCAACTCCAAGGCTCCAAGATCTCTGCTCCAACAAAAACTCAACACTCTCCAAGCTCTCAATCAAACTCACAAAAGCTCCAAAGAAGGTGTGTGAGACAAATGAGAGGCTGCCCCTGCTTATAAAGGATTGAAGAGGGTGTTCTTGGAGGGAAACAACCCTCCTCTTCCCTCCAAAACAACCCTAAACTGGCTAAAACAGTGTGCGTGGGTCCCTTTGCGGCCTTGGCAGCTAACCGACCGATTAGCACCGGGTTGGCCGGAAAACTGGGCAAGAAGGGGTGGTTGATCAGGTTTTTTGACCAATTTAGACCGGCTAGCCTCCTGACTGACCGGTTTGACCGGTTACTGGTTCAAACTGGGCGATTTTGAATACTATGGGGATACATTGTAGCCATGAGCAACATTACACAAGTTGAACCATGCACTTTTGAACAAGTAGTGAAAGATCAAGTATGGGAAGATGCAATGGCTGAAGAATATGAGTCCATCATACATAATGATGGATGGGAAGCAGTTCCAAGACCCAAAGGTTAGTTTGTTGTGACTTTTAAATGGTTGTACAAAATTAAACATGGTGTAGATGGCAATATTGAAAAATATAAGACTAGGTTTATGGCTAGAGGTTTCTCTCATAAAGAGGGAGTAGACTGTGATGATATTTTTGCACCTGTTGCTCGATATACTACTATTCGATCTATTGTGGCTCTAGCCGCTAGCCAGGGATGGACTCTTCACCAAATGGATGTGAAAACTGCTTTTCTGCATGGTTCCTCAAGGAAGAAGTATTTTTGGAGCAACCACAAGGCTTTGAAGTACATGACTAGAAAACTCATGTGTGTAGACTGCAGAAATTTCTCTATGGATTGAAGCAAGCCCCAAGAGCTTGGTATGCTTGCATTGATAGCTTCTTGATGAAGCTTGGTTTTACTAGAAACAATGCTAATCCAAATCTCTACTTCAAAACGGTCCAAGGTATGCCTTTGATTTTGGTATTATATGTTGATGACTTATTCTTGATAGGTGGAGAACCTCTTATCTTCCAGTGTAAGAGGGAGTTAGCTTCTGAGTTTGAAATGAAATATCGTCATTTGATGCACTACTTCTTGGGCCTAGAGGTATGGCAAAGACCTGGTGAGATTTTCCTTTCTCAAGGAAATTATGTTGTTAAGCTACTGGAAAGATTTGGTATGACAGAGCATAAGTCCATGAATACACCAATGGAAATGAATTTGAAGAAATTATGTGGTGAAGTTGTAAGTCTTGATTTGATAAATCCTTCTGAGTATCCACAATTGATTGGGGCACTGATGTTCTTAGTGAACACTAGATATTGGACATATGTTTTGTAGTCAATACTCTGAGCTAATATATGATTAAGGCATCACATGCACACTGGATTGCTGCAAAGCATGTGTTGATATACTTACATGGGACCATCAATCTTGGATTAAGATATACTATCAGAGATGTAAGACTACATGGTTACTTTGATGCTGATTGGGCTGGTAACTCTGCTGACAGAAAGAGCTCATCTGGATGTTGCTTTACCTTGGGATCTCCTGTGATATCTTGGATGAGCGGAATACAAAAATCTGTAGCTCTTAGTAGCGCTGAAGCCGAGTACATTACTGTTAGCATGGCTAGCTACAAGGAAGTATGGCTAATATCTTGGATGAGCAGAATACACAAATTTGTAGCTCTTAGCAGGGCTGAAGCCGAGTACATTACTATTAGCATGGCTAGCTGCAAGGCAGTAGGGCTGAGGAAGCTCTTTGGAGAGTTGTTTGAGCATGTACTAGATATGACAGTAATATACCGTGACAATAAAAGTGGTATTTGACTTGCAAAAAATCCCATGTTCCATGACAAGTCCAAACAGATTAAGATTAAATATCACCATATCTGGGATATGTTGCAGAGAGGACTCGAGGAGTAGTGAGGCTCTATCATATTGCGATTGATGATTAAATAGCTGGCATACTTACCAAGCCTTTGCTGAAAGGGAAATTCTTGGTATTCAACGTCCTGGTGGGGGTGGTCATGGATGTTCGAGAACACTGAGCTATGCTTTTCCCTCTTGTTTGAGCTCACAAGTTGGGAATGGAGCCAGGAGAGCTCCTGGGGTTGAGGGAACTCTTGAATGTAGGTTGTGCACGATCTTTGTCATGCGTTGACAAGTGGTAATCCCCCCAAGCAGAGATGAGACTTTGTTGTGCACGATCTTTGCCA
The DNA here is from genome assembly GCA_034641835.2 of Pinus albicaulis. Taxonomy (NCBI): domain Eukaryota; kingdom Viridiplantae; phylum Streptophyta; class Pinopsida; order Pinales; family Pinaceae; genus Pinus; species Pinus albicaulis. The sequence goes on from CM076584.1 coordinate 383,311,734, forward strand.
TGTGTTGATAAGTGGTAATCCCCCTAATGTTTGTGGATGCAGGTGTTCTACCACTTGACTCTTATGGTAAAGCTTGGTTGTGCGTGATCCTTGTCATGTGTTGACAAGTGGTAATCCCCCCAAGTCTTTGTTAATGTGGGAAGATCAGTGGATATAGGGTGATAGATGAATCTCTCTTATGAGATAGATGAATCCTCCCTAGTCTTCATTAGATTGAAACATCATTGCTCCCAGGCAGAGATGAACAAAGATGAGCAAATAAAGCAAAGATCTTTGTTGCAGAAAGAAATTCCTCTCAAGTTGAGAGGGAGTGTTGAAAATTAGTAGCTCAGGGATGAATTTCCTTAAATAAAATCTCATTTCTGACAATTTTAGAATGATTTTCTAAAAATAGAAAGTTATGTCTAACATCTTAAGTATGACTTTCCAAAAATAGAAAATCACCTTGCATCAATTGGTAATCAAGTATAGTTGATGGAAAAACACCTAAATTATCATTAATCAAGTTGAATGTCTTTTGGATTAATCACATGATTAGGACCAAATCCTAATCATGTGATTAATCCGAAAGACATTCATCTACATTATGGATCACAAAAGTCTTAGATTTAACATTATCATTAATCAATCATAATAGTTCAATCTGGACTTAATAATCATCATTATTAGTATTATTATTATCCTTTACGATATTATGATATTTTTTTTTCATGGTGGTTCACGAATCCATGTGCCCACACACATGAACCCTGTTACATCCACGGTCTGAAAATCTCGATAGACAGTCCCGAGGGGATCTATCGTCAGCAATACACGCGAGGCCTAACCCTGTGGGTGTTAAGGAGATTCGATCCTGTGACCTCCCAACCAACAAAGTACTTAACAACGGGGACTCAACCGATTGAGCTAACCCTTGGGGCTACGATATTATGATATTATTATTACAAGTTACCTTACCGTTATCACCTCAATCACTTTGCACCTCTCTCCTTGATGTCTTACATAGCACTACGTAACTCTCTTTCTCTCTATCTTAATGATACGTTACACTCTCTCATACACACTCATTAAAGACATGGCATATTCATCTTCCACTCCTTAAAGGCTTGTCATAAAAGATTCCTCTTACGCTCTAAGGCATGCGTACATCTTCTTAATCTCATAAGTTAGTAATTTTGATTTTTGTGTAGCATCGGATGTGCTCTAGCTCCGAAATTTTGTAGAGGGGTTAGAATACAAGAGATCTCCAAGACCCATAAATCGTTTGGAGAAATTCCACCCAGAGTGAAAGTTATTCATATAATTAATTATTTTTAGAGCCTAAGTTAAAACTTAGGAAATTAAAATAATTAAAGTGAATTAATTTAAATGTGGGTGAGAAGCTTCTAAATGATGAGGATCAAGTTTGTTTTAATCTTAGCCGTTGATTAAAGATTAGATCACGACCGTTGATTCATCAACAAGAAAAGTATAAAGGAAGGCTTGAGGGTTAGAGTACACACACAGTGAGTGAATCTAGAGATCAAATTTTTCTAACGGAGCAATGCTCAGATGAAGATAAGATCTAAGTGATTCAACAACAGTGAGGGGCAGAAGCAGTTATTGGTCGGAGGACCAAGAGTACATAGCAGAGAGACAACAGAGGAAGCAACACAGTCAACATGAGAGGTGACGCAGTCCCTAGAAGGGGTGATGCAGGCCCACGCAGGGCTCACGTAGGGACTGTGAAGTGGTTCCAAGGGATAGTCCGAATTTTGCTGGACATCGGGGTTTCTGAGCCGGGAGGGTTGAAACTCAATTTTACAAGAGGCAGATTGATTCAGAGAAGAGGTGACGTAGTCATCAACCATCCCCATGCAGGCCTACGCACCTACTGCGCGGAGGCAACATAGAGGGAGTTGGGGTTTCGCCAGTTCGGATCCGGATCAGCCGAGACTTGCAGTGCAAGGAAAACTCACTATTTTGTATGTCTGCTTGAACTTTCTCTGTTGGGTGAGCCAGATTTGGCACCCAAGTTGTACTCAGAAAATTGCTGCTTAATAATAAAAACCCTCAGATCTGCCGCAACGGTTTTTCCACATTGGGTTTTTCCGGAGATGTTAGTCCAAAAATAAGTGTCCTTTGTGTGATTGTCTCATATATTTTTCAGTACTTGTTCTATATATTTGTGTAGACTATAGTGTATTTGTAAAGTTTTGTAGATGTTCTATGCTAAGAGCAATTTCACTTTTCTCACAGCAATCATACAAGTAGTTAAGCAAAATGCAGATAGAACATATAAGCAGATCTTACAGAAGACAAATCGGAAACAGAAAAAATGTGTGTGTTCGATTCGGCGGTCAACAGGATGCTTCAACCAGCAAAGACTCCTTTGGTCAGCCAGCCCAGCATGTGTCACAACAACCCTCCAATCTGTAGATGAGTCAACCCAAGTCAACTCTGCAAAAGTCAACGTTGTCCTGAAAAGTCAACGCAGGGGCAGCAGGCTAAAAGTCAACGCAGCAGCAAAACGGTCAACCCTTTGACCTCGATTTTTGTGCCAGGTAGTACGGCCTTCAAAAATCGAACCTTCCACAAGTTTTCAGCTTGTTTGGACCATGCGTTGACCAAAGTCAACGCTGGTCAAACTTACAGTGAAACCCTAGCAGCAGAAAATCGTACTGCAGCTCAGCTGTACGGTCTGTCCTCTTCGTCCTTCACACGTGTGGATTAAATTCGTCCTTCTTGGTAGCTCGTACTCTTTGATGAGAGAGGAAGATGTGAGTTGTGATGATGATGATAATCTCTCCAACTTTTCCTGTATATATATCCATCGATGAGGGTGTGTGACACATCTGTTGGGCATGTGAGCCTACATTACAAAACTGGCCGACCTTGCACATATAATTTATTAAAAATAATAAATTCAAAATATAAGTTCTGCTCATCGGATTAAGACATATTTTATATGGATTTTACACCTCTCACACAGAGGAATCCAACAAAAATATTAGCCTCTTAATCTGAGCATCTTAATATGGAGTTTGGACCTAGTTGTCCAAATTTAACACTCCCTCTCAACTAGGGAGAACTCCATCTATTAGTGCAATCAACATCGTGCGTCATCCCGCCAAAACTTGCTTTGCTGGCTTCTTTATTTCAGAACAGAAGTGGGTCAGTCACAAAGACATCATCCCCCGACTGACATAATCAGTCCAGAGGTCCCAGACCTCACAAATCTTGATCCCAGATCAAGTGGTTGGACCGTGCCATCCTAGATAGAGAGTACGGCAATCTCTGATGCGTCCATCAGTCTTTGCTAATAGTCTCTAGCTTTTTCACACCTCATTGGCCAAATGAGAGGTACTTCCCATGAGCCCTGAACTCAATGGGTAGGATGCATACGGGGCACAGATAAATGAGTGGCGAACCAGCTCAATAATCACAAGGGTGGGGCAAAAGCATTATGAGTGCTTATAGCTCCGAGAAGCTATCCCCAAAGCCCCCCAGAGCTCCCAGAGCTCATCGTCCAACAAGACCCACATCATAGGGTCTTTCCACGACACCAAGACTCTCACGGAAGGTTAGAAACTTGACCTTCCCCAGAGGCTTAGTGAGAATATCCGCGACCTGCTCATCAGTTCCTATATGATCGAGCCTTACGGCGCCTCGCTGTACCATATCCCGGATAAAGTGGTACCTGATATCAATATGCTTGGATCGGTCGTGGAACACAGGATTCTCGGTCATACGAATCCCACTCTGATTATCACAGAGTATCACAGTGGTATCTAGCACATGTCCAAACAGCTCACTAAAGAGCTTCCGCAACCAAACTGCTTCACAACAGGCCATACTAGCGGCAATGTATTCGGCCTCCGCGGTGCTCAAAGCCACCGACTTCTGCTTCCTGCTCATCCATGAGATCGAAGCAGAACCAAGATTGAAGCAGCATCCTGATGTGCTCTTACGATCCACCACACTGCCAGCCCAATCGGCATCAGTATATCCACGGAGTATCACACTCCCGGCAGTGTATCTCAGCCCATGGTTTATCGTGCCCCGAAGATATCTCAAAAGATTCTTGGCACCAACCCAATGAAAATGATGAGGCTCAACCATCTGTTGACTCAAAGTGTTCACTGCAAAACATATATCTGGTCGGGTGTTCACTAAGAACATCAAAGCTCCTATGAGTTGACGATACTCGGTAGGATTGGCCAAGATAGGCCCAGCAGCGCTGCCACTCAACTTCTTGAAGTTGAGTTCCATCGGTGTTGACACGGACTTGCAGTCCACCATACCAAATCTCTCTAGAAGTTTCACAATGTATTTTCCTTGAGAAAGGAAAATCTCTCAAGGTCTCTGCCAGACCTCCAGGCCTAGGAAGTAGTGCATCAGTCCTAGGTCCTTCATCTCGAACTCAGCAGCGAGCTCCCTCTTACATTGATGAATGAGAGGGTCAGCACCTGTCAGGAAGAGGTCATCCACCTATAGCACTAGAATGAGAGGCTTCCCCTGTACAACCTTGAAGTAAAGGTTCGGATCAGCATTACTTCGAGTGAAGCCCAGCTTCATCAAGTAACTATCCATCCTCTCATACCAAGCTCTGGGTGCTTGCTTTAACCCATAGAGGGCTTTCTTCAATCTGCAGACATAAGTGTCTCGATCTTGAACTTCAAATCCCAGAGGTTGTTCTACATACACCTCTTCCTTTATTTGCACCATGCAGAAAAGCGGTCTTGACATCCATCTGATGAAGACTCCATCCTTGCATAGCAGCAAGGGCTATGATGGATCGGATGGTGGTATATCGTGCCACAGGTGCAAATATATCGTCATAGTCAATTCCTTCCTTTTGAGAGAAACCACGGGCAACAAATCTTGCCTTAAACTTTTCAGCACTCCATCAGATCCATGTTTAATCTTGTAGAGCCATTTAGCGGTGACAACAGATTTGTCCTTCGGTCTCGGGACCACATCCCAGACATCATTCTTCATAATAGACTCATATTCTTCATGCATAGCATCCTTCCAGACTTGATGCTTGATGGCTTCCTCAAAAGATCCAGGTTCAGATTGTACAATAGTACTCATGGCAGCTAGATACCCTTGGTATCTACACGGCTTCTTGCTTTCTAGGAATGTCCCCCTTGGGGTAGCATGACCCTCAGCATCTTCGAGGGTGTCCCTGAGCCATGATGGTCTCTTTCCTAGAGAAGGGGAAGGATCAATAGGGTCCATTGGCCCTTCAACATCAGGCATAGTCTCATCCTGGGGTTCTTCCAGATTTCCAGGTCTTTCTCCATGATTTTCTTCAGATCTAGGAAGATCTACTACTTTCTTCAGGGAAGCATCTTCGTCAAAAGTGACATCATGGCTTATCTCTACTTCCCTTTGACCAGGTACATAGACTCCATATGCCTTAGAAGTCTCACTGTAGCCCACAAACATTCCTTTCTTCCCAGTAGCATCCAGCTTACTTCTCTTTTCTTTCGGCACATGAAAATAGACAGGACATCCAAAAATTCTAAAATGTGAGACATCAGGTTTCTTACCAGAGAAAACCTTTTCGGGAGTTTTGGAGTCCAAAGGAATGAGGGCATCGTCGGAATGTACACAACAAGATTTGGCAAATTTTCCTCTCGCTTAAACTTTGGTAGACTCGTTTTATTAGCATGGAGACGGCAACACACAGTCCTACCTTATGTCAGAACACCATTCTCGCTCAGAGTATATGCGTGTCTCCTTAATGCCGTCAGAAAAGTCCTTGAAGTCATTTGACTCATATTTAGTGCCATTGTCGGTCCTCAAAATCTTGATCTTCTTCCCTATCATATTTTCCACCAAGGCTTTGAAGGTACGGAAGCGCATGAAAGCCTCATCTTTCTTCTTCAAGAAGTATATCTAGGTTCTGTGGGAGAAGTCATTAGTGAATGTCATACAGTAAGAACATCCTCCCAGGGATGTCACGGGTAGCATACCAGATAGATTAGAATGGACCAGTTGCAAAATATCAGATGTCTTTGTGACACTTGAAGGGAAAGGTTTCTCAGGAGGCTTTTCTTCGAAAGACACTTCTTACACACCTTCATGGTTATTTCCAAAATCGGGCATCCCTATCACCACGTTCTCGTCGGCAGAAGAGCCTTATAACAAGAACAATTCTATGGTTACAGTTCCTGGGCTTTGACTGATTGTATCACAAGTCATAGCTCCCAACCCGACTCCTCCAACCTCCGGTAGAGTGTGCTTAACCGTTAAAACTAATTGAGATAGCTTCCGTGAAGCTCTTCTTCCACATATGTACCTTTCCATCGCAGAAAGTTACATTGAATCCTTTGTCTTCCAAGTAAGGGTAGCGTACACAAGGTTCTTCTTCAATTTGGGTACACAGAGCACATCTTGTAGACGGAGGACTTGTCCTTGAGACAAGTGGAGGGTCACGTCCCTGGCTCCTTTCACGGATAAGTGGCATTATCAACAAGGATAATTTCTAGATTAGGCATCTTTCAACCATGTCAGTACAAGCCTTTGAACTTTATGGATGTGTCTTGAGGCACCACCATTGGCTTAGCCACAGATCCATAGTGTTTCGCGTAGAGGCGTTCTAAAGACAGACATTAGAATATACTCATTTCTTTTATCAACAACATTAGACTCCTCATACCTGGTATTTCTGGTCCTTTTAGAAGGTTGATTGTTGCCTCCAAAGTGAGCCTTCCTCTTTCCTTTGGATTTGTCATTTCTTCGATTCCCATTCTTTCGGTTGTTGTTGTTATCGTCACTATCGGGAGAATCCTTCTTGAATGGGCATTCTCTAGCATAGTGTCCAGGCCTATGGCAGGTGAAACGTTTACCCTTCTTCTCTTGAGTCTTAGTCCTTCCTTTGTCCTTAGAACCACCAGAGTTCTTCTTTCGGGAATGAGCACCATAGGCAGCATTTCTTTCATTATCCAATTCCTTCATCCTTGTTTCTTCTTGCATACATCTTGACAGAAGCTCATCAAAGTTAGGAATGGTATTATCATGGAGAATGGTAGTTTGTGAATACTTGCCATTCATATGGAAGTCCTCCAAGTGCGTGAGAACTATCTCACCTACCGCCTATTGTCTCCTAATAGCCAGCAGAATTGTTCCCCGGTTTCGCTCAACTTTAGAAGAAAGTTTGAATAGACCGTTCTTTTCGGCCCTTCTTCATATTCTTCAACTTGTTCTTGATGAAAGGAATAGCACTTGGTTCACATTGTTTACTTGGAACATAAGTATCAATTTGTCATACATCTCCTTGGATGTGCCTAGCTCAGATATGTAGGCAACCAGACTCTTATTTATGGATTCCCTGATCAGCAGCTTTGCTTTGATTTCTCCCTTCTTATACTTGTTTCTAACAGCAGCAGAGGCATTGGATGGAGGTTCTTGAATCCTCCCCGTCACATGATCCAGGAGATCATGATCTTCTAATTTGAGATCTAATATCATCTTCTTGTGCATGGAAGTTCATCACTTCAAATGGCCTTGTCATTCTCCTCGAATTCAAGACTAGTGGTCCTCCATTTCCTTCATACAGACATTACATAGACAGAGTTTCGTCTTCACCTCACCTCCGATACCATGTAAAGTTTTGTAGATGTTCTATGCTAAGAGAAATTTCTACCTCTTTTCACAACATTCATACAAGTAGTTAAGCAAAATGCGTATAGAACATATATGCAGTATCTTACGAAGACAAATTTGAATAAAAATGTGTGTGTTCGTTTCGGCGGTCAACAGATGCTTCAACCAAGAAGACTCCTTTGGTCACCAACTTAAAGATGAAGGCGAACAACTCTCTAATCAGAGACATTAACCAAGCCCACACTCTACAAAAGTCAACGTTGTCCTGAAAAGTCAACGCAGGGGCAGCAAGCTAAAAGTCAACGCAGCAGCAAAACGGTCAACCCTTTGACCTCGATTTTTGTGCCAGGTAGTACGGCCTTCAAAATCGAACCTTCCACAAGTTTTCAGCTTGATTGGACCAAGCGTTGACCAAAGTCAACGCTGGTCAAACTTTCTGCTAAACCCTAGTAGCAGAAAATCTGTACTTCAGCTCAGCCGTACGGTCTGTCCTCTTCGTCCTTCACACGTGTGGCTGAAACTTGTCTTTTAGGTAGCTCGTACTATTGATGAGAGAGGAAGATGTGAGTTGTGATGATTGATCAAATGCTCTTCAACTTTTCCTGTATTTATATCCATCATGAGGGTGTGTGACACATCTGTTGGGCATGTGAGCCTACATTACAAAACTGGCCGACCTTGCACATATAATTTATTAAGAATAATAAATTCAAAATATAAGTTCTGCTCATCGGATTAAGACATATTTTATATGGATTTTACACCTCTCACAAAGAGGAATCCAACAAAAATATTAGCCTCTTAATCTGAGCATCAGAACATGGAGTTTGGACCTAGTTGTCCAAATTTAACAGTATTTGCATTAATATTTACTGAAGAAATTTGTAAATAAACTTGTTAATTGAAGAGCACAAGTGGGAAATGCAAATCAGTTAACTGCAGTAGCATTTCTGTTTGTTAGATTCATAAATTTTCACAAGTAAGGCATGTGTTTCTCTCCTTAATGGCATGAGTTACACTCTCCTAAATGGCATATGTTACTATTCCTCAAGGCATGCGTATTGCTCCTCCTTTATGACAAGAATTCATTGCTCCTCCGATATATGTATCTCATATCATCTCATCTTCTTACAACTTGTGCATTGTGAAAGAAGAATTCGACCTTGAGAGAGAGAGTTGGAGAGACTTGAAGAAGATTGTGCGAGAGAGAGACTTGGAGAGTAAGAGAAAAACTTGGTGAGCCAAGGTTGATTCAGTTGAAGGGAAGGTTGATTCAATGTTTGCATCTGCGACTGCTACCAATGATCTTTATTTTACAACATGTTCAGATTTGGGTGAACTTACTCATTTTCTTCATCTCTCATTATACTCTGTATCTCTGCTAAACAATTGATATCTAATAGAAGAAGAATCTGGTTGGGTTTTCCCCTTGTGGGTTTTACCAATGATCTTTATGTTCTTCTATTATCTTGTCATCAAACAATCATCAAAACAAAACATGAAATCGATGACACCAGATGTAGGCACTCAGCCAGGGCTAAAACCCTTTTATAGGGGAAAACCCAGTCAAACTCTTCGACTAGTAAATCAAATTGAGATAGACTAAGACCTTAGACCAAAAGACTCCTCTCACTCCACCAAGTCAACCCTCAAACTGTCTTCCCAAACTTCAAAGATCAATTGCAACAATACTGAATCATAGATATAATTTTGACTCGGCTACTCCAAAATTTTCGGCCCAACTACTCCAAAATTTCAGCCCGATTGCAGCCTTGCAACTTCGGCCCTCTTGCAGCGCCATAATTTCGCACGTGTGGATCACAAGAGAGAGAAAATGTTCTCTAGAGTCCAAACTTCTTCGCTAGTGTTTTTCTCCTTTCTTGAATTTTGCACCCTCTTTTCTTCTCTAACAAAAGCAGATTGAACTTTTTGCAAATGTGTTCCAAATGAAGTTGAGTTGCTGCCTTTATATAGTGGATTTTACTTCTCAAATGAGGCTGACTTGTCCAGGTTGAGGCCGACTTGGTGAGGAGGCCTAAAAGACCTAATTAACATCAAAATAAATTTCTTTCTTGATAAATAAAGCCCAAGAAGGGTCTTTTACATGATGACAAGGACAAGGACTCTTGACATAAAACCTAAAAGCCTATAATGGAGGCTTTGACCTAAAAGTCATTGATCCAAGCATGAAACCCATGCTTTAATAAGTCAATTTCTTTTACCCAAGAAGGATTTTTTACATGATGACAAGGACAAGGACTCTTGACATAAAACCTAGAAGCCTACAATGGAGGCTTTGACCTAAAAATCATTGACCCAAGCATGAAACCCATGCTTTAATAAATCAATTTCTTTTACAATAAAATTTATTTTACATTAAAATTTATTTTTCTTTCTTTTGACAAATACATTACATCATGACTTAAATACAATTATGAAGACCTACACTAGTTACATTTTTCAACATTCCCTCTTAACTAGGGAGGTATTCATAATTACATATATACATAAGTACATGGAAGATCTCAAAATGATATGCTCTATGAAGAGTTACAACACACACAGTGCTACAAATTAGATACTTGACCAGGGTACTCTAATCTGGTGGGACTAAGGTGTACTCAAGCTTTAGCCACTCTAGGTACCATTAGGCTTTTAAGCTTTAACACCAACCCAGTGAACTAGGTGCGTATCCAAGGTCGAAGCTCCAAGACCACGCCACGCTCCCTACTTTGGGATCCAGACATCAACACATAGGGCGACCATATGTCCTCCCAAGCATCTTGTCACCCTAAGATGCTTTATCTCTTCAAATCAACTAAATCAGATATATCTACTAATCCAAGCATGCTTCAAACGTTCGACCTTTCACGAAGAGATCGTGCACAATCACAACCCCAATCAGTAATAAACCTACAAGTAAACACAAGCCTTCAGGGTTCAAGTTATCCAATACAACTTGTCGGAAGCTTTTGTCTTCTTTCACTTCTTCCGTAGCACCAAATACAACCTCAGTACTTCTCAAGTCTTTTGTTTGCAAATCCATTTGTAGTACTTTCATTCATTCTTCGGTTTCATTCTTTCTTCAAGGTGTTTACTTATGGCTATCATAATATGCCCTCCCTCTTAACTGGGGAGATATACCCTTTCTTTTATCCAAGCTCCCTCTCAACTTAGGGAGATCAACAACTACCTTCTTTTATAAGATTGGAAAACTTTAACCTTTCAAGGCTTCATTCTTTCTCATGGAATCAAGGTCATCTTGATCATCATCATTCTTGTAGCTTCCTTCATCATGCTTATTATTATTATCATCTTTTAATTATGAACATCTTCAACATCTTGACAATTATCTACTTGCAAAAATTTAATAATGAGTACAACCAAATACAAATATACAGAAGGAAGAAGTCAATTATATCAAAATTATGTCATTATAATGGAAGCATCAAAACATTCAAGCTTTAGACATCAAATACCTAAACCTAGTAAGGTTCATAATCAACAAGGGTTACATCTTTTTATAATCTAGACTTCATCAACTTGCTAGGGTTTTGTTACAAACCCTCGACTCCATCTTTGAGAAATAAAGCCTTAGATATCAACAACTCAATCAAGATATCAATCCAATCATATACCAAATTATGTATATAAACCAATGTTATCGGAACCGAACCGGTTATCGAACCGGAAAACCTTGTGGACCGGGAACCGGTCGGAACCGGAAAAAACCGGAAAAAAAACCAGTTTACCAAAAACACATAAAATATTCATATTTTAAAGAAAAACTAGATATATTCATGTACATCCATATTAATACAAACCATTTAAGCACAAATATGCAAAATTTTTCATTATATAGGTGCAGATAGCCAAAATAGCACTTAGTGCAAAACATCGTTGAACAAAAAATGTAACAAACATCAAGAAACAGGCTCTAAAAGGCCTTTATAGTCCAAAATAACATGTTAGATCATAGTATTATACTATAGCCTACAATACTACAAACTACATATGATCAAATCATCAATCATCATCAGAATCCCTAAGTCACCTGATACGGGGATACGGGGATTCGAAGAATCGGATACGGGTACGGTGACCCCGGAACAGCATACTTCTGGGATACGATACGTTATATATTATTTTATTAAAATATATATATATATATATATATATATATTAAAAATTAGATATTTTTTACACAAATTCATACTTAATTCATTGATTTAAACATAGATTTATCTATCATCTTAGATAGTCAAGGTTTTGTTTGAGTGATGGGTACATTTTTAGTAGGGTCATGATAGAGGAGTTTGACAACCAATGTCACTAGCATCAAGGTACATAGAGGGATTGGTGCTCTTGATTAAATACGAGTTCCATACCCCAATACATGACAAAATTTGATGGAAACATTGCAATAACCCAATCCTGAAATCCTGAAAAACTGATAAGTCTGCTGGATTTTGAATGAGATCTAAAATTCTACTTTCTCCATATGAAATCCAATGAGGTCGGAACCACTCTCAAACATCCTGAGTCATTTCATGGTAATGTTAAAAATTTAAGTAAAAGGATGAAAATGAAGATTAAGGAGATTAGTGTGAGGGAAATAGAGGGGTGGGGGTGTTTAAGTAGCTTTAGGGGGGGCTAGGGTAGCGTTATTAACTAGGAAAAATAATAATTTAGATTTTTTTTTAAAAGTTTAAAAAAAATTAAGAAAAAAAAGTTTTTTTTTTTAGTGCCCAGGCTTGTGAACCGGTGGAACCGGTCTTTGAACCGGACCGGTACGGAACAGGCCGGTTCAGTGACGGAACCGGCCGGTTCAGTGACGAACCGGTCATTTCCGGTTCGGAGGGCCGGTTCAGACCAGTTTTGCCTCCAAACCGGTCGGACTAGCGGGTTTTTCAGAACCGGTTCGGTTCTGATAACATTGATATAAACAATCAAATTAGCATGCCATCATTTCATATCTAGGGTTTCATTGTTATTTCCAGTGTTCCACGGGGTCGTGTCCCCTAGGGTTAGGTGCATGCACCCCTCGCACTTGGGATGAGGAGTCTCCTGGGGGTGCGTTTCCCCACACACCCTTTTTGGGGAGTCTTGGGGAGACACAAAGGAGTGCGTTTCCCCAGTGTGGCGGACAAGACTCCCCAAAAAGCGTGCGTCTGGGCGTCCCCCCTCAAAAGGGGGTGCTTTTGGGTGTCCCTTTTGAATTATTGTAATTCCATAATTGCTGTAATGTTTTTTAAAAATTTAATAATTTACTTATAAGTTCTAGGAATTTAATTTTTTTATAAAACCTTTCATGCAAGGCAAACAAATTAAAAAAAATTGCAAAATAAATTAAAACATAGCAAGCTGCAACTGTAAAATGAGTGATCACGATAGCATGAGCAGCCACAGTGACAGTGACGGTGATAATGAATATGATCCTCAAACAAAAAGTCTATTTGGATCTGAAATCCCATCAACAATGAATGAAACCCATGGCAGTAGTGCAGCGAGTGTTTCGCCCAGTGCCTGTAACAGCTGAATTTGTTCCAAAACTATTTTTGTTTATTTTTGTTAAAATAAGATTATGCCTTTAAGTTTTATTGAGATTAACATGTAAAGGTTGATCTGAAAATAAATGAACACGGTTTATTTCTGTTTTGAATAAAGAAATTAATAATGGAATGTTTTCAAGTTTTTTCAATTCAGGAAATTATGGATATGGTAAATCATTCATGGCTGCTTGAAAGTAAGTCGAAAAATGCATGGGAGCTTACATGGAAGATTATATTTCTGTTGTTTGATCCCTTGTGCTACTACATAATACCATATACATAATGAATGCTTTAACTGATGGCCTTGTCTCAATTAGCTATCTAATTTTTGTTTAAAATATTTAACTTAGATAGAGGTTATATTTTGGTTTCTCCATTAATTTTGAAATTTCAATTGGCAGGAATCAAGTAATGTAGAAGGGATAGTGACTGCAGCAATGGTTGCTAGGAGACTTTTGGCAGATGAATGTGATGGAACTGGGGTGAGTTCCTTGTCTTTACGTGCATGCACATGATTTAGACTAACTTGTTTAATTGGTTAAATTCGTGGAACTGATTTCATTCATGTTTCGTTAGCTACATTTTTCAGCTGTTTATTTTACTGCTTCATTGTCTGACCTGATCACCTACCTGAGGTTAGTGTACTGTATAACATGCCTGGTTTTAGAAACAAAGTCCAACAAATGGCTATCTGTTACAGTTTACATTTCCCATTTGATGCACTTGCTGTGCCTCTCTTGAAGTATTGTGAAGATGAATCCATGTCTAAAGCTACGTGCTTTCTCATGAAGTATCTGTTGCTGTTTACCTTTTCCTGTTCCCTTAACTGGGAAGTTTCAAGTGTCTCACCCATCTTTGCCGGCTCAGAATTTGCCTTACTGTTCTTAGTCTTATTTTTCATAATCTCTTTTGTATTATATATTTTTAATTAGACAGCATCGGTTACAACATTGCTAGTTTCAATCTGGGATAACCTTCAGTCAAGATTCCAATAATAGCTGAGAAGCAAGCTATCCTAGCCAATGTTTTGCCTTGTGCTGAATTTCATGACTATTCTAAATGTTGGTATTAGGTACAAATTCGTAGTTTTAACCTACAATAACATTCAGTCAATTTACATTCCAATAATAGATGAGAAGCAAGCTATCTCAATCATAGTTTTTCCTTCATGCATAATCTCATGACTATTCTAAATGTTGGTATTAGGTAAAGAAAGGGGCTTTTCATAATTGTGAGAACATTATAGTGTCTTGAAATACTAAAAACGATAGGTTTACCATGCTCCTACCCTTAGATTACCTGATTGCAAGAAAAATAATTCCACAAAACGTGTTCATGCCTAATCTTATGTCATTGGTTGTGATCTACTTAGAGATGACAATATCAGCAATTACGTGTATTTTTCATCTTGCAAGTTAACATCCACACAACCATAACTACATAGTCAAATGAGAATGGTTAGCAATCATGCATGGTGTTAAAAAATTCTATTTGTTTCCTAGTTCTAAGACACTCTGAACTGCCATCTTAGAACCTCGAAATCATGTTCAAGTTAGTCTTGAGCTATTTGAAGTATGTGTGAATGAGATTGATTATGAATCAAGCATGGCATTAAATAATTCTGATATTATTTGTCTCCTAATCCAAAGACCTTCCGAGCTACCATTTTATAACCTGGAAATCATGTTTTTTTTGTCGGTTTATTTAAAATAATCCGAGGAAAATCGGGGCAGATACACCTGAAGGGATCACATCCCGCTGGCCAAACTAATCAGAGGCTAACCCCAAGGGCGTTGAGGAGAATTGACGGGGTGGCCTCCCAATGACAAGGTTTTTTAGTGGAAATCATGTTTGAGTTAGTCTTGAGCTGTTGGAAATATGTATGAATTTAATAAATGGGCGTGCAAGATAATGTTAGATTGTATTCTCCATATAGCATTCATGATGAATGGATACATGTTTGTGGTAACTTAGTAGGCCTTTATAACAAATTATATGTTGTTATTCCATTCTAGATAAAGAATGAAATGAACCCCATACCGCATACCCTTCTTTACTTCATTTTATCCTAGAGTTAGCTTTGGCATTTTCTAGGAGTTGCATTGACACTCTCATATTGTATGTGTACTAGTTGTATCCTTCTTTCCCATTGACCTATTTATGGTCATTTGTTGGATGTTAATAAAATATCTTATCTTATCTTATCTTATAGGTGGTAAGTTATAAAATTGTACCAATACATAGACAACCAAATACACAAACACATTGCACATTCCATGTTGAGAAGAGAGATGAGCTTGTTGCTTCTTGTTTGTTTTGTTTTTGTTTTGTTTTTGTTTTAGTGAATGTCTTGATGATTGTACAATATGTTAAAGGGGTGACTATTGGTTCCTCTAGTATTTTCGTAATGCTTTGTTATAATAAATAATATCCATGAACATGAATGGTAACATGTGATGACGGGTAGGGGAATGAGGATGGGTAGTGAAGAATGCATAGGTGGAGGAAGAAGAGGAGCAAGGGGGGATGTATGGATGCGGTTTGAAGTGAGTAGGGTGGAGGATTGGTAGGCTGTGCAACACAAGAATGAGGGATGTGCGTAAATTTCTCAGGGGTTGGGTGGGGTCAAGATGAAACCATGTTGTGTTGGTCTTCAACAAAGAGGTAGGTGATGTGTAGATATAACAAATTCATTGATGCATAAGGAAGTCATGTGATTACTCCCCTCCATTTGATTTTATTGCCTCATGTTGTATGGAAAATAATGGATCTATTTGTGCTATGATGAGTTCGTTCAAAGTGAAGTTCGCAAGTAGTGGGGCTTCAGGTTTGAGTCAGGTTAATGAGGATTGGCCACTGCTCCCTTCAATGGAGAATGTAGTTGCTATGGAAGAATTTGTAGTGGGTTTGAGCTTGGATATGAAGACACTTGTAATTGAAGGGGATGATGGGGTGATTATGGGTACAACCATTGTGGTGGAACAATGTTGATGTTTGTAGCTTGAGTAGGTACTTATGCACAAGCCTAAGTGTCTAAGTGTGTAGAAGTCGCCCAAAATCTCCTTAGGACACTTGCTCAAGTATTGAGACAGTTGCTATTGTAACTTAGCCTATGTCTAACTTAGGAAAAGCACATAATTAATTGTATTGGATATTGAGCTAAAGAAACTTAGGAAAAGTAAAGTATTTGCTTTAGTGATTATGTTTTAATCTCAACTATTGATCTTAAGTGAAGTAAGATCTAATTTTAGCCGTCCACTTTGGATGTTAGGGTTAGGGATTTAGATCGATGAAAAAGGCTAAAGAGAGGAGAATGCCACACAATATAATGACACAAGCAATTTAGAGAGAGATTTTATCAAGTGAGGAGTGAGATACTCAAGTGTGTTGGTGATCAAAGTGGATATTGGTGGCCACACACCTATTCCACTGGTTCACAACACAAATTTTCTATTTTGACAATTTTCTATTTTTAATAGTTTTCATGGCTTAAACTTTGAGTCGTTTTGAGGCCCTAAATGGCGTTTTTTGGGGAAATAGGCGAACGACAATTGGAAATTGTACTCCTAAGATGGAACATTCCAATAGGATATCATGCGTGCTAAACAAACACTGTATGCTAGAGTTACGACCCCGGGATTTTGACGTTCTGACTTACCCCATGGGGCCCATACACATTTGGCACTTCATCTCTTAGGGTTAGGTTTTTGGGTGTTTAGGGTTTCTCATTGCTTCTTCATGATAAAAAGGCCTCTGAGCTTCATTGTAACACAGTTTATCAAAGGTGAGTAGTCATCACATCTCTTCTCAGAGATAAGCTAACACTGTTTGAGCTAGTTTGCTTTCATTTTGCTTGTATACAGTTTCAACATTTGGATTGGTTCTCGTCATAAATTTGGATTAGTAGTATCAAAGTGGTTTTCTCTTTATCTGTTTTTTTGTGCATGTCTCCAACAAGGCAAGGGAATGAGGAGTTGTGACTCAAACTACTTGATCCCTTGCAAGACCATCCTCACCGACTTTGGCAACCTCCCATGGCGGAAGAAAAGAAGGACGAGGGAGCATGGGATCTTATGAACTTGTTGCTTGAAGAAGCCCTTGAACGACCAAGGAACGAGATGATGGATAATTTATCCCAGATCCTTCAATGGATGCTAATAGGAAACACATCTTTATCAAGTGGCCACTTTGGAGGCACCGCCCCCTTTAAGGTACAAGCCAATTTTGATATTCCTATATTTGAAGGCTAGATAAATGCAAATGCTCTAGACAAATGGTTGAATTTGCTAGAAGGGTATTTTGTGGTCCATATTTTTTCTAGTTGAGAAAATATTACCTTTGCACTCCTTAAGGCCGCCTCCCAATGTCAAGTATTCGTGGGAAACTTACTGTGAGCAAAGGGCCACAAAGGAATCCACACTATTTTTAGTCGCACCCACTTGGGATGCTATTAAGGAACAATATTACCCTGTTGGAAGCTACGAAGACCAATACATGAGATGGACCACACTACAACAAGAAATGGACCAAACAATGCCAGAGTCCACAAATATCTTTCATACCTTGCGCACCACGTTCAGTATCAAAGACTTTGAGTGACATTTGGTGCGTAAGTACCATGGTTGTTTGCATAGATGCATCCAGATAGAAATGGAGTTCCTGGACATCTCCTCACTTGGTGAAACATGCCGATATGCTATCAAAATCGAGCAAAAAATTTAAAAAGAAGATGCGAGACTTTGGATTTGTGAATCATTCATGACAAAAGTAGGGCAATGTCATCTCCAAACCACAAAACAAAGGACAAAGCCAGGGTGGACCACCCTAGGACAACCCATCAGAGGCGCAAACAAAGAAAGGTAATGGGGAGACAAAGAATGACACGAGAAAGTGGTGCGAGTTCCATAAGAGCCCCGCTCATAACACCAATGAGTGTTGTGCAACATAGTCGCTAGTGGCTGTGCTACTGCTAAAAGCCTCAGAGTCAGATGCAAGTTCTCATTTTGAACTAGACCTAGATAAGGGGGATAAAATCATTTATGTGGAACGTAGTGCCACTGTTGCCACCACCAAGGTCCAAGTTCTGATTCTGAACCAAGCCTAGACAAGGGGGATCAAATCATTGATGTGGAACCTAGTGCCATTGTGTTGAGAATTTGGAGGGCTAGTGATTAATTCAAATTCTCTCCTTGATAATTATTTGTGAGCTTACTTGAGATACTTATGTCTTTTCTTCTTTAGCTTATATGGTCTTTCATCAAGTCAATTATCAAAATACACAAGACACAAAAATTAGGCTCCTAGAGCCAGGGCAAAACCTCTCCCTCTTGGAGAGGAAAACCCACTAGAAATTCTTCTTATAGATTTTCAAATGACAAGAACCATGACCAAGACTAAGACTCTTGACCTATGGATGCTTCCAAGACCTTCTTACTTCTTCTTTGTCGATCTCCAACGCTGACCTTTCTTTTCTGCACCAACCTGTACTGTCTTGCATCAATACAAGAGAACTTGATCTCTATCATGCACTAATTCAGATATTAGGCCAGGTCACTCGGGACTTCTTTACTTCCTATTACCTTGAGGTTACTTCGCTTGGGATATGCTTTCTTTCCTTTATGTTTTGTACATTAGGAAGGTCCTTAATATTCTTGCATTATAATATCACTGTACAACACCCAAAACAAATCTGCACCTCACTGTATATATATCAAACTGCTGTAGTATATCCACACTTCCTTAACCTTGATCTGAATATCAGATTTAACTTTGACCTTGACTTTGTGCTGGTCCGAAGTTTTCACTAGTTGATCTACGCTGTCATGTCAGAACTTTCCGCAATCTTTTGTCCTTTTATCTGCACTTAAATAATCTCTGAAATCCGCACTTCAATACTCTCTGAAATCTGCACTAATCTCAGAACAATCCACACTTAATTCTGTCCACAGATCCGCACTTTTAAACTCTGTAAAACCTCAGACAGATCTGCACTTTAACCTTTGTGAAACTTCAGAGAACACTTTTTCTGTGTCTTCTGCGCAGTATATGCAGGGGTATAAATAGTTATTCCACCCTGTATTTGATCCGACCTTATAGTGAGCTAGTAAGCCGACTTCATCACTGTGCATTAGGCCGAATTGAAGTACAATAATTCCAACGTTGATGGAGGTATCTTGGAGCATCATAAATCTTATCTTCCAACGTTGAATGCGGTCTGTCCTTAAGCCATTCTTCCATAGTTTTAGAGCAAGGTCTTGGAGCATGACACTTGATTATGTTTATGACCAGAAGACAACCCTAGTAGACATCAAGAAGAAGTCTATCTATAATAAAAACTTGCTCATGAAACCCATGAAGCAAGTACAACAAAAATATATTTTATTATCTTTGTCTTCTTCTTTACATAAATACATAATTACATAGTCAATATGAAGACCGATCCTAGTTACACTTTTCAACACATTGTTGCCACCACCAAGGTCCAATAGAGGGAGCCCAAAGATCTGGAGGAAGGTGAGTACCTCTTTCGCTCACAAATGTGCGTAAAGGGTGCTCCACTGCGTTTCATTGTTGACAGCGGGATAAAAAAGAACCTCATCTTAGTAGAGGTTGTTAAGCGGTTGGGCTTGCCGACAACACCACACCCGTAACCATTCACCATCGAGTGGCTCCACCAAGGGTGAGATCTTCATCTCAGCCAACAATGTCGCTTGCTCTATAACATCAAGCCTTTCAAGGACAAGGTATTGTGTGATGTTGGTCCCTTTGAAGTTTGTTATGTGTTGTTATGTCAACCATACTTGTGGGAGCATTATGCTATATATGGGTCTAGACCTCATATTGTTATTATTAATTTGGGTAGACAACCATACAGGGTACCAGAGGTAGCCCTATCTGTTGTCATTTCTTTGATTTTTGCTAAGCAATGATGTAAGGTTATCTCCCAAACTGGAAAATTTGTCTTCTTCCTAATTCACTCTCAAAGTAAGGAGAAAGTTGTGACCACATCCATGGCCTCCACTCAGGGCTCTTCCATGCAACAGAGGCAAGTGTATAAGGTTGGGGAAGAATACAAAGACATCCTCTCTTCACCCACGAGTTTTCCTTTCAACTGTTAGGTCAAGCATTCAATCGATTTGACCTCCGACAAACCTCTACCCAATGGGCCAATCTACCATCGCTCTCTTTAGGAAAATGAGGAAATCAAGCGGCAGATCCAAGTGCTGCTATGAAAAGGGCACATCTGACCAAGTTCCTCACCCTATGGAAGGCCAATTGTACTCGTGTAGAAGAAAGAAGGGACTTGGAAACCTTGCATTGATTATCAGGCCCTGAACAAAATCGCAGTTAGGAACATATCCCGATTCCTTGGATTGACAACCTTCTTGACCAACTCAAGGGGGCTAAGTACTTCAATAAGATTGATTTGAAGTCCGTCTATCACCAAGTCTCAATTGAACCAACTGATGTGTGGAAAACTACTTTCAAGTCCCAAGAGGGTCTTTTTGAATGGTTGGTCATGCCCTTTGGTTTGACGAATGCCCCAACAAATTTCTTGAGGTTGATGGATGATATCTTATGGCCTTTCACCAACTATTTCGTGTTTGTATATCTAGATGATATCCTCATCTTCGACAAGCATTGGGCAAAGCACTTGCAGGTTTGTAGCATATTCAGTAGGTCCTTCACACTCTTTGCCAACACAAGCTATGTGCTAACTTCGAGAAAAGCTCCTTCGACATGGGCAAGGTCCAATATCTAGGTTACACCATTGATGAGTAAGGTGTGCATGTGTATCCAATCAAGATCCAAGTCATTCGGGATTGGCCGATATTGATGACTCTAATAGAGCTTTGCAACTTCTTCGACCTTGCTAATTTATACCAAAGATTCATGTTGGGGTTCCCTTATATCGCTTGGCCCTTGAGTCAAGTGACCAAGGGCGGAGTAAAAGCAATTTATTTTTGGTTTGAGTCTCAACATAAGACATTTGATGAACTGAAACACCGCCTTTGCTTTGCACCAGTCCTCACCTCGCGAGACGTGCAACAACCATTTGAGATTGAGACAGATGCCTTCGACTATGCTATTGGTGTAGTCCTCATTCAACAAGGACATTTGATGGTCTAGCACAGTGAAACACTCTCTGATACTGTTTGGAGATACCCCACCTATGATAAGGAGATGTATTCCATCGTGCAAACTCGCTGACAATGGAAACATTATGTTGTGGGGAAGGAGACAATCATCCACATAGATCACAAGCCTCTTCAATTTACGTAGACACAAGGGAAGTTACAAAATGATTGCCATCATAAATGGTCCACATGCCTGCAATAATTTCTTTTGAACATCAAATACAAGAAGGGTAGCGCCAGTCATGTCGCAGACTACCTCAGTCGATCCTTGATTGTGGCACTAACCACCGTTCTCAACTCTTGTGGGCATGAGACCTCTCGATGGCCACAACTATACAATAATGACTCGAAATTCACTGCCACATACAAGATGTTGATGGCAGACAAGCAAGTTATAGACTTCCACCTCCAAGATGCATTGTTGTGCTACTTGGGACACCTTTGTGTTCTTTCAAGTGAGTGTGCCAAACTGATATGGGAGGAACATTACAGTAGGGTGGCAAGGTACTTTGGTGCGGAGAAGACAATGGCAATACTCACAAGTATTTTTATTGGCCGAAACTTCGATAGGATGTTTGCAAGTATATAAGCTCTTGAACCACTTGGGCCATTGCCAAACCAACCATTAAGAAGTAAGGCTTGTACACCACTCTTCTTACTCCTTACCGGCCTTGGGAATCCATCTCGATGGACTATATGTTCGACCTTCCATCTACCAAGCATGGTAATCACTGTGTGTTTGTGGTTGTTGATAGATTTTCGAAGATGGCCATCCTAATTGCATGCAAGAAGAGTATCACAGCATAATCCATTGCCAAGTTCTTTTTCAAATGAGTGTGGGTACATTTGGGATCCCACAACCCATCATATCAGATTGGGATAACAGGTTCCTAAGCACATTCTGCTTGAGCCTCTTGTCATTGTTGGACACCAAGCTCACCAAATCAACTGCCTTCCAACCCCAGACTGATGGCTAGCCAAAGGTCATCAATGGGATGATCGTGCATATTTTGCGCATGTACAACTCTAAGCATCCACACACATGGGATGAGAGTTTCTCCTATGTTCAACACATCCACAACAAAGTCTCCATAGTTCAACTGGCTATAATTCCTTTTAGGTGGGCCTGGGATTTCAATCATTAGGTCCCATCGATGTCACTCTACCCATTGCAACTACATAGGAAGAATCTACACATATTCAATATGAAGCTAAGAAAGTTACTCAGTTTATTGATTGAATTCTACACATACACCAATAGGTCCGTGATGTCTTGCAGAAAGCAAATACTAAGTATAAACAATGCCATGATCAACACTGGGTGCCAAAAAAATTTAAAGTGGGAGACAAAGTTTGGTTGCATTTGTAGGAGGAATGTCTTGCAGGAGCCCATCAGAAGCTTCGACCACTTCGCCATGGACCTTAAACCCATCACCAAAGTTGTGGGCGACAATGCTTTTGAGCAAAGTGTCCCCCCCTTGCTTGGCCTGCATCTAGAGTTCAATGTGGACTGCGTTCGACCATACTTTCCACCATTGTTGGACACATAAGAAATTGCAGAGCAACTGAAACAGATATTGCTCAACTAAGAACAAGCCTCAGCTGATCAAATCGTGGACACAGATTAAGAGCACTTGCGAATAGAGGATCCATCTATATCGGGTTGTCAAAGCATGCCAACTCTTGCACCGAGGCAAGTGGCTCACCAAGGGCCAAGATTAGCAGAAGTTTCCCCATCTCATGGCGGTACTCAACGCAATGGAGGCCATTGCTTACTAAGGGGGGAGGACTGATCTTGGTGGATATTGATGGCCACCTACCTATCCCATTGGCTCACAAAACAATTTTTTATTTTGGCACTTTCCAGGTCTTGAACTTTTAGTGCTGTTTTGAGGCCCTAAACGAGGTTTTTTGGGGAAACAGGTTGACGACAGTTGGAAATTGTACTCCTCGGGTAAACCTTTCCAAAGGACTATCATGTATGCCAAACATAGATCGTATGCCAAAGTTACGACCTTGGGAAGATGACGATCAAACTTACCCCATCGGGGTCCATAATTCTTCAACGCTTCATCTCCTAGGGTTAGGTTTTTGGGTGTTTATGGTCAAGATAGGGTAGTCGTTTCGTGCTGAGCGTAATTGTTGGACCACTGACAATATAGGAGATTGACTGCAAGTGGGGCACGTAGATTGCCATAACAACAATTTGCATAGTGTAGCCAATGTTATTGGCGGAGGTCAACCCTTAGAGGGAGACTGTATCAGTCAAGACATTGGTAATAGATTTGGGTGCCTAAAGGATCAACTAGGTTTTTTATTTTTATTTTTTAATATTTTGTTTATTTTTATTTTATCTATTTATCAGTTGAGATCAACTCAAGATGACTGCAGTGAGTCTTTGGTTTGAAGACAGGGTAGATGGAGCCTCAAATTTCCTACCTTGGAAGGCTGGGGTCACCTTGCTTGTTAAGGAAAATGGTCTCAGAGAGATTGTTGAGAAGGTGATCCCAGATTTGACAAATGCCAATTTGAAGGCTGCCTTAGCTAAGAGGGAGATAAAGCTCAAAGGGTACTCTTGGATGTAGTGAAGGACCATTTGATACCTCAATTGTCCAAGAAGAAGTCAACGAAGGAGATGTTCGATGCTTTGGTGTGTTTATACTAGAGGAAGACTGTTAACAGTGAAATTGTATTGAGCGACAAGCTCCGGTCGTTGTAGATGACTAGATTTGACATGGTGAGAAGTTACTTGATGAAGATCACTCAGATCTATGATTAGCTTGCAATAGTTGGGGAAAAGGTGGATGACGTAGAATTAGTAAACGATGAATAATAATCCAAAGATGTGGGATCTCTTCGTCAAAGGAGTTTGTGCTCGAGAGAACCAACCCTCATTGAGAGGATATGGGATGATTGCATCCAAGAGGAGTTGAGGGTATAATCAAAGGTCAAGGCCAACAAGCTGGAAGATGACGAGGATGTGGCCCTTGTTGGTAAGACGATGAAGCGCAAGGGAAAAGATTCAAGTGTCTATGCTTCACAGTGTCTAGAGAGGAAGAATGACGGAAAGAGTACTTAATTAGTTGTAGCTGCGTTAACAAAAGCATAGGTGGAAGAGTTTGCTAGGAAGTTTGAAATTAAATTCTCACTTGTTTCATACCTTTCCTCGAGCACCATACTAATTAGTGTGTGACTACTAGATAATGGGTCCACATGACATATGATAGGAGCATGAGAGTTGTTTGATAGTCTGACAAAGTGGGACCCAGAGTTGCATGCAGATTTTGCTCTCAGTCTGTATGATAGAGAAGGAGGAGTTTAGTGTAGTGTTTTAGGATGGACAAGCATTGTTTAGATGCATGGGATCTAGCTCAGATGATGACCATATCATTAGTGTTAGAGAGGGCAACTTAGATAGTAAAAGGGCTAGCCTATTCGAGCAATGGCACCTTCAAGTTCATGTGAGGAGGAGCAGTCAACAGATCTTTTAGAGTCTATCAATAAGGTGTCTTGGTATGAGATGACCTTACATGATATTCATAAGGAGGCTTTTAGGAACAAGTCCGTAGGGACTAGGTCTTTGAGGACGATTCCAAACTAGGTGGTAGGGAAGGCTTCTAGTTCAGAGGGAGCTGCCATGGCAGTGGATGCAGTTCCAGGATCAGAGCTAGTTCCAAGTTGCATAATTACCTCCCTTGCTAAGAGGGAGTGTTGATGTTTGTAGCTTAGGCAGGTACTTTTGCATAGGCTTAAGTGTCTAGGCATGCAAAACTCGCCCAAAGTCTCCTTAAGACACTTGCTCAAGTATTGAGTAAGTTGCTATTGTAACTTAGGCTAAGGATAACTTACGAAAAACACAATTAATTATGTTGCCTATTTAGCTAAAGAAACTTAGAGTATTTCCTTTTGCTTTAAATTCAACCGTTGATCTCAAGTGAGGCAAGATCTAATTTCGGCCATCCATCATTGGAGATTAGGGCTAGGGATTTAGCTCAACAAAAAGTTATAAAATCAAGTCTAAGGAGAGGAGAAAGACACGACATGCATTGACATGACCCATTGAGGGATTTTGTTAAGTAAGGAGTGAGATACTCAAGTGTGTTGGGTCCAAGGAAGGGGTAGGGTTACATCGTTGGAGATCCAGGGAAAACCAAGCAGATCAAGGACATATCTAAGGCTTGATCAGCTGGATCATATTCAGGGTATGTTGTAAATGTGTTTTCCTCAGTTAGGCCATTATCCTAGGACTGGACCCCAATTAGGTCCAAATTATTAAGTTAATGAAGAATTGTTGATTGGCCAAATTTGTACGTGTCACATGAGATTGAGATTGGTTGTGTAATTTTGCTTCCATTGAGTAATTCTGTTAAGAACCTAGTTGTGATTTTATTTAGTAGATCTATGATAAATATGCTAAGAACTAAGTGTCGGGTGCTAGGTTCAGAAATTAACAAACAACATATTATTGATGGTGTTGCTCAATTGCTTGAGGACATCGGCTTTGCACTTGTTCATGAATGAGTTTTTGTGGGTTCTTTGTCGTTCAACTAAGAGAGCCCCTTTTAGGTGTTAGAGGAGTGGAAGGCTAATTTTAATGGAGCCTTGTCAATCCCAGTTGTTGCTGCAGGGTGAAGGCTTCCATATTGAGTTGTCTTCATTATTAAAAATACACACAATCACAAGTAAATGTGAAATTTGACAATTTATCTTGGAAACCCTTTACCCAGAAAACTAGCTTTAAAAGATATATCTTCTTTCACAATGGCCAATCTAAGTAAGTTGGTAGAATAGGTTGCTTGAGGCACCTTATAGCGGAAAGCACCAAGCATTTAAATAGGCATTTTCACATCAAATACCATTGCAAAGTACCACGGGACACCCAATACCATAGGCATGTAAACTTGGTATGGTTAATCCAATAAATGACTAAATCAACATGGACCTAATTACATTTTGATGGAGTCAATGTTAACTTAAAATTCCCCCATTTTAAAATTGACTTAGGGTAAACAAATACCCCCCTCAAAGATTATAACAATGTATCCTAAAATACAACATACGTCTAGACCATATACCAATGTACACATGCCTAAATAATGTCTTATAGTTGTATGCCTATTTACATGTGATTAAATCTTAACACACCAATTTTTTTTTTGTAGTATACTCATGCAGATAATGCTATGAAACATCTCACTTCTCGCTTCAAATACAATGATGGGTATATCGTGATTTTATTATGTACACTTCTTGATACTCCTTGTCACCAATCTTTGTGCAAGTATTTCATAATTCCACAACCTAATCTATGGGATAATCAACATAATACACGTCTGTCATGTGGACCGATGTTTAGTTGGTTTGTTGTCATTGTTAACACACATGTTTTGGTCCTCATGAAGCGTGTCATAGCTACCACTTGATGTTCTTATTAGTGAGTCTATTCTATTGATACTTGGGAATGTTGCTCTCTTTTCTAGTAGGTGATTTGTCTTCATGTGTGTTGATCCACATTGGTATGGAAGTCACTTTTTTCGAGAACAACTAGAAGGTTGACTACCACATATTGGTTCAGTTTTGAGTGGAATAACTAATGCCTTTCATGTTGAATCACTGAGGTCTCCTCCATCCAATGTTATTGCTTTCACCCAAATTCTAGTTGGGATTATCATGAAAAGCACCACCCATCAGAGTGTTGACGACACCATTAGCGTGAACAACTCTAGAAGTATTAAGCAACTCAACAAATACATATTTAAATAGATGGAAACATTTAACGTGTTCAAAACCACGTCGTTATTTCTAAGCACCAATGAATCCATTGT
Organism: Pinus albicaulis; assembly: GCA_034641835.2. Taxonomy (NCBI): domain Eukaryota; kingdom Viridiplantae; phylum Streptophyta; class Pinopsida; order Pinales; family Pinaceae; genus Pinus; species Pinus albicaulis. The sequence goes on from CM076584.1 coordinate 383,338,845, forward strand.
GATTTGCAACTCCACACAATCACAAACCTTGACACGAGCTCCAATTATGGATCCATAATTTGATGTTTCAGGTGGTCAACATCTTAGAATATTCCAAAAACATATACAAGCACTCAACAAAAATTAGCAAGCTCAATGAAGCATACATCCACAAGTATATTCTTGCTATTGTTCTATGCCTTGTTTCTTGCACACCTTGCACTAGCGAGAATTCATTGCCAACTCCTTTAGATCATGTTTAGGGATGTTAGAACAATGTGGATTTGTTGAAGAACGATGGTGCATCCCATGTGCAAGAAAGAGAGTCTATTATCAACGACAAAATGGCCTTGACAAGTGATATAGGGTTGACTGGGAATGTGTTAAACAAAATCAAGTTGCATGTCATGAACTTATTTAAAAGAAGAGAGTGTTGAAATCTAGTCAATTGAGTTTGCCATTGATATGAAGAGTGGTCCTTACAACAATAACCGTGATAATACTTTGATCAATTAATTGATCTGTAAAAACTATAGATCACAGTCTCTTCCTCTGGTAGGTTGACTCATTATCTAACGCGGTTAATACAACCTTTTGTGTTCTATGTGGTTTACTTGCTTTGACGTTCTAGCTTGTAACAAACTAACATCCATGCAACTCTACTAACCATTGTTAATAGAATGTTGGAGGTGAGGTTTAAGTGACCTAAATTGATAATCTATAAATATCCTCACTGCTAGTCTGATTCAGTACCTGTTGAGTTGGTAAGAGATGGCTCAACATGTCAAGGGAGGATTTCAATGGGGGAAGGTTGGGGAGATAGTCAGTGACTAGAGAAGTTGAGATGCCTTTGAGAACCAACCACGAGCATGTCCTCATTGGGGGGTGGGATTTGAGGCAAGGGTCTCTGAGGGGAAAAAGCAAGATAGGTGTACCTCTCTCTCTCGAAGTGGTAAAGTCTCTGAAATATTTGACTATATTAAGGAAATGATCCAAACATAAAACGACCTTGGGGTGAAATGGGTTGACACCAATGTGGAAAAAGTCGTTAAATGAAGCAACAAAACTTTACGCATCCCCATCTTTAACGACTTTGTTCTGGACTTGAAGAACATCTTGTTTGACAACTGCTTTTTCCTCTACGTCTTCAACATCTTTAGTGGCTTTATTTTCGATCTCAAGCATTCCCAAATTGACAGATCCATAGTACTCTATATTTTTCCCATTAATAGCTTTTTCACTATCATCATTCTGATCAAAATATTCTTCTCCTGCTTCACATTGTTTCGTTTCTTCAAAGTCGTTATCATCTTTCTTATTATTGATTTCCTTTATACATGCTTTAAATTTTGCATATGAATTTTCTAACTGCTGAAACTTTTCTTGAATTTTTCTAATCTGCTCAATTTCTTTAGGATCTACACGTAATGGCATATGGTACGGTAAACTTCGTTCAAAGGCTCGTAAGATTATATTGTGCGACATGGCTCTGATACCACTGAAGCAACAAAACTGTAGGCTTGTTGACTTAGCTTGTAAAAATACAGAAGAGGTATTTGTAATAATAATTTATTATATATAAAATGATAAGTGACGAGAAATGTTACAATGAGGCCCTGCTTATATACCCAGGTAGGTGGCCTTTCATGACTGGGCATGTCTTTTAGACATGAATTTTCACTTAACTAACGACTATTTAAGATAATCATCATTTGATTTACAGTTATTTGTATTTATTCTATTTTTTATGAATTATATTCATAACATTGAAGTCAGGAGGTTTTTGAAAAAATGGGCAAAAACTCGACAAAATTAAAAAAATACAAATATTTTACCCAAGTTGATTGTCAAAAGTCACAAAAACCGGATAATGCGTTGATCTGTTCTCAGAAGGATTTGCGTACTTTGGTGTGTGAGTATGCTTGGCTTCCTTCCAATTGACTAGTTGAGGACATGCACAAAATGAATGTTGCAATGCCAAGGCCATTTTGGTGGGATTGTGGTTTTAGATATTTCGTTGCCCTTTACTACAATATGTTTTCTAGAGATTGTATTCCATTTTGCATCATTATTACCAGACGTGATTTGATGTGTGACTCGATGGGTTTGGATCAGATTGGCCTCCCAAGAATTTGATTCTAGTTGGGGCAATTCAAACTCAGATTAAATATGGATTGTACTATAAAACCTAATTTTGGTTTGTTTTTTCTCATTGTTTGCCTGTTTGAGCTACAATGTTTGCCAATTTATTTTGCAGTTGTCTTGTTTTTATTCTTGGTCTAATTCAAGACTCATCGCACTTTTGCCTTTTTGAGGTTTTGTTGATTTTGAGTTTGTTAGCTTTGTCTATCCCTTGTCCTCAGTGTATGCTGACCTTCCACTAATTCGGAGGACGAGTGGATATCTCAGTTTCATGTGTTTGGTTTTTTTGGCTTTCCTATAAATGGTGGGTATTTGCATGGCTGGTTATTTATTAGGGGCTCCTCTTGAAGGCCGTGTTGGCAAAAAGTGGGCTATTTGTTTGTGGACTCATCCCTTAGAAGGTTGTGTACAAGATGAATGGTGCAGTGCTAGAATTATTTTGGTAGGATTGGGGGTGGAGCTTTGGTTGCCTGATGCTTAAAGGCTATATTCTATTTTGGGTTGGTGTCATGGCCATTGCCCTTCTCATTGTGCATTGGGATTCCACTGGTTTAGAGGATAGGTGGATTCATTGGCTTCATAGTGTTTGGTATGTTAAACTTTCTTATAAGTTGTGGGTTTTTGCATGATTTTTTATTTGTTAGAGACTCCCCTTGAAGGCTAAGGTGGTGAAGAGTGGGCTATATGATGGTTGTATTGTTTGCCAACACCTTAGGCTAGTGAAATTCATCTTTGGTAGTGTAAGTTTGCAAATGGTGGTTGGAAGTATGTCCATGACCAATGTTATGAATAAAATATATATAAATAATGATGATAATTGTAATAATGATTATTAATTAGTAATTAGTACTAAAGAGGCGTGTATAAATGGAACATAACCTTCCGTGAAGAGGCACCTGCCTAGGGTATATAAGCAGGCCCTCACTCTCATTTGTAACATCATTTTCATTCATACATTTTAATATATATTCTTGTATCCTAAATGGAGATTTACATATTCCAAGTCTTCTGGAGTATCTAACTTGAAGAACGAACTTTGTTCGTTCCAATTGGTATCAGAGGTGTTCGATCCTTTGGATTGGTATCAGAGGTGTTCAATCTTCTGGCCGCTCAACCGTTGCACAAGAGCCTTGTTCTCCGATCCAGGTCTTTGGTCATCAATTTTCATCAACCATGTTGTCGTCATAGTTCAAGCGTTTCGCTACAAATTTGGAGTTTCTCCATTTCACAAGTTTCATCTTCAGGCCTTTGGCCATTTAAAAAAGAAAAAAAAAAGACAGAAAAACAAGAGTTAAAAATATATATATGTAATTAAAAAAAGAAAAGAAAAGAATAAGTCCGATGTAAATTTTGAAGGAGAACATTCATATATATAAAAGGGTTCTACATTATTGATAAAAAGTGCATGATAAAGTCAAAAGGGAATATTTCTAAATATCTTTAAAACTATATGTAAGAGAAGGAAGATTAGATAAGATTATCTTGATTTTTCATTAAGTGGTTTACAAGCTCGTGGTTTTAGCAACCCATGGTAATTGCCCTTGGTATTTTCAAGGTAAAAGAACAAAAGGAATACAAAATCTCTTTATGTGAATTGTAAGTTTTACTTTTTATGTGGAGAAAATTAACTTAGTCAAAGGCACATAAGATAATATATATTATACCCCAACAATGTGAATAACCACGATTCACTAGGGTTGTAACTTTTCAAAAAGGAAAAAAAATTATAAATATATACAAAAAAAAGGAGTTAAAAAAATAAAAATAAAGTTAAAAAAGAAAAAGGAAAAGAACATTAAAAAAACTCATAAAAAAGAAGAAGAGAGTTTAAGAAAAAAAAGATATATATATTTTTTTGTTGAGAATTTTATATATATATATATATATAAAATTGTTGAAGCAAGAAGATATTAAGAACAAATATTTCTCACCTAATTATTTTACAAAAAGAATATATTAAGCGAATAGTTATAAAAGAATCATATATATATATATATATAAAGAATTATTTAAGGGTTTTATATATAATTAACAAGGGATATTAAAAAAAAAAGGAAAAGGAAGAAAGAGAGAGATAGTCAAAAATCGAAACGGTTGAATTAGTTAAGGATTAATACTAAAGTTCAAAGGAATAATAAAGTTTTGAAGGTTTTGAAGAAAAAAATATGGTTTTTTTTTCAATATGTCATTTTTGTTCAAAAGGATATCCTAATTGTCACGAGTCATTCAGAAATCAAAACATCGTTTGCACAAAATGTTACAAAACTTTTACTTTAGTTGAATGTCTAAGTGATATAGAAAAACAATCATTAGCAAGATATATGAAACAATTAATGGCAAGAGTTGGGAAACAACTTACATATTTTAATAAGGAAATGAAGAAGACGAAATCCAAATTACAAGATAAATGCCCATCATCACCCCTAAAAAAGGATGTAATCCAATGTACTGAGAAATTGCAGTTGAAAGATCAAAAGAAAGACATAATAGCCAAACTTCGGTAAAACAAGAAAGTGTTATAGCAGGAATATTAAGATCTTGCAGATATGCATTACAAACAAGTAATGGAAAAGGAAGAAGAAATTTCTTGCCTCAAGGACGACGTTGAAAAATTAATTGCACAAGTCAAGAAGACTAAGGTCACAAAGAAGGAACTCAAGAAACACTTATCAAAACAAGAAGAGGAAAATTTATGTTTAAAGAACCTTAATAAAAATTTATTAGAACAAATCAAAAGTTTAAAATATGAAGAGAAGGATACTAAGGATAAAGTCAACAATTCAAAAAACGAAGAACTTTTACGTCTAAGGAATCATAATCAAAACATTCTTACGCAAACAAAGAAGCTCAAAAGTGATAAGAAGTTACTAAATGTCAAGTTATAACAACTTATTCAAGAATAAGTATCAAAGTGTTTAGTCCATGTTGAAGAAAAAATACAAACACCGATCCAATCAATATCACAACTCATGAAAATGACAAACTCGTTGAAGGAAAAACATATTCAGAAGTTGCAGTTCAAACATTGGAAATTCCAAGTGATGATTTAGTGGTCAACTCAACAACAACAATACCTAAAGTAAATCAGGAAACTGTCACACACATGATAAGGTAAAGTCCAAAAAGAAGAACTCAGGGTACTTCCAAGCAACGAAAGATGTTCCTGGAAGAAAAGCTAAGATGCATCAGGACGCAGAAGGGGTAAGGCATATATCCCTTCCTCACCAGAATTCAGGAGGTTTGAGATCAACTGACAGTTGTTGGGGCAACGCCTCAACCATTAGAACTAGTACGGTTGGAACTAAACAATGTCTCAGAGGATTGGCAAGTCTTCGTCCAAAGTATATTGGGAAGAGACACGCTACTAAGATGAGACAGGATGTGGTACGACCTACTATTAATTTTGGACAACTACGTCCAAACTCCATGTTGTGATGCTCAGATGAAGATGCCAATATTTTTATTGGATTCCTCTTTCGAAGAGGTAAAAGATCGACCTAAAGATCATCTTGATCCTATGAGCAGAACATTTATTTTGAACTAATTCCACTTATGTGCAAGGTCGGCCAGAATTATAATGTAGGCTTGAAGCCCCAACAGATGTGTCACACACCCTCACAGATGGATATATATTGGTTAACGTTGGAGGTCATTTTCACCATCACTCATCACACATTCTCTCTCTACATCTGATTGGTTCAATCATCATCTTGGAGGCTCTTCTTCTCTCACACGTGGGAAATTGCAGCAAAGGGTTTTTTGTTTTTGACCTAGGGTTTTAGCGTAGATTTGACTAGCGTTGACTTTGGTCAACGCATGGTCAACTTGACCTCAAACTCCATAAATTTCGATTTCTGCAGTCCGTACTTCTTGGCACAAAAATCGAGGCTAGACGTTGACTTTGACTTCCTGCGTTGACTTTTGCTGTTGCTTTTTTTACATTGATCATTGACTGGACAACATTGACTTTTTGTTGACTGTATAGAGCTGTTCGAGAGGTTTGTGTGACACATTCTGGTTGGCTGACCGTGTAGAGACTTTGCTGGTTGAAGCATCCTGTTGACTGCCGTAACGCACCACAACACATATATTTTGCTGATTAAGTTAAGTGTATTAATTGGCTTGTCTTCTATTGATCTATTGGTATGTTCTATCAACATTTTACTTTCTTGTTTATGTGATTGCTGTTTGATATTGGGAATAAAAGTAAAGTTGCATCAAGCATAGAACATCTACGAAAATTAACACCTATAAAAGGAGGAATTGAGGCGAGCTCTTCTTAAGAGATCCATCAGTGGCAACAATAGTAGCAAATCGAAAGGTGTAAAGAAGGAGAATGTGGCCCTATCATATAAGGGTCCCAGTCAGGGGCAACGGGAGCAAAAGAAGAAGAAGAAGGACCTATCAAAGGGCAAGTGCTTCAGGTGTGGTGAGTTCGGTCACTATAGCACACAGTGTCCTCTCAGGGAGAAGGACAAGCATAACTAGCAGGTAGCCTTAGTGGAAATAGAGAGGCTTTCCTCTAGGCTAGAGAAAGAGTTTGTTATGTTCGGAGATATACCTCCAGGAGTGAGGTGGGGTGATTTGGTGTTGTAGCCTAAGAGAGCTACAAAGTTGGGTAGAGTCCATTGAGGAGTCCACCTTATGTATCATCACCTGGCTACAGGGGCCCACAATATTCAGTATCAGGATGGATCAATGGCAGTTGAGGCAATCAATACCAGAGTGACAGTTGAAGACTACTAGCAGTCAGGTGTTGGGGAGCGTAGTGCATAGTGGCAGTGTAGAGTCAATAACGACGCATATTCTTCAGTGATAGTAATAGCTAGTAGCAGTGAGATGCTCGGGAGACAGATGCTTCACATTGAACACAATTGATTCAGTATTTTGGATGCTTCTCGGTTGTAGTTTTTGTAGTGTTGGCAACAGTACAACATGGTCAGCAGCAACACAAATGCAACATCGGATTTGTGCAGTGGTTGGTGGGGACATCAGCAATGTGACAAAGGATGATACAAAGACAAGGTGTTGTAGTAGCAGTGGTGCATCACTAGAACACAATCCTTTGCTAAGAGGGAGTGTTAGTTTTTGTAGCATTGTATGTGTTCTAGTCGTGGAGAGGCTAGAATACATGAGATCTCCATAATCCATAAATTGTTTCTGGAAATTCCACCTAGAGATGACTTAATTAGATTATTAACTTATTTTTTAATGTTTCCTAAGTCTAAACTTAAGAAAGCTGGTTAATTAATCACAATTAATTAAGTCAAGGTGCGAATTCTCTAGAAACTCACATGGATCGACATGGAATTAATCTAGGCCCTTGATTAAGATTTAATCTTGGTTGTTGGTATCCCAACAGAGGATTATAAGAAGAAGTCGATGGGCACTTGGAGAACACACTAGAGACACTTGGAGAATTCAATTTTCTAGAGTAGCAGCAGTCAGTAGCTAGAGAGTTCGAGTTTCAGTGAGGAAGCAGAATCTGTGAGGGGAAGGGACAATGATTCAGAGGAAGTTTTCTAGATCTGGAGAGTCAGCAACAAGAGGCCGATTTATTCCCAGTGAGGCAGTGCAGAGAACTGCGTAGTTGCTTCAGAAGAGCAATTTGATTTAGCTGGAGGAAAATTTGATTCAGATTCCAAAGGCCGAGAAAGTCTTCCAGAGGGCCGGAGAATTAGTTTCCTCAGCAAAGACAGGCTAAACGACTTAATCATAGGCAGTTCTGGGCTATACGTCCAAGGGTCTGCGCAAGCATTGCGCAAAAGCTGACGCAAAGGGTCTAGGAGGACGAGCTTTCTAAGGTAAAATTGTGCCAGGGTTTCTTGTGGAGGAAGGGGAATTCCCTTAGATAATTTTGGCCAGATTTACTTGCTGTTTGGATTGTCTGTTGGGCATCCATAGATTGCACTAAGAATCTGATTGCTGCATAATAATAAAAACCCTTAGCTGCTGCACCAGTTTTCCCAAGTTGGGTTTTTCCTTGGACATTTGTCCAAAAATAACTGTGTTAATTATTGTGTGTGTGTGTGCTAGTATTTTCTTTGTTTCCAATGCTATTTTTCTTCCGCAGTCTATTTGTGAAGGTTGCAGTGTGAATTATTTGGTATTTTCCATAACAGATAAATTGTTAAAATGATTAACAATTAGGAAAATAATTTCCAGTTGCTGCAATAGGATTTCAGTTTTTCTTTAGGATTTGGCATTGCTTGAGGATATCTACTCTATATATGCTGTGGGATATCTGTTGTAGGTCGGTATTTGATAATGAGGTCAGTTCTATGACTACTTTCTGTAGCATGTGGCAGAATGAGGTACATATGTAGTTGATGGCCAAAGGTTTTTTCCAGAATGAGGATGTGAAGTCTTGAGATGCAATAGCTTATTCAGATTTTAGTTCTGCTTCAGTAGCATTCAGGAAGATGATATAAGTTCCATTGTATATACCGTTCCTTTTTTTGATTTGCTATGCAAATATTTTTCTGTAAGTATATGTCCCATTGATTAGATGTTGTGTGTATGCTTAGCAGCATAGGGTAGGGGATCTTATGTGTTTGTGTACAATTCTGCTATGCATATGTGTTTGCATCAAAGCTAGTTGTGCTCTTAACCGAGGTGGGTGGCATTAGAGTTATTACCAGTCTTCTGTTTGCCATAACATATGTGGGATAATATCATTGACATTATCTTGTACATGTTAATTTCCAATTATTTTTAATATTGATTTATTTAAGTGGCATAAATATGTAGTCTTTTATTGAAGAATTCAATGTTTTGTCACCTATGTAAAGAGACATGATGGCCCTTGTTTTGGATTAAGGAACTGGCTAAATTACTGTACCTAAACAGGAACACACTATCCCATGCCCTTCAAGTAGTTGAAAATTTAGTGTGGATGATTGGTGATTGCATTAGAAGGCTTAATCACACACATTTTATGATTAAATTCAACGATTTCAGGTAGTGAGAAGATCATCCACTGCTAAGATGGCTGCAGATGCTAAGCAGATAGAAGATTACGTCATATCCTCCATCAATGCTGCATATGAAAGGGTTCGTTTTGATATAACCATGTTACTTTTCTTGACATAGTGTCACCACAGTGTTTATGCAATGCTTTATTCTTTTCTCTCTCAAGTTGTGTTAAAAGTAGCTAGAGATGGTCAGGAACCATATTTCTTACAGTTGATGGTTTTGCAGGCATTGGGAGCTGCAAATGCAAAATCTGTGGCAGAACATGAGCATCCTCTGAGGATACTTGCAGAAGATGTGAAGATTATTGCTGAAAGAGATGCAACTATTTTTAGGCCTATTTTTTCTCGTTGGAACTCACAATCCATTGCAATCTCTGCATCCCTCTTACATAGTCTCTATGGAAGGGAATTGGTAAGTGTATCTATACCTGAAGACATCACAAGTTTCCTTTCTGATCTTGGGATGTTATTCCTGAACTTGTTAGTTAATTCTTTGTCTCAGCTGAATGTTTCATGCAAGAAATATTGAAATATTGAAGATCAAAATATTTTCTTGGAATTTTTTTGACATGTGCCTAGAAACCTTTCCTTGATGGAGTGTCACATTTTTCGGAGGATGTTACATCTGTACTTCCAGCAGCTGATATCCTGGAGCAGTGTTTGATTGAACTTGTCTATTCTGTAGATGAAGAGGATGAGTTGAATGGTTGTTACAAGCAAGGGATGTCTCCTTATCAGGTCGGTATACTTTTTAACTGGAACAGTAATATCTGTTTTTTTGTCTAATGCATATATAGATTTTTGCCACTTTTTATAGATCATTATTTTTGGTTTTTGCAATGCAAACATAATTTGTTTTGGGGAAGCGATAACTAGTTTCCTCGTATTTTCTTTAGTCACTTCTTAATGTGGTTGCATTTTTGTGATTGATTAGGACATTATTGTTCTCAGAAATTATTGTTTCTTGTCATGTGCTTGAGACACTTATTTATTTTTTCTTAAATCATGTTTTCTAGATTGAAGCAATCTGTGCTCCAATGATTATGCGGTGGATTAACAATCAAGTTGGGAAAATCATAGAATGGGTTGAGCGGGCAATTCAGCAAGAGGTGATTTTATCTTCCTGTTCTTTTTAACACATACTTGTGAAATGACTTTCATATTTACTGCATAATATACAGAATGTTAATAGTGATGTTGAGATTTGTATGGCATGCCATTCAAGGACAATAGAGACAGGAGTTGGTCATTTTGCCCTTAGCTTGGAAGACTGAATTTCCTGGCTGGTGATTGCAAAATGTGGGACGAAACTTACTAGTAGTAAAATACATGTAATCTACATGTCCTTATGCACTGTAAAATTAATAGGGGAATTGTTGTATGTTTTTAAAGAACAAAAAAATTCAATGGATCACATATGTCAATCCAGTTTCAGATTTCGGAGACACATTTCCTGTGATTGGATTCACCTTTCTGTGTCCTTTGAAGTTTGAATAGGAATTTTGGACTTTTAGTACCTGTTTATGGATATCTTAATTTTTTCAGTTCTATTCTTATGAATCCTTTTATTTCTTGTCAAGAGCCAGCTCAGTTGTTATTCTTTTTGATGTTGGATTGTTATTGTAAATACATAACTTGGTGGTCTTTTGAGGTTAATCAGATGAACACACTTAATCTTGAGCTTATGTTAGCATATTGAGTATAATGATTCTTTTCAACATGTCCATGGCACAATCTATTATTTACAGTTATTATTTTGTGCAAGTTTGAAAATTGAAATAGCCATGAGTCAAATGTGAGGGTCCTTGGATTGGGTCCCAACAACAAGAATAGGAAACTTAAAGAAAAAAGTACAAAACTATTGATATAGCTCATATTCTTGATATATAGAAAAGGTATGAGGTTATTTGCAATAGAGCTTATCATGCACTATATCCTTCGACATATCATTATAGTTACACATTTATCACATATTTCTAATATATTTTAGATGATTCTTTATGTTATGATCTTGTATTAACTGTAGGGTCATTATAGTTCCTAGTTGTACGATTCCAAGAACTTACTATACACGTGTTTTTTTGAAAATTAAGTTAGTCCTACATATAACTTCTTGCTATAGCATTTTAACTTCAAAAACTTACCGATCACATTGGTGTTTTATGACCATGCCACTTAACATTCTACTTCAATGTCTTGCCTTAACTACAGTAATGTTAAGGACCAAGCGAAAAATAATATAATAGGAGTAAGGAATATAAAATAATTTGTAGTAGGGTTTGCATTTCCTACAGGAGGTAGTGCTCTACGTTGTTTAGGGTTTGGGATTGCTGGTAATGTCATTGATGAATCTATGTTTGTGATGTCAATCCCCAACCAAATTGTGACAATCATGGCATTTGGGTATCGAGCAACCTAGCTTGATTTCCATACTCTTGTTCATGGACTATGTGGTCATTTTCTCTTCCTCTATTTAAGGCCTTCATAGGTAGTTGGAGGGTCTCGATAAATTTTGTGATGTTAACTAGATGATGGTCAACCTTAGCAAAAGTAAGGTCATGATTTTCAATGCTGCCAAGAAAATTTTGGAGGATATTGGGTGTCTAGTTCATGGTTCCTTGCTTCACCTTGAGGCTCTTGCTTCGCTGTGCTAGCTTTGTAAGGGGTATGCTTCCTTGGCCTTGCTCCAGTGCTAGTGTTTCGATTTGCATTTTCAAGACATCCTTATGAGAATACACCTTTTCGAAAACATCATCGAACCCACCATTTATTTTTTGGGGTTGATTGTCCTCTGTGGTTTAGGCATACGTTGAGAGGGTGTAGTGTATCTAGCTACGGCATATGATTTATTGTAAATGGACAATCCTCCATGCCAATGTCCAAGATGAGTTTGGGACCCATCCTTTTATCCTTGGAGATCATTTTGAGACTTGTTTTCTGCACTTTGCTTTCAACTGTGATAGATAATCTTATCTTGCTCTTTTCTAGTTCGAGTAGATTACCCTTTTAGGACAAATATAGAGCTCGTTCTTAAAGGTCGCTTCATTTTTCCAATCCATTGGCATTTCTAGTAGTAGCATCTCGCTCCTTTCAATGATTTTTTGGATGTTCATGGTCAACTTACCATTAAAGGAGAGATCAATAGGTCATTTAAGAATAACATATTGGGTGTGAATTTAGAGCACCTAGGTCTTCCCCATTGGTCTTGGCGCTAACATAATTTTATTACGAGTTCTTTTTATCTGGGTTTAAGATGGTCTGATTGTGTGAAAACAAAATTGTTGAACTGAAAAAGATCTAACCATTCTAATTTGTTCTTTTGTAGAATTTTTTGCTTATCTGATACCCGAGATGAATTTTTATTAGAAGACTTAATGACACTATTATCAAAATTCTTTGCAATATAGGTTAACCGTTTCCCTTCTAAGCAATGTTGATACATTGACTGGTTAAGGTTTTTTGCTCTTATTGTCGGGATGTCAATAAGGTGTTATTCTAACATGATTTTCTCTTTTCATGCTTGTAGCGTTTTCTTGGTTTACTTTCGGTATATGATTTTCTTCATGCACTGATGTTGCTTGGTTTGGTCAGTGGGTATTCAGATGGAATTTCCATCATTTGTACTGCAACATCCGAGTATGTCTTTACTTCAATGGAATTGGCATCCTCCAGAGCCGTGATATTAGTTGGATTCATTCTCTTCAAATTGGACTTTTTACTAGAGTCTTTAATGCTTCCTTTTGATTAAGTTGATTTACTGTTTTTCGACCTCTACTTATCACTCTCAAGCTTATTAATTTGCGTATTGATTATGATTCTTTAAATGTGGAAATTATTCATTTTTGGATTGTTGATTATCCATAGTGTCTTCATTCTCATCTTTTAAACCTCTAATTTGTTCTAATAACCGTTGATTGAGGTTTTTTAAGCACAAATTTGCTTGTTCTTTCTCCAATAGATTCTTCTTGAATTCTTTCTCAAGAACTTCCTTTCTTGTTCGAATTTTTTATTATATTGCTTCATATCCTTTGTTTTCTTGACCTATGCTAGTAATTTTTGATTGTGGTCCCTTAGGCGAGAAATTTCCTCGACTTTTTAATTGACTCCTAAAACACATCCTCAAGATCTTTATATTTCTATTGTGATACCTTCTTGTTTTGTTGAAATTTTGCGCGGCCGTCCTCTAATTTTTTTAATTTATATTTTTGTATTACCTTGATAATCTTCCATATTAAATAATTTCCTATACATTGGACAAAAAAATTTGTATTTTTTGAAGTTAAATAATACACAAATTCCATATTACAAAAAAAGACATTTTGTCCAAATTTTTGACTTATATATGGAATTCACCTATTTTGACTCACCTATTTTTATTATTAGTAGGTGCACAAAATATGAGTATAACTAGAATATAATACCCCCTTTTTACTTTATAAATATATATTTTAAAAACTTATGAAATGGTTGTACGACTGTTTTTCTTCCAACCAAAATAGACCTTGACTTAGGATTTTATATGGTTTCAAAATTTTGAACTTAGTTGAAATGTTTATAATTTTCACTTAATTACCTCTTTCCATCTTTTTGATATTAATATTATTTGTTTAAATTCTTTTTAAAAAAATACTCATTGAAAACTTTTTGACTTACCTCTTAAATGATAGTTAGGGTATTAAGTGTAAAGGCTTACTTTGCACCCTTTCTGTGATCACTCAGTAATTTCTCAAGGTTAAAGAAAGAACTCACCGAGGTAACCACAAACCTACTTTTAAACTCTAGGATCTAGCCTTCCTAGGGTTCAGAGAGGGCTCTCTCTACAATATTTAACTTTGTTTTTAAATATGATTTTAGGCAAGTTATAAAAGACAATTTGGTTTTGAGATTTGGTTTGGTTGGTGGGAAAAATCACTTACTGAGATGGACAGTAATAGATGTGGTTTTCCATTGGGCAAAAGGAGTCAATGTGTCAACCAGACAACTCAAGATCAAGATCAAAAGTCAAATATTTTCAGGGCAAGATAGACAAGCACTAAAGATCTTTGAAGGCTGATTGGTGAAGTGGTTTGATCAGGATAAAGAGTAATGAAGGGTTCTTTGATTCGGAAAAGGGAACGAGTAGATAGAGGTCAAAGGAAAGAGGGAGCAATTAAGGGTTCCCTACTATGGAAATCAGCAGAAAACATAGAAATGATAAACAGTAAAGACAGGGTGCTTTTAACAAATCTTGAAATAATACTCCTGAATTATCATTCAAATTTGGAACACATATATGAATGTATGAAACAAAGAAGATAAACAATGACAAGTAGAAAATACTTCACTTCAATGGCTCATCACGTGAATCCTGAAATATGATGCTAATTGATTCGATCCAGTCTGCAACTGAAAATTTGCAACACAATAGCCTTCAAGTACAACAAAAATGACTATAGAAATCTTCAACAATTTATTCCACAATAATACTTCAAAGGATGAAGTATTTATACAAATTTTAAACTAGAATATCTTGAAAAAATATCAAGATTGGTTTACAATTATCTCAAACTGTTTTACATAAATATAACTTAAATAAAGGACATTCAAACCTAATGAATCTATTTGGCACTATACTTATGGATTGATGGTGACAAAGAAGAGAATTCGAATTTGATATCAACTCTTAGTTGTTGATGAGGCATCCAAGTCACTAACTGTCTCCTTCCTTTGTGCATTCTGCTCCAGAAATTCTGCAAAATTCAGGGCCAATGATACCTTTGTAAATCTCAATCTGAAATAGATATGTAAAAAGTGAAAGAGGTTTTTGTAGATAAATATGTTACTAAGATAAACCTCTCTCAGTTTCCCAAAATTCAGTTCCAGTTGTTCACCATATGCTCTGCAAAAAGATGTGTAAAACAGAACTTTGCAGAGTCTGAAAAATAGGCTGTGAAGATGTGCCTGTATCTCTTATTCTGTAATACCTATGTAAAAATTGAGATAGGTTTTTGTAGATGGGTCTCTCAGGAACAAAAACCTCCTTCAGTTTTGTAAGATGCATTTATGATTGGCCACAATCTTCTCTGCAAGATGATGACTAAACAAGAATTTTCTGTAAAAAAGTGCTTTGAAATATTGTTTAATATTTCCAAACCCATGATGGCTGTTAGAAAAGTGAGAGAGGTTTTTGTAGGTAGACATCTTATGATCATAAACCTCCTTCAGTTTTGCAAAATTCTTCTTGGATTGGCCACAATAGTTTCTGCAAAACTATGACTTAAACGGGAAATTTCTGCAAAAATGTTCCTTACTGCTCTGTTTTCATCTTTTATTGTTATTTTAAATGTTTTTTCTTTTACTTTGGATAAAATTCATTGTTGTTGGTGAAAGTATTTTTCATTTCTGTTTAATCATTACTACCTCCATGTTTACTTTTACTGTTTTACTTTGACTGCTCTTTTTTTTTGCCGTGCATTCTGTTTGTGTGTGTTGTGCAGGTGTGCATTCTTTTGCTGCTGGAGGGTTTTAATAATCCACCAAGGATCATGATTCATCGGTGATTAAGCGTGGTTTTTGCCTCTAGTCCCATAAAGATGAAATAAACCCTTGAATCGTCACCCAATTTTTTTTATTAAAACATTTTTTGGATCTTTGGAATGTTTTTATGCGTTTCCACCATTAAACCTGCACATAAAATGAATAATTAAATCTTTAAATCCTGCATAGAGGGCTTTTATGTGTTTATCGAGGTTTCTGATGGCTATGGAAATCTTTGGAATTGAATTGGATGCAGTGATTTTGACAGCAAATGCGGGCTATTTTTGACTAGTTTTGGGTATAAATCAAAATACAGGCTTTGTTTCAATAGGGAGGACAAATACAGTGAGATAGTGCAGAAAAAGGGATTAATGGTGCAATTTCGGAATTTATTTGGCAATTTAGGTTTAAACTGACCTGTAATTAATGTCAATCACATCGGGCAAACTAGTGGTTTTTGGGCTTCGAAGGCAAAAAAACGCGAGTGGTTATCGCGCTGGATTAAGATGGTAAGTGGTTTTAGTTGGATCGGATGCGATCCAATAGAACTGAGCCACGTGAAGAGAGGAAAGGGCAAAACAACCCATTTCGCATGGAAAGGAAAGGTGTTAAGATCGTGCAACTAAAAATGCGATATGGCATTTCGATTGTTGGATTGAAGGATCGGGATGCGAACGATTGCGATTGCATCTTGGAGTTGCTCGGCAGTAATAGGTGGGGTTCGGGGTTTTATTACATGGCGGAGTTGATTTCAAACCTTATAAATATATATTTATAAAGTTAAAACTCTATTTTATATGATTGGCGGAGGGGGGTAGTGTTATATGTTTTAAAATTTAAAACATTAACAAATGTTTTAACCAATGGCGTAGATATGATATTATATAGCGTAAAAACCTTTTAACAAGTGTTTTAATACCATAGGGGCAGGTATTTATAATATTGATATGTTTAAACCTATGGGAAAAGGGCGAGCTTATTTTCGGCACACGGGATATATAACTATAGGTTTAACTTAAAATAAGTGGGTTAATTGGGAGTATTTAATATATAAAGAAATTAATATATATGGGAAGGGTTATGTTTATAGGGATTTAATACATTAGGTTAGGAATTAATATGAAATGAAATAAATGAAATTGATTAAAATACATAGTATTTAAACTAAGTAAAGTGTAAAATAGGCAATTAAGCATAATTTGTCCCATTTTTGATTTTTACACATAGACTTAGGATAAAATGCATTTTGTAGGTTTTTGAGTGTTTTTTGAATGAAAATGAAATTAATTAAGGGGGATTTTTTACTTTTCTAAGCAAAGAAGTGTTTTACTTAGGAAAAGGGATTGTAGTTTTGGAAAAGGGTGAATATGCTGATGAAATGGGTTTTATGTAGGGAATCCAATATTTTTAACCAATCAGTGATTAAGCCTTGGGTCCAGTCCCAACAGAAGTCAGAGAAATGCTCTGAGCCTCTTTAACTGAAGGTTTAGAATACTGGATCATTGTGGGGGAGCGGAAATTAGTTATTTTTGCTCGATGATGCTTTATTACATGTCTTGCACAATTGCTTTCTACTTACCCATCATTATTTCTAACATTTTTTTACTTCATTTGCATGGGTGCATTTGAGCTTGCAACCCTAAATCCATTTTTCTTTTAAAGTATAAACTATCTAATTCTGACCTTATTTCATCCGAGGGCTTAGATTAAACTGTTGAGCTCCTCATTTATTCTCTAACTATCTACTGATTTGTCAAGTTTAAACTGTTTGACAAATCTTTATTTTCTATCTAACAACAAGAAAGTTAAAGCATGAGAGGTCAAGTTTAAGCTGTTTGACCCTCATGGATTGTGGCATTTAGGGTAAGCTGCACACAATCTTATTTGCAAAAGTAAATTAAAGTAGTGGCATTTAAACTTGCAACACTTTCATTATCTATTTTTGATGGGGTTCATATTTAATATTCTTTTTTGATCTTTGTTTCTTTTTATCCTTTGATTGTTCCTTTAGGACATACCCTCTTTTCATTTTTTAATTTGGGAATACATTTGCAGAAAGCAAAGGTATGTACAATATTTCAAGATTTTAACAGAGTCGATTCAAAATTATGAATCCTATATTTATAGGACCTTAACAGTTCCCATGCTTTTTAATATGCCTTTGTTTCCTTAAGCGATTGATTGTGATTGTACGAACAATATAAGACGACACCTACATAGGTGTGTATGAATATGTGGTTGTTGCGAGTAAGTATAAAAAAACCTTTTGCCAGTACAACTCTATGGAGGTAATTACACTGATAATCAACTTAATAAGCCAATAATTAAAAATTAATAGGTGGATGGTAGGCATTTAAATTTATGGTAGGGAATATTTTTAGTAGTAGTCATGGATAGAGGGTTGAGATTTATTTCAAAGGTAGTTATGGCCTTTTTACTTTTCTTTGTAATTAAAAAAATGTCATAAAATTAAATTATAACACACACACACACACACACACACATATATATATTGTTAATCAAGGTTGTCATTGATGTAAATATGGCGTTGACTAAGATGTCAATATTCTTGAGATGTCTGGTTCCAGATGATGATGCCATAACCTTTGGTTGACTAGGTTACCATCAATAATGATGTTAATCTACGAAGATGTCAAGATAACTCTTGATGCAATTGATGATGTCATATACTAAATGAATGACCACGATTGTTAATGTCACTTGATAAAAGTTGGAAGACTAGGAAGATATTATTTGAAGCTCTCCTAATGATGCTGCATTTGATGAAGGTTGGAAGACCTGCACTATTATTGAATACATGATGTTATACCTTCGTGATAACATGAATGATGGATACTATCATGATGACATGCATAATGACACCATGATCCTATGATGAAGAAGCTAAACCATGAAGAAGCCTAACAAGAAAAGCTTATCTGCCCTGTCTCTAATTTTGCACTAATTTATGACCAGTCACACTAAAAAATAATTTCTAGTATCTTAGAGGCAGCCTCTCAAGTTGATTCCTTTGCCATCTTTTGGAGCATTATTTTGCCTTTCCAATGAGCTATCACTTGGCCCGAAACTCCAAATAAGCTGGGAGATATAGATTTTACAAGTTGAGAAAATTAATCTGGTCCTTGAGCCGACCTGTGCTACCCTACCCATGTCGGCCTACTCCAGAGACGTGTCTCTTCGTTCAAGCAACAAAATTTATATATATAAAGACTGCAGACCATCATTTCAGTCAATGATTTCGGTGATCATTTTCAGAGAGAAGACAACAACTAGAAGGAGGTCGAGGAGAATAAAGAGAATTATTGTTTGGGCAAATTACTGTGATTATCTCTTAAGCTCGGATTTTAAGCCTATGGAAGAAGGAAGCAGACCTCAAACTAGAACAATGGAAGCCAGCTAAGGTCTGTGGTATACCTATTGTGGAGAAGGACTCAGATCAGTGATTAGTCACATGTAGAAACCTCAGATCTTTGACTCAATTGAAACACATAACCTCTGACCTGTGGAGAAAATAAGAGCTTGGACCAGTAAGACTAGTGACAAGTGTGTACCTGAAGGACAGTCACCGTGGAAGCTCAGGCTCAGACTTGTGAAGTTGTTCAACTGTGATGAGATTCAAACCTGTGGTAATAAAACACGGTACCTCGGACCTGAAGTTGGACAACTACAGGTGGAAGACCGAAGAATCATATATATATATATACACCTCAGACCTACAGTCTTGTGGAGAAAGAAGCTTGGACCTCTTTCAGAACTCAGACCTCCAAACTTGACCTGTCTAACTCAGATTGCAGACTTGTTTCACACCTGGAAGCTCAGTTTATTAAACGCTGAACAGTTATCTCGAATTTGTGGTTAATCTTCTGTGGAGGGCTTAGGACAGTCACAAATGTAGGACTCGAACCTGTTAGAGACTGCACCTTGGACCTGTGATAGGTACAATCACCTCATCTCGGACCTGTAGCTTATTACAGAGGCTCGGATGAGGATTGCGGACCTATCTATGAAGCTCGGACCTGAGAAAGGACAACCACCTGTGGGAGGACAGACCTCACCTTGGACTACAACAAACCGGGGATAGTAGTGTTGGACCTCAAGAACAAGCCTGTGGAGCTTGGAATAGTGATACAAGTGGCTTGGACCTGTGGAAAGCATGGAAAGATGAAAGGACTCTGCCTCCAGTGACCTTGGTTGAAAGATTGGAAGTACATATTTGACATTGGTTTACAAGACCTTGTTTTGGAAACATCTCTTGACAGCCTTTTATGGATTTGGAGCTGCCTTGGGGATACTCTTGAAGGCAACCTGGGAGTGGCCTCATTTAAAAGCCTTTTGTATTGACTTAAGGATTTGTGTAGCAGACCTTGGAGCATCATTGAAGTCATACCTTGGTTGAAAACATTGTGGAGCACTTGAAAAATTGTTTGGCGTAGACCTTGAGCAACTTATTGAAGATACCTTGAGGCATTATTGAAGACATTTGGAAGACTTGTAGAAGTTGATCATAATGCATTGTTGAAGACACTCATGGAGTAACCTTGGAGAAATTGTTTGGGTACGATGAAGAGCATTGATGACACCTTCTATGTTGATAAGGTTGTCATTGATGACGTAATGTGGAGACTACAATGAAGACTAAGTGAAGATTGATAGGGCTCGTTGAAGAAGACATTGGGAGCCATAAGTATAACCAAATATATCTTGACGAAATGAAGCAGGTGGTTGGAGCCTCATAGAGACAAGGTTGGTGCCTTGGAAGATAGGGTTGGAGCCCTAGAGGATAGGAGTCCTCAAGAGACCAGGTTGGAGCCTGTACCAAATATAGGGTTGGAGCCCTTGAGGTTGGTGCCTCAGAATTGACAAGGTTGGAGCCTTGGAAGTCCAAGTTAGTGCTTGGCAAATACAGGTTGGAGCCTGGGAGATTGAAGATTGTTATCTTCATCTAGGGTTGGAGCCCTACATATATTGTACTTGATTTATTATAAAGAAGAAGTTAATAAAAGCATTTATTCTTATTGTTCATTTTGTGTTCTAAATATAGGTGATCTAACTGGTAAAATTAACAATTGAAAAGAAACACTGGTTCACCCCCCTCTCAGTATTTCCAACATATATATGATTTTGAACAACATTGCATGAAGCAAGGACATTTTTTGGAAGTGAAGCATCATTTTCCAAAAATCTAGGAAGCAAAGCGTCTATTATATATACATATTTTTTTATTATTTTTTGCATTTATATTAAAAAAACATCCAAAATACCAAATTAGCTGTAGAAGATATGAAAACATGCGTATTTGTACATAAATCTAGATATGGCATCCATGGTACATCGATGATTAATTAATAATTATTCAAGCATCAACCATCTAGACGCATCAACCATTTGTAATCTAGATTCCTCTCCTCTTGTCTAGCCCTTGTCTCTACTTTGATTATCTAGGGATATTAGTCAATGTTGCCGAACTTTGATCAAACGGCCTAATAAAGCCTTATAATATGGTAGAGAAAGCTTAACATGCCTGATCAATGATTTTGACTTGAGTGAAGGGTACATTTTTGCTAAGGCCATGACAAAGGAGTTCAACAATCAAAACCACAAACACGGTGGTACATATAGGGCTTGGTACTTTTGATTAAATGCCAATCACATGCGTATTTGTACATAAATCTAGATATGGCATCCATGGTACATCGATGATTAATTAATAATTATTCAAGCATCAATCATCTAGACGCATCAACCATCTGTAATCTAGATTCCTCTCCTCTTGTCTAGCCCTTGTCTCTACTTTGATTATCTAGGGATATTAGTCAATGTTGCCGAACTTTGATCAAACGGCCTAATAAAGCCTTATAATATGGTAGAGAAAGCTTAACATGCCTGATCAATGATTTTGACTTGAGTGAAGGGTACATTTTTGCTAAGGCCATGACAAAGGAGTTCAACAATCAAAACCACAAACACGGTGGTACATATAGGGCTTGGCACTTTTGATTAAATGCCAATCACATACCCTCATACATGATATAATTTAATGAAATTTCACAAACCCATTGATCCTGAAATCCTGAAAACTATTAAGTTTTATGAATTTTGAATGGGATATGAAATTTTATTTTCTCCATATGAAGTCTGATGGGGTTGGAACGACTCTCAAACATCCTGAGTCATTTCATGGTAGTGTAACAAATTTAATTAAGAATTTAACATTACCTTTAGGGAGCATTTAGGAAGTGTCTATGGAGCATCAAGGGGGCACCTTGGGAGTGCTCGGGAAACATAATTAATCACATAACAGTTCGTAAAACTAAGTCAAGTCCAAATAAAAAACAAAAAAAAGTTAAGTCTGAGAAATTGTTCCCCTTCCTCTGGATATTCGGCGTATCCGCTCGAAATTCGTGGATAATCCTTTTCGGAAATGCGGATTCGACCGACTGAAACATGGATCGGGGCCCCATGGATTCGATTTTCTAGGAATCACCAAAAGAAAGGTTGAATCGTGGATTTGATTTTCGGATACACGGTTTCATCGGAGGATTGGAGGTAGATTGGTACCAGACGCGAATCCTTCTCCAGATTCAGGGGGGATCCTGCAACATTGATTTTGAATGTGACATGAGTTATGGTTTTTTGGGCACGTGGTATTGATAAACTTTGGAATTGGCCCATGGTATTATAACATTGTAACAAAGCCTATTTACATGTTACGAATCTCCATGGTAAAGTGGGGGGGGAATCTCCATGGTTAAGAATCATATTACATGTTTTTTAAATGTATATATTTCTTTTTATAATAATAATAATAATAATAGTCTAAAATAAAGTTAGCATTTGGTTAATTTTTATGATTTTTTAATCTTGGCTATGTGAGATGTATCATGATGTAAGTGTCTTGATGCATATTGATGTTTATCAACCATTTAATTTATATGGCCATGCTAGTTCAATAGCTACATTTATACAAGCGCTGATTGTAAGGGAATTGAGCGTACGACAACTAAGTGTATAGAAAATGACATCAACGGAATGGTTGTATGGTGTGATTGCTAGTGATTGTTATATGGATGTAGGTGTGGGCAGTACAAATAGAATTGGTTGCAATAGTATGAAAATCACACCTTATAGCTAGAATTCGTTGCAACAATATGGAAATCATGTTGTACAAAAGTCGTGGTTGTGGCAAATACTTCAGAGGTGAATGAAACAAGGTCTAATTTGTATGGATAGGTACAACAAATTGTTTGGCTTGACTGGGTCATTATATAACTAGCGGCTATGATATATATATATATACAAACCAACTTATGGTTCCTTTTAAATTTTCTGGCAAACAAAAATTCCTCTTTTTCTTTTAATTTTAGATACACACACACACACACACACACACACACACACATATATATTTTCAAAGAGAAAAATAGTATATATTCATTAAGGAAAATATGTACATAATCAGTTTCCATCGAACATTCCAAGCATCAATTTTTTTGAATCTGAGTCTGCTCCTCCCAAAGAGACTAACTGTCTATACATCAAAAAAGATTGTAGCATCTCTAGATCATACTCACTGATTATGAACAACATGCATCCCTCCTTTGGCAAAACAATCAGGAAACATACACTGGAAATTGGAGCTATCTAGAAAGAAGGATTTATTTACATGGTTTCAACCTCTTCGCCATCAAAAAATGCATAAACACCGATAGAACCTGTCGGGAGGATGAGTGCTTCCTTGGAGAGAGCATCTGCTTCAACATTTAGTTCTCATAGAATGTGGCAAAAAAGGAAACATACAATGAATGAACCCTTTTTGTTTAGGGCCTAGGCTCATGAAAACACTTATTTCAACATCCATCTTAAGATGGCAACAATCTTACTTCCTTCCTAGGTTATATTAGTCTAATAAATGGGTTGAAGTTTCATCTGGGGTAGCCATGATTTTGTTCTTGTTGGTTCTGTGTAGAATTAAATTCTGACATACATACATTTCATTAGATTTGTTGGCTTTGCATATGGAACTAGAGATAGAGGATCATTTTATCATTAGATGGTGAATTATTTTGAGATACTCATGTGTATCATTTAATCTATAATTCATCATGAACATGACATATTTGTCATTCTTTTTATCTGGGAATTGGCTTGACATAGGTAGAGCCTCCTAAAAAAAGAAACTAAACATGATCTACATGAATATTTATATCCTTCTTTTGAACTATGGGAGATACCCATAGAAACATATGCTTTCATGTGTTAAATTTCAAATACTAGCCAGACTTATATTGTCACGACAATTTGTTTTATCCCCAACAATTTATTACCCAAATAAATAATGAATCACCAGAAATAAAATCATTGATATTTTTAACTTCTAGAAACAAATATATGTGGAGAACAATCACACATTGCAAAAATAATTCACCCACAACAATTCTCCATTGTCTATTAATCTGGAAAATCTAGGTTTTCAACCCACATAGATAAAAGGAAAAATACAATATCTGGAACCTGTAACTTGGCTCCCACCGTATGAAATTTGCCCAAGGAATTTGACCTCAAGGAAATCAATCTTCAGAAGAAATCAACTTGGAGAAATAGCCAGAATAATCAACCAACAAAATCAACCTACGTCTTTGCATGCCACTACTGCGCATTATTGAGAACTCGACCCTCGAGCAATTCGACTTCCTCTAGATCAAATCGATCTCTCTCCAGCAACTCGGCTTTGCAATCTCCTCCTGTATTTGCCCTTAATCCACTCAAACTTCTCCTTCTTTGCACTCCTGGTCCATTGAGCCACTTGCACTTAGAGAAAATTGTACTCTCTTCGTGATGACTCGTTCTCCTGAGTTCTGTGTGTCTTCTCCTCTTTGCTAGGCTTCCTTTATAATATTCATTAAGTCCAAATCTCTAACCCTAATCTTCCTTCTAGAACATCTTAGAGATCGACTATTGAGATTTTATCTCTAAGTCACTTGAATAATTAAATTATTTATCCTTAGAAAATGACTTAATAGTCCACAATAATTAATTGACTTTAATTATTGTATTGTTCCTATGTTAGACTTAGGAAAGAAGACATAAATCACTTAATCCATCAAGCAAGCACGTAGAAGAGGCAAAACATCATCTTCCACATGCTAAGACACAAAGTTGATGTAGAAAACCTTCCAAAGCTACCAAAATCTTCAACATCATGTGCACTATATTTGATTAGTTTGTAAGAAGACTACAAGA
This sequence comes from Pinus albicaulis, assembly GCA_034641835.2. Lineage (NCBI taxonomy): Eukaryota > Viridiplantae > Streptophyta > Pinopsida > Pinales > Pinaceae > Pinus > Pinus albicaulis. The sequence continues at coordinate 383,363,717 of CM076584.1, forward strand.
TAAGCAATATGAAGCCCAAACCACTGCCATTGGTAGATTCTTTTTGGCCTTGCGTGTCAAGTGTGGAAGTTGATGATCCAGTGGATTTTACAAGACAAATTGTTCTTTGTGAGCTTCCATTGGTATTTACCTCTAGACAATGCTCAAAGACTAGATTTTATTTCCTTTATTGTGTTTCATTTTGTAATGGAGATGCTTGATACATGCCGTTGTATTTTGTATAGATGTTCTACTTTTACAATCTCATTGTTAGTGGTTATAAGTGGACATCAATAAATTTATATATGATTATGTTTCCTTTGTTAGCATTTGTTATCTGTATTCATATACCTTGATGATGTTGCAGAAATGGGATCCATTGTCATCTCAACTACGACATGGGGCTTCTATTGTTGAAATCTTTAGAATTATAGAAGAGGTAAGTTGTTATTAGTTTGAGTTTTCACTCAACAATTGGCAGGCTCAGATTTCATTATAATTACTTTGCTTGCTTGTTATGCCTTTTAATTTTTTTGTATGTTATGGTATATTTCTTTAATTGGTTTATAAAACCACAAAAAAATGGTGTTTAGTTCAATACATTGTCCTCATATTGGCAAGTACTCTTGTAGATGAATGTTTTGATAGTGGATATGCTAGTTGTCTAAAGAAATTCATCTGGCAAGGAGTCAAACTAGCATGTGTTTGTTTTGACAATAATTTGTGTTCATGTATTCATCTTCTCCACACGGTATTGGAGCAATATCAAAATTGTGGAGCTTGTGATGCTTATAGTTTGCAGGATGTGCATCTGATTACCAAGAAGGAAACTTATAATAAAGTGAGCTCTAAGTGAAAACACATTAGAAAAGTTTATTTAATGTTTAAGGGCAAGATTTATATGGCATATGAAATGAAGTCAATGGCTGATGTGAATGGTTAGTTTGGTAACAAGCTGACAAGTCTTAGGGAGAATGGCTGCGCAGAACCTAGGAGTGGACTAGAGAGACACACCATGGGTTTCGAGCTTACCAAAGCTGTCATATAGAGATGGCATATTCAAAGAGAATCAGCCCACACACACACACACAGAAAATAATTGGCCAGATGTGCCATTAAAAGGCAAATTTTAGCCAAAGACATAGCTCGTCTTACAGCCCACCATTCAACCCAAAAAATGTGACATACATGCATATCTCAAGCACTTAGTTGCAGAATTTTGCAGAAGATCAAGTATTTTTTTATGTTTCTGTTAAGTTTATGGTATGTTCTATGCCTGCAACAATTACTTCAATGTCTTTATTAGCCCAACAACAATTCACTTCAGATTTCCAATAGCAATCACAATGATCTTAAGTAGCAATCACTTTAGCATCAATTTCAGAATACCATTAACAATAATTGTAGATAGAACATCAACAGTAAATGCAGAAAGACAAGCCAAGACAAGAGAATGCAGACATTTAGGCTAATGCCAGGGAAAAACCCAACTGATCTTTTCTTCTTGATAAATATCAAATGTTCAGAGAGAGAGGAAATCCAATAATGTACAAGGATGATGAAGTCAAAGTCAAGCCTTTGACTGTCAAACTGTCCACAAAAACCCAACCAACAACTGTCCAAAATATTAGCAGAAACCAATCAAATGCTGCCAAGTGTCACCTCTGAAATGCCTCAGGAAGTCTGAATTTCGGACTGTTACAGGTCTCTGAAATGCTGTCAACTGTTGCAAAGTTGACCTGCGGTCAACATAGGTCAACTGGGGGTCCAAACCTGTGGAAAGATGCTCAGAATATCAGTGTTTGTGCTCTGGAGCTCGGTCAAAGGAGACTCCCAAAACAACCTTCCTGAACTTGGTCAAACAGTGATAGAGAGTGCTTGGTTAACTAGAGTCAATGGAAAGAGAGAATGCTGGTCTGTAGAGAGAGAAACCCTTCACACGTGCATCAGAAAATTATCTTCCTCTTTTGCCTCAAGTCCGGGCTGCTTTAGGAGAGATGCCGAGTTGTGTGAATGTGCCAAATGGGGTGAACATATAGCCCTATTTATAGTGGTTGGAGTGGGGTAAAGGGACATGTCTTTTCATCTATGAGCTGACATGAAGAGGAGCCGACCTGAGACGACCTGAAAATGAAGCATTTGGAGGAAGACAAAAAATCCAAAATTCCCAATGATGAATGATGCCATCAAGAGCTTCTTCAAGGGTGAAGTGTGTCATCAAGAGGAGCCTTCCAAATGAGGGAATTGATCCCTTGTTGCCTTCTTTAACAGTTTCTCTAAACAAAAGTTTTTAAATTCCAACGGGGAGTGACAAGGTACTCAACTTACTAAAAATATACCTATCTCAACTTACTAAGAGACTATCTGATCTCTTTTTATCAGTGTTACCAAACTTGGAATCACCAATAAATTGGTGAGGCAAAAGAGTGAAGAGTTTTAATCGGATCGGGAAAAAATTGGTGAATACAATAAATAAATATATACACATGTATTGAATTAAAATCAATAGATTCCCAAAAAATCATGAGGACAATGTGTATACTTCAAGTATAAAATATATTTAGTATTGGAAAACATTCAAAAGCAGGTACAAAGGTTCAAATGAGACCAGGAACTTCCAAGTTTTTGTCAACCCACAACGCGAACCTGTTAAAATCTTACTTGGGGTTACAGTAGCATGACTTCTAAATTGGGTTAAGTTTGGACTGGTAGTGCGTTCGTTATACCCATTGGTAGATCACTTGTACACTCAACGACAACAAATGCATTTAAGGAATTTTATCATTATTATAGGTCCTTGTAAAATTCCAACATTTTGCAACAATTTGCTTTGATTCAAAATGATATAGAAGTTTAACATACTACAAATAGTTGTGTGGCAGGCGACAAGAAGAAGTGCAAGCGATACCAAAAAATAAAACTTCGCGGACTTTTAACCTAAAAATCCGAGTGGCTCGCCAAGTCCTTTGCAAATCACCAAAATTGCGAGTCAAACTCGCTTTGACCACGAGTCAAATTTGGTCAACGCGAGTTTGACTCGCCGAGATTCAGATCGGCTCGTTTGGTTCAAGATCCGAGTTGGAATTGTGAGTACTTGTGAGTGATTAGAGACTCCTGTAACAATGCTTTTTATAGTTCCTGAAATAATTTCAGAGATGAGGAATCGTAAATAGAGGTATTTTTCTACAATGCAATAAAGAAGTATTTTCCTGAATTGTTTAAAAGATGGAGAGGCACGTGATTTAATAACAAGTTAACGGGAGAAACTTTCGCTCATGGAATGTAAAAATATAGCTACATTTGATGAACATAACCTATAGAGTATTGTAAGTGGAACATAAAAGAAATCAAATAAACATAGTTTGAATGGTCTAGCGATGTTAGACATTTTAGCCAACCATTTAGATTTGTCAAAATGTTCACATGAATTATGGGAAGAATCGAATAAACTGGTTGCGTCAAAATCTCATAATGCAATATTTCTGTTATGAAGTGTGTTTTTGAATTGGAACTCTCTCTCTCTCTCTCTCTCTATATATATATATATATATAACTCTATGTTTAGTTATGCTAACATAATCCACATTCAAGGCATGAATACAATGACACTAGAAGTGGGTGTAAAAGTAGAAGAAAATGGAGCTTGTTACAACAAACTATAGCAACTTAGTGCAAAGAATCACTAGGTGATCTAGACAATGTGCAACACTTGGGAGTGTCACCATTGTCACCCGTGCAACTAATGCCCTCTCGTAAGTGAAGGATAAAATCCAACACAAGGGAGGCTTCCCTGATAGGATTTAGGGATAGAGTAATCGAAAGATCTTAAGCTAGGTGCCCTTGAAGGATCCATAGATGTAAATCCACCAGATAAAGGTATATCAAATTAATGTTTGATGTGGATGAAGGAGTAAATCCTAGATTTGGGTTCAAGGGAGTTGTGGGTCAATTTAAAGGCAATTGTTGGCCTCAGGAGTCTCAAATAGGTTGTTCAAACACAACAAATCAAGAAAATACTCAAGGCTGTAACAAAATAGGGTTTTAAGTCAACAATTTGCAGCGATCATCCAGATTTACGGCATCCATTTCCGGCATCATCCAGATTTACGACATTGATATTTACATGTGGGAGAGAGAGAAGCATATTCTAGGTTGAACGAACCATTCAGATCACGAGGAATGTGTGTGATGAGATGATGATGAAATGACCTCCAAGTCTCTCCAATTTATATCCATCTGTGAAGGTGTGTGACACATCTATTGGGCAGTCAAGCCTACATTACAAATATGGCCAACCTTGCACATAAGTGGAATAAATTCAAAATAAATGTTATGCTCATCGGATCAAGATTTTCTTTAGATCAATCTTGCACCTCTCTGAAAGAGGAATCCAATAAAAATATTGGCGTCATCATCTGAGTAGTGCAACATGGAGTTTTGACCTAGTTTCCCAAAATTAACACTCCCTCTCAACTAGGGAGAACTCCATCCACTTGTGCCATCCAAACATCGTGCGTCATTCCATCGTAACTTTCTTTGCCGACTTCTTTATTTCAAATGGTGAGTCACAAAGACATCACTCCCGGCTAACCTGAAGTTAGCTCAGAGGGGCGAAACCTCTAAAGGACTCAAAGGAGTCTCATACTAACCCGAAGTTAGTTTAATTGACTCGAAGTCAGTTGGAGGTTCAAAACCACTCTTGGATTCAAAAGAGTCATATACTAACCGGAAGTCAAGATGATCAGGATGATCTTTAGATCAATCTTGCACCTCTTCGAAAGAGGAATCCAATAAAAATATTGGCATCATCATCTGAGCAGTACAACATGGAGGTTGGACCTAGTTGCCCAAAATTAACAAAAACTCTTTCGGGAGAAAACCTGGTTGGAAGGTGAAGCTACTCTGCTCTCTCTTTTTTTGAATGGAAAATGGTGCACATGCTATAGAACAAAAATCTTTGTTCAGACCTCTCTCTATCCACTCTAAGCTGCTCTTCTAAACTATGGAAGAAAATGAACTAGAATAGAATCCCACACTTTTTCCTCCTAGTGGCTCGATTATAAAACAACCCAATAGCTAACTAGGGGTTAAATTTGATCCAATGAATCCTCAATAGGAGTTGCAACGAGTAAAGGGGGTTCACATGCTATCCTCCCAAATTTTGGTGGTTAATTACGATAGGTTAACTTCCTAGAGGCTTGACTTTCTCATACAAGCTCCGATTGGGGCGATTCTTGCACCACTGGAATGGTATCAATGTGTAGATTATGGTATCTAAGTCCATATTAAGGTCGGGACCACACAAAGTGGTCATTTAAAGCCTCAAAATATTTCGTGTAGTTTTTCACTTGAAACTTTCCAAATTGGGATTACAGGTAAAATAGCCAACTTGATTTTAAATTTGACCCAGTTAGCCCTCAATAGGAGTTATGACTCAAACCTTGTAGAGTCTCCTACATAGGGCCCATGTGGTAGCCCTTTTGCACGAGTAAAGGGGGTTGATGTGGCATCCTATCAAATTATGTTGGTCAATTACGATGGGTCAACTTTCAAGAGGCTTAACTTTTTCATATGAGCTTTGTTTGAGGCGATTCTTGCGCCATTGGAATGGTATCGATGTATAGATTATGGTACCTAAGTCCATAGTAAGGTTGGGACCACACGGTGAAATATGAGTGATTTCACTCTCACATCCAGACTAGGGTGTCTCGTTGCAATACCGAAGTCTGCTATGGAAGCTAGGGCTCCAAAGCCCTCAGCTTTCTTTTCCAACTCTCTCCAAGAGCTCTCTCTTCAAACTTACACAATGCACCAATGCAGAGAGTCCCCTCAATTCCCTTCTTTAATGAGTTTAGGATTGTCTTTTCATCTTCACCTCCCCTTTTGTCTCTTTATTTTTTTCTTTTTCTTTTTATTAAATTCACTTTAGGATACTTCACTTTATAAAGTTAAAGTGACAATGGCATCCAACTTGCCTAGGAAATATCATGCTTTCCCATTCTTTAATAAAGTCTTCTTTATGTCCCCTTATTAATTATTTCCCTGCTTTAGCCTTCGGGAACCACTTTAGGCTAGTGGACTCCGTCATAAGCTTCCTATGGGGATGGGGACATTACAGTAGTTTCCTGAGAGATAAGTTTTCAGATTCCACCTGTAAGACCCTAGAGGACAGGAACTTCACTTTGTCTAAGAAATTTTGATTGAGGCTGTAATGGCAATTGAATCTCTCAAAAGTGGAAGACAATAAAGTGGCAAACATGCACAGAGCATTGTTAAAGCCTTGACTAAGCTTATGCTGTGAAAACATGGTGAGTAAAATGCATAAATTTGTATGGTTGATGTCCATTAATAATTAGCCTGTAATATGAAAAGATGTATTATTATTAAGAATTGCTACAAGGAAAGATCTGCCATTCATTGAAGGATATTTAGGTTTATCATGATACCATAAGGTATTAGACTGTGTCTAAGGATCACTTTGGGTGGTGAAAGCATCTTATGTAGTAAGTTGTAAATATTTTGCAATCAATGAAATAATGAAATTCCATGCTAGTCTGTGTCTGTATGCTGTATCTTTTGTAATGAATACGGTATCTATTAATTTCCCCCAAACCACTTGTCTAGCTATCAATTGCAAGGTTTGGGCAATCTTGGGTGACGTTCAATGTTGTCAACAGTTATCAAGCTAAATGTCTTCTCCACATGGAAATTAATGTATTATAATGCTATATATTGGAGATTCATCTAAATTTATGTTTGGGAACTGCAATTGGTATTAAATTAATTTATAGATCAATAATTCATGTCTTAGAGAGATTGCTTTTCATTTGTTGTTTATGCTTCAGGTCAATTTTTATTTATTCCACTGTGCTGATATATGATGCCAGAGTATTTAATTTTTCCTTAGATATCATTTTGAAATGCTCAACTATGCAGTTTTTGAATAGCTCTTTTATTGGATTTTACTAATTTTATTTCTGTGATGGGCAGACATTGGATCAGTTTTTCAATTTCAACTTGCCCATGAGGTTTCCACAGCTTAAGGGTCTTCTTACTGGTTTTGACAATGCGTTAAAGCTTTATTCCCAGAATGTTGTTAGCCAGCTAGGTAGATTTATCTCATCTGTATATTCTGAAATGGATCTATTTATAGTGTTCAACTGGTGATATTTTAACTAAATTGCTAATATGGGTTTCTCTGTTTTAAACTTGTGAACTTTACTCTTTAATGTGAGATAAGGGTTATTTTTTATGCCTGCCAAATATTCAGGACCTAGTGATGCTGTCTTATAAGACTTGCCTGAGTTATTTTTTATGTACCTTGACATTCCATATTACAGAAATGAATGATACATATTACATATAGACTAAAGGAATGGAACCATTTGTTTCTATTATTATTCCATTAAAAGGAATGGAACCATTTTTTTCAATTATTATTGCATGGGAAAAATATGTAATTTCAGTTATAGAAGAACAAAATTACATTCTTCAGATGCCTCTCAGCATTTCATATATCCTTTAAAGGACTCCCATACCTATCAACTGTTAAAACGTTCTGCCAATAAAATCCCTTCATTACCTCCTATAATCTTTATGACATTATATATAGCCAATATTCCAAAAATAAACAGTTTCTTCCCCATCCGAGATTGTATATTTAAAAGAAAAACACAACAGATTCTGATCCAATAATCCTGAACAAAACAGGTATTAAATTCCCATTAACCCTGTGCAGACTCAAAAGTCTCTAATGTCCGCATCGTCACATCTCTTTCAATAGGATAAGAAAAAGAAAGATGTTCATATTTAGAGAAAAAACCCTCCAGTTTGCGTAATATCCCAAGATGACTTTTCTTCCTCTAGGGTTATGGTTTTTCAATAAATCAGAAAAGTTGATTCAACAGTAATACACATTTATATGGACAAATACAAAAACTTTCAACGGCAGTGTGGCTCCTCAATAAGCCACAATCAATTAGGGCTGACTGTCTAATGTACATAAACTCATTCAACCAATAGTTGTCTTTAAATAATAGTCCAACATTCTAACTGGAGCTAGCACTGTTCAATACTGTGTTGTACTAGACTATTTAACTTTTCTCTATTTAACTACTGCTTATCTGTTCTGTGTCCAACTTGCTCCGAGTTTTCCCTGGTAACAGATTACTGATTAGGGCTTCAGGTCAGCTTTAGAAACGAGTGTCCAACATCTGATTATACCACAGTCTGATTTGCTGCCTCGAAAAGGGGCCTCATTGGCTTCTGCCTGTCTACAGTGCTTCAGATGAAGGCTACCCCAGCCTCTGTTACAAGCTGATAGGCCTTTAGGCCTCAAATCCCTTCGTTAACCTCAGACAGAACCCTTGCTTGCTGAATCAGAGACTTGGTGGCTGAAGAGACCCTAGGAAAGTAGGTTTGCGGCCCAGGAAATGGGCCCGCTGTCCTTCTGTTGCCCTGTGGCCCTTGTGAAAATTCCAAGTCCTAAATCTGGAATCCTACTGCAACAAACTGAATTACTTCTCCTACTTGTAAATTACATTAACAAGTTATTTTGCAGATTACTTCTGAAAACTGAAGCAATCACTGAAGCAGCTTTCACTTAATTAATTTAGATGTGGAAACTGGAAACTGAGCAAAAGAGATAACACACGCAACACACTGTTATTTTTGGGCAATGTCTCCAGAAAAAACCCAGTGCAGGAAAACCGATGAAGCAGATTTGAGGGTTTTATTATTAAGCAGCAGTTATTCTGAATACATCTTTGAATGTCTCATTGGATGATTAAGTTACCGAGAAATAATGACAGAGAAAAAATAGTGAGGTTACCTCACAGTCCAAGTCCTGGCTGATCCGGTAGCTGAAATGACGAAACCCCAACACCCTTTGCGTTGCCTCTGCGCAATAGCTGCATAGGCCTGCATGGGGACTTCTTATGCACTGTGTCACCCCTTCTGCGTGATCTTTCAACCCTCAGGAAACTCGATCCCAACCCTCTTGACTTAGAATCTCGATTTCTTAGCTGAATTCGGACTGTAACTCAGAACGTTGCGTTGCCTCTGCGTGGCCTTGCGTCACCCCTTCTGGGTGCCGCGTCACCCCTTCTGGGTGCCGCGTCACCCTCTCTGGGCTCTGCATTGATTCTTCTGAATCTTTCTCTGCCTCTTTGTTGATGATCCTTGGCCCTAGAGAAGATCGTCTTGCCAAAACTGCCTCTGCCCCTTAACTGCGTTGAGGAATCACTTAGATCGATGTTTTCCTCCGAGCTCTGCTCCGTCAAAAAATTTGATCACTAGATCCTCTCGATGTGTCTTCCAAATGGCCCTCAAACCTTCCTTTATAATCTTCTTGTTGAGACTTCAATGAACGAGATTAAATCTCCAATCAACGACTAAGATTACATTTAGACTTGATCTGTTTTTTCTAGAAGTTTCACCCACAGTTTAAATTAATACCCATTAATTATTTTAATTTCCTAAGTTAGACTTAGGGTCCTCATTAAAAATAATTAATTTATCAAATAAAACTGTTTCCGGGTGGAATTTCCCAAAAAAATTTCTGGATTATGTGGAATACATGTGTCTAAGCATCTCCACAAAGTTTGAGACTTAGAGCACATCCGGTGCTACCCCAAATCAACACTCCCTCTTAGCGAGGAAAGTGCTCTAACCGATATGCCCTGCTGCAAACTGCTCTGACTCTGAAGCATCTCTCTCTGCGCTACTGATATTTGACATGCTTCCCATCAATCCATCAATCACTGCGCTGCTGTTGTAGTTGTACCGCTACTGACCCTACTACGATCAACACTTCATTCGTATTGCAACTCCCTCTCAAATGCTGCATCTGCTGCTAGCACTGCCACTGCTAACTCTGCACTACAACTCAGTTGCTAAGAGAAGCAACTGAAAAACATCCATGAATCTGAACAAGTGTTCAGCATGCATCTCGATGCTGAAACTCTGAATGCTGCTAGACCCACGCTGTCCCTCTGAAACACAGCGCTGCTGCTGCTCTGCACTACATCCCTCTGCGTTGCTGCAGCTCTGCTCTGCGTTCTACTGCATCTGTCGTTTCTGCACTCCTCTGCACTGACTGAAAACTCCTCCAACCTGCTACTGCTGATCTTGGGCATCCGTAGCAAGGTTATGATCCGAGAGATGGACTCCTCAAGGATCCCGTCCAACTGAAGTTCTTGCGAACTTACAACTCAATGTCACCCCATCTCCCTCCTGGAGATGCGTGGGCACTCTTGGCGAACTCATTTTCATTGATATTCACGGTCACAGCCTTCGAATCGTGCTTCTTGTCCTTGTCCTTTTTCTTCAATGGACATTGTGTAGCATAGTGACCAAGTTCGCCACAGTTGAAGCACTCTATCTTCGAGACGTCTTTCTTACGTCTCCGTTGCTCCTGTTGTCCGTTGGATGTGAGGGATGCATTTTCTTCCTCCTCCTGCTTCATCTTCGATCCACTGCCACTGTTGCCGTCAAGTTTACACTTGACCAAGTCCCTCCTTAGCTCTTCTTGCTGAAGAGTAGTCCACATCTCTTCCCAGCCCGTCTAGGTGACTCTACCCAGGATGCTCTGGACAAACACTTGCCATTCTTCAGAGATTGCGTTAAGATCCAGTCTCACCATGGTTGTAGGAGAAGGGGTGGTCCCCACTGTTGCTAGTTGATCATGGATTTCCTGAACTTTCGATAGGAACAGAAAAATACGCTCCCAAGAGCCTTCATACAACGTTGCCAAGGCTTCCCACTTCTACCTGGCTGTGTCCTTGTGTTAATTTCTGGTCATGTTCTATGCCATTTCAGATTAGGGCACAATACTGAAGAAGATAGAACATATTAATAGATCGATAGAAGACAAGCCGAGACAGAGATAAGAAATGGTGGCGTTACGGCGATCAGCAAGATGCTTCTACCAGCAAAGTCTCCAATAGGTCATTCAGCCAAGCGTGTCACACATAACCCCAGAACAATCCAAACAAAGAATACGCAGCTCCAACGCCATCAAGAGAGAGAGAATTCCTCCACACCAATGTGTCAAATGAACTCCAAGTCTCTCCAATATATAGGAATCTTTGGGGGTGTGTGACACGTCCTTTAAGACATTTAAGTCAATATTTTATTCCAGGCCGACCTAGCACATAAGTGGAATAAATTCAAAGTACATGTTCTGCTCATCCGATCGAGATGATCTTTAGATCAATTTTACACCTCTCCGAAAGAGGAATCCAATAAAAATATTGCGATCGTCATCTGAGCAGCACAACCCGGAGTTTGGACCTAGTTGTCCAATTTTAACACTCCCTCTCAACTAGGGAGAACTCCGTCCACTAGTGCAATCCAAACATCGTGCGTCAGCCCGCCGTAACTTGCTTTGCTGGCCTCTTTATTTCAGAACAGAAGTGGGTCAGTCACAAAGACATCATACCCGGCTGACAGATTCAGCCCAGAGGTCCGAAACCTCTATCAGACTCACAAAGAGTCTCCAACCAACCTGAAGTTGGTTCATCTGACCCGAAGTCAGGCAGAGGTCCCAGACCTCACTAAACTTGATCCCAGATCAAGTGGTTGGACCGTGCCATCCTAGATAGAGAGTACGGCAAGTTCTGATGCGTCCATCAGTCTTTGCTACTAGTCTCTAGCCTTTCCCACCTCATTGGCCAAATGAGAGGTACTTCCCATGAGCCCTGAACTCAATGGGTAGGATGCATTCGGGGCACAGATAAATGAGAGGCGAACCAACTCAATAATCACAACGGTGGGGCAGAAGCACCATAAGTGCTTATAGCTCCGAGAAGCTATCCCCAAAACCCCCTTTGAGCTCCCAGAGCTCATCGTCCAACAGGACCCTCAGAATAGGGTCGTTCCATGATTCCAAGATTCTCACGGAAGGTTAGGAACATGGCCTTCCCCAAGGGCATTGTGAGAATATCCGCGACCTGCTCATCAGTTCCTATATGATCGAGCCTTACGGCGCTTCGCTGTACCATATCCCAGATAAAGTGGTACCAGCCATCAACATGCTTGGATCAATCGTGGAACCTGGGATTCTATGACAAATGAATCCCCCCCTGGTTATCACAAAGGATAACGGTGGCATCTAGCACATGCTCGAACAGCTCACAGAAGAGCTTTCGCTACCAAGTGACTTCACAACTGGCCATACATGTTACAATGTATTCGACCTCAGCAGTGCTCAAGGCTACCGACTTTAGATTCCTGCCCGAAGCAGATCTACATGTGAAGTAGCATCCAGATGTGCTCTAGCGATCCACCACACTGCCAGTCCAATCGGCATCAGTATATCCATGGAGTGTCATACTCCCGGCAGTGTATCTCAGCCCATGGTCTATCGTGCCTCAGAGATATCTCAAGAGTTTCTTGGCACCAACCCAGTGAATGTTATGATCAACCATGTGTTGACTCAAGGTTTTCACTGCACAACATACGTCCAGATAGGTGTTCACTAAGAACATCAAGGTCCTTATGAGTTGACGATACTCAGTAGGACGGGCCCAGCAGCGCTGCTACTCAACTTCTTAAAGTTGAGTTCCATCGGTGTCGACACAGACTTTCAGTCCATCATACCAGAAGCTTCATAATGTATTTTCCTTGAGAAAGGAAAATCTCGCCAGGTCTCTGCTAGACCTCCACGCCTAGGCATCAGTCCTAGGTCCTTCATCTCGAACTCAGCAGCGAGCTCCCTCTTGCACTGATGAATGAGAGGGTCAGCACCTGTCAGGAAGAGATCATCCACATACAGCACCAGAGTGCGAGGCTTCTTTCTATTAACCTTGTAGTGAAGGTTCAGATTAGCAATACTACGAGTGAAGCCCAGCTTCATCAAGTAGCTATCTATCCTCTCGTACCAAGCTCAGGGTGCTTGTTTCAGCCCATAGAGGGCTTTCTTCAACCTGCAGACATGGGTGTCCCGATCCTGGACTTCCAACCCCAGAGGTTGCTCTACATATATCTCTTCCTTTATCACACCATGCAGAAAAATGCGGTCTTTCTCATCTGATGAAGACTCCATCCTTGCGTAGCAGCAAGGGCTATAATAGATCGAATGGTGGTATCTCGAGCCACAGGTGCAAATATGTCATCATAGTCTATATGTTCCTCACAGGCAACGAATCTTGCCTTGAACTTTTTAGCACTTCCAACAGATCCATGCATGATCTTGTAGAGCCACATCATTCTTCATAATGGACTCATACTCTTTGTGCATAGCATCCTTCCAGACTTGATGCTTTATGACTTCCTCAAAAGATCCAAAGTCAGTTTGTACAATTGTACTCATGGCTGCTAGATACCCTTGGTATTTATATGGCTTCTTGGATTTCTTCCAGAATTTCCCCCTCTGAAGGCATATGTCTTTGAGCCATGAGGATCTTCTTTCATTTAGTAATGATATTCGCTCAGTAGCATATACAGATATATCCCCCTCTTAATGTCAGCTGTTCTCGAGAGAGAAGATATTTATTTCAAATGAGGGCATCCCAGACACCAACTTCAAAAGGGGTCTTATTCTCCCACAGTCAAAGCCATCCAAACAGGCTTTGCTGATCATGGTTCAATAACGTGGCTGAAGGCTGCAAAACATTTCCCAGTTCACACTTCACGTTGATACTGTCACAAGCTTACTGTTACAATGAATCTCGTAGACATGGGTGTCTGTCTATGTCACTGTCATAATGACAGTGACATAGACTCACAGATTTAGCTCCTCAAAATGGCAGTTACAAAAATACCTTCTGAACTTGCATCACTGTTTTCTTCATCATTAACAGTGCTGAAGATTTCAAGCTTACAGCAATTACCTGATGTTTTGTGGAGATCTGCTGTAGCTTCCTCTAAGACTTTCTTTACTGAACTAGCGATCCAATCTGCCTTTTATTCTGCACTTGAGGTGTTCATCTACAACATTTGTCATTGTATTTTGCTTCCAGATCTGCCCATTTGCAGTGAATGGTTGACTGATCTAAGGCTGCCTCAGACGTGTAGCCAACCCAGGATTAGTGAGCACACAGTCAAAAAAACATATGTGATAACCACCTGCAATCTTGTGAAAGATCCAACAAGAAAGACATGGTGACCTCCATGTGGCCAAACAAAGCGTGTGGGTACCAAAACTGAGGGTATAACTCCTCCTGATGAGCCTGATTTGCATCTTATCGGGAACATTTATTCTGCCTTCCTGTTAAACTTGCATAAAAGTCAAATGTCCAGCAGACAGATACCTCAATGCTATCTTGTTCCTGTTAGCATTCTGTGTAATTTCACCAGAAACCGCTTCTCAAAGTGGACCCAGTTAGCCTGTGCTTTCCTTAATGGCTCTACATGCTGGCTTAGTTCTTCAAGTATCTGACCAGTAATTGCAAAGTCAAAGAGATCACGGACCAAGGCAGAGAACCTAATTGTGGCAAGAGCCACTTCATGGGGTCCAGCCGACCCTTCTTCTGCAGTTCGGGGACTACAGCAATCCCCACATAAAAAAATCTAAGGGCATTTCCCATGGGAAATCAATGTATGTTCTCTATTTGTGATTTTAAACAGAAACCGCCAATCACAGATCTTAGTAGGTGATTGAGCTCCACTAGACAGTCTGAGTTTCAGATTATAAGGACACTCCCAAGAGCTGAAGCTTGGTCCGGGGTTGTAAAAGTCTGAAGTCCTGTAGCTTTATACTTCAGGTATCCAAAAGATTCACTGTCCAAAGCTTCACTTAGCAAAATGCTCCAAATGTTTGAGTCTGAGGGTATTATTCCCTGAACTCTTCCTTCTCGGCCTAACTGTGACATCTTTGTTGGCAAATCTGATTTTTTTTTTTTTAAATGCTTCAATACCAAAGTCTGCGTTAATGTTGTTTCCCCACCAATCCACAATGCAACAAAGGTATTCCTCAACAGAACCAAACTATTTTATGAAGCTCCTTCAATTTCGAGTTGCTGTAGTGGCTTTAAAAAAAAACATCTCTGACAACAATTCAGTGATCCAAGATAGATAAGGAAAATCTGCCCAAATAGAGGTCGAATTCAGCAACAGGTCCGAGCCTCTAGATGTTTCTAGCGTCAGCTTTGAAGTGATTACAGGTCCGAGCTTGAAGCTTTGACGGTTGTCCGAGCTCCCACAAATACAGGTCCGAGGTCTAAACTTTGACTGCTGTTCGAGCTATACTGCAACTTGTCCAACACAGGTCCGGGGGTGCAATACAACCGCAAAGGTCCGAGTATTATTGGACTGTGAATACTGCATACCAGTTGAGGATGGGGTTGCATCAATTTTTACGAGTTTCAATTACCTAGATTCGAACTCAGGTTGTTGTAGTATGATCTTAATAATCACAAGTCTAAGGTTGCCACAGTTTACAAACCATGGGATCGATTGCCCGGAGTACCTATAAACTTTAATGTCTCTCCCTGTATCGCCCGCGTCCAAGCCCTGGACGATGGACGATGGCTTCGTCATCGATCTCTATCATAGTTGGACATGCCATTAGCCCACGAAAGTTGACGCAAAAGAAATCAAACCTCGGACGTGGTGTTCCGAGCCACGCTATGATTTGCAGATTGCGAAAGAGGGATTGCGGTCGCACATAATTTTTGTTCATTTGAACTTTCGGTGGAAGCTTTCAACCTGAAAAGTGCTACACGACTGAACGAGAGAGAGAAGAAAAAAATAAAATAAAAATAAATTCTCAACCATATCGATTTACCAGACCACTTGATTTAATCGCATCATACTGTATAATTCTGTACACGTCCACGACGGCCGCGTCGACACAGAACTCAACGCAGGCCGCAATCAAGCAGAGCAAGGCCACATGTCGTTTTTTTTTTTTTTTCACGCGGCAGTACTAGTAATTGAATCATATCAGATAATCTGACGTAGCCGTCGGGCTGGACTCCAATAACAGATTCGATCCCCTCCCTAATGGATTTCTTCAGCTCCAGTAGAGTGATTCCGTCTTCCGTTAATGCAAATCCCAGAGGCAGTCGGGCTAAGTAAATACAGAAATAAAACAAGAATAGCGGGATCCTTAGCTTCTTCACTAAATGCCGGCGCTCCATTTTGGTTGCCATTGTTTCCACCATCCATTAACTCTGAGACTTGACGGCGGCCAAACCTGAGCATTCCATATCGCCTCCTGGAATCTCGAAGCAATGGGCTTCTTCGGTTCACTGCTGCGTACCAAACGGTTGAACGTGTGCAATACTCTATTAACGGCTTCAGGGTCAGGCGGCAGTGGAAGGAACCTTCCTAGACTGCGATTAGTTTAACTAACCCTGGACAATGGTTAGAATTCCGCGTTCAAAGTTTCAAACTTCATTAAAATAAATACAAATGGTCTCCAGTCTACGACGACTTGTATTTTGCTGCGGCAGCATGCCTCTAGGCCGGAATATGCTGTCACCTACAGCTCCTTCCACGCAGTCTAGGGCACAGAAAAAAATTTTGCTTCACCATGTCCTTTTCTAGAAGAAGCGATGCACAAGATGATCAATAGATCGGGGATCAACATTTCCTATCAACAGATTTGGACATTGTCTTCTCCTTATCCTCTGATACCATGTTAATTTCTGGTCATGTTCTATGCCATTTTAGATTAGGGCACAATACTGAAGAAGATAGAACATATTAATAGATCGATAGAAGACAAGCCGAGACAGAGATAAGAAATGGTGGCGTTACGGCGATCAGCAAGATGCTTCTACCAGCAAAGTCTCCAATAGGTCATTCAGCCAAGCGTGTCACACATAACCCCAGAACAGTCCAAACAAAGAATACGCAGCTCCAACGCCATCAAGAGAGAGAGAATTCCTCCACACCAATGTGTGTCAAATGAACTCCAAGTCTCTCCAATATATAGGAATCTTTGGGGGTGTGTGACACGTCCTTTAAGACATTTAAGTCAATATTTTATTCCAGGCCGACCTCAAAGACATAAGTGGAATAAATTCAAAGTACATGTTCTGCTCATCCAATCGAGATGATCTTTAGATCAATCTTACACCTCTCCGAAAGAGGAATCCAATAAAAATATTGCGATCGTCATCTGAGCAGCACAACCCGGAGTTTGGACCTAGTTGTCCAATTTTAACACCTTGCCAGCTATATGGGGCACAATATGATCTTCGACTCCATCAAGGAGCAACCTTTTGGCCTTCTCCATATCAGCCTTGTACTTCTTCAGCGGATCTAGATCTGCAGGGATAGTTACCGTACTCGTCATGAAAAGCTTGATATCGTACTCATCTAGAAGGGATGTGATTCTTGCCTTCCAGATGACGTAGTTGGAGGCTCTCTCCAAGCGGTCTTGATCTCTAAGCCCGTGAGTTGCCATGGCCATCAAGAATGTCGAATTTGCTCCTCTTCTCCCCCCTCTGCACAACACTGGACAAGATTACACACTCCTTCTGGAGTTTGGAGATCTGTTGCCCAGATCTGCTACTTAGATCTTGGAAAAATGAAATTCCCCAGCTAGGGACTACCTGAGGAAGAAAATTCCCTCATGGCGCTGCTTCTTCCTTTTTCGACGATTTTCCACCCAACAAAACAAAATCTGTCTGTAGAAAACTGCGTCCCACCAGTTCTGCGCTGCTCCCTCTAGCTCGGAAAAATTCCAATTTGGAAGGCTTCCTCTTTGTCGACTCACTCAGAGAGAGACTTTCCCGAAAATTTCAACCCTTCTGGCCTGGACTACACAATCCCTCTGGGGATTCGATTTGCTGCTTTTTGCAGCTCTTCGGCCTCCGTCTTAGTGCTGGATATGCTCTTCTTGTTCCACAATCAATGTTATGATACCATGTGAAAATTCCAAGTCCTAGATCTAGAATCCTACTGCAACAACTGAATTACTTCTCCTACTTGTAAATTACATTCACAAGTTATTTTGCAAATTACTTCTGAAAACATTGAAGCAATTACTGAAGCAACCTTCACTTAATTAATTTAGATGTGGAAACAGGAGACTGAACAAAAGAGATAACACACACAGGACATAGTTATTTTTGGACAATGTCCACGGAAAAACCCAATGCGGGAAAACCAATGAAGCAGATTTGAGGGTTTTATTATTAAGCAGTAGATATTCTGAATACATATCTGAATGCCTCACCAAACGATTCAGTTATAGAGAAATACCGAGAGAGAAAAAATAGTGAGGTTACCTCACACTGCAAGTCCCGGCTGATCCGGTAGTTGAAATGACGAAACCCCAACACCCATTGCGCTGCCTCTGTGCAGTATCTGTGTAGGCCTGCGTGGGGACTTCTGATGGACTGCGTCACCACTTCTGCGTGATCTTTGAGCCCTCAGGAAACTCAATCCCAACCTTCACGGCTCCGAATCTCGATTTCCTAGCTGAATTTGGATTGTAACTCAGAAACGTTGCGCTGCCTCTGCGTGGCCTTGTGTCACCCCTTCTGGGTGCCACGTCACCCTCTCTCTTTGCGCTGCTTCTTCTGCATCTTTCTCTACCTCTCTGCTGATGATCCTTGGCTTCGGAGAAGATCCTCCTGCCAAAAGTGTCTTTTCCCCTCAACTGCGCTAAAGAATCACTTAGATCGATGTTTTCCTTCGAGCTCTGCTCCGTCAGAAAATTTGATCACCAGTTCCTCTCGGTGTGTCTTCCAAATGACCCTCAAGCCTTCCTTTATAGTCTTCTCGTTGGGACTTCAACGATCGAGATTAGATCTCCAATCAACGGCTAAGATTACATTTAGACTTGATTTGCTTTTTCTAGAAGTTAGAATTAATTTGATTAAAAATAATTAATTTATCAAATAAAATTGTTTCCGGGTGGAATTTACCAAAACAATTTCTGGCTTATGTGGAATACATGTGTCTAAGCCTCTCCACAAAGTTTAAGTCTTAAAGCACATCCGATGCTACTGCAAATCAACATCCGTATCTTGCGGCCCAGAATTCCTCAGCACTCGTAGGTTTTTTGGTGCCCTGAATCAGCTGCAAACTGATTTTCTGTGCTCAGAACAGACTCCTCTTGCTGCGAAGGTGCCCTGTTGGCCACTCGGTATCCTTGTGAGGATATTGATACTTTTTCGATCATAACTCTGTGACCAAAATCCACAGAAATTCACATAAGGAAATTCGCTGTTCATGGAGTCTCTTTAGACTGATTTGATAACCAGGCAATCCAACAAGCCAGAAAGAGATGTTCCAATTGCTGTGTTGTGCCAGAACAATGAAAAAGGTGTCTTGGTAGGGTGGGATCAGCTCCCACTAAAACTAGACAAGGGGATTAGCTAGGCTGGGATCACCTCCACCGAAACTAATCAAGAGGAAGGTGTCTTAAAACCCTCAGAGCCTCAGGCTTAAGAAACAGAGACAATTCAATTCCAAATCAATGATAAAGAAATTATTCTAATCCTCTCTTATCTATAGATTCCTTATGGGGTTCTCTCCAATGTGAGGGTTGCAAGTGCAACCCCCAATTTGGGCTTTTTTCTCCAGCTACCTGAAAATATCCATAGGGGACATTACTATTCATCCCAGATATTCCATTTTCCTGCATCCAGCTGTAAACCATCCTTTGATAGCCTATTTACCATCTCATTCCTTTCCCTGTATACATGATGAAATGAAATATTGTTAAATAATGCTTTTAAAAGCTGAATCTCGTAAAAGGCAGGCCTCAACAAAAAATTCTTCGATGCATGTAACCATTGCATCCGATTTATCACCTCAAGTGAATCACCAAAGATTTGAATTTTTGTATGACCTTTTTCTTCAGCTAACATAAAAGTTAATTTTAGAGCCATTAATTCAACGAAATTATTTGAGTGATGAGTCCCTGCGGAGGCTTGCTTTAAACTTGATAATGTATGAATCCTTAAGGTAAATAAATCCACCTGCTCCACTGACTTGATAGTCATTTGGGGAAGCACCATCAAAATAGGCCCTTAGCCCTTGATTATTCAATACCTTATCAATTACTTGTCTCTGTGGCTTTTCATTTTTTGATTGTAATTTTTTTTAAAGATACTTATTTGTTGAGTGGCACATTTAGTTGCTGGAAAAGTCTTTGTGTTTGTAGAGGCTTGCATTTCTTGCAAGCTACACTTCCCAAACTACAATTAGTGGCAAAAATTTGAAATTATTTAGAGTTCTGTTCCCACACCATTTAATGGTGAAGTAGCTCATAAAAGGGACAAATTTAATTCTAGCCGTTATTTCAGTGTAGAAGAAATACACTTGAATTTCCTTATGTATTCTGAGTCTCTGACAAGTTGTGGATCTACTATTCTATCTATTGTTGACGACCTTGGATTAACAACTTGATCCTTCCACAAAATCCAAAATTTGACTAAGGGAAAATAATGGCTCTAGTTTACACATTCTGTGCACAAATTTCTTTTGGCGATGTAAGCCGTTCCATCAGAGCATGCTTATATTGTTAATGAATCATGACCAGGAGATCAATGGCTTTGCATGCCAGAATCCTGTGCCTTTCTTTAAGAATGAAGATTGTTGTTGATTGTTCCGTAGTATTTCAGTATGGACCACATCTCTGTTGAATTCTTTTTTATTTTCAGATCTTGGTAATTATTACCTTATGATCAATAATTACCCACTTGAAAAATTCTCAACCTTAATATTGTTTTTACGATTGAGTAAATATTATTAAGCTGATATAAGATATATGATATATTTATTGACATCTGATTACAATTGAGGGCCTCAATATATATATATATATAGTTCTTTTCAATAAGACATGAAAATGCATGTATTTTTTTAATTAATTATTAATTATTTATATATATTGTTGGCCATAATACAATATATATTATACATTGTTGTCCGGAAGGGAATACCTTCTGCTTCTATATAAAACATCAACACTCCCTCTTAGCTAGGGAGGTATTTTTCCATGATGTTCTTCTTTAGTAGTCCTAATCACACCCAACCACTTCACATGGTATGTGCAGGACTACCACCATAGTCTCAAGACTATGCTGCAAGTATCTATGATGTTTCTACTCTCCTAGTAGTCCCATTCACACCCAGTCACTTCACATGGTATGTGCAGGACTACCACCATAGTCTCAAGACTATGCTACAAGTACTGTGATGTTTCTCCTCTCCTAGTAGTCCTATTCACACCTAGCCACTTCACATGGCATAGGTAAGACTTGTACTAGGCTACTCATTACTCCCTTAGTCACTTCACACGATTGATATGGGAAATCATTGGCCAGAGGGAGAGTATCTGCACATTGTAGGAGAGACATCACCAATCCCTCTCAATTATGGTGGACATTCTGCATCACGTCAAGCTTGTCTTTGAAGTATTCAAACTTCACTTTATACAGAGGCTTGGTGAGAATGTCTCTTGTCTGCTCATCTGTGGATATGTACCAGAATTCCACTGCTTCTCTCTGTACCATGTCTTGGATGAAATGGTATTTGATCTCTATATGCTTTGACTTGTCGTTAAAGATTGGATTCTTTGAAAGCT
Source organism: Pinus albicaulis (assembly GCA_034641835.2). NCBI lineage: Eukaryota > Viridiplantae > Streptophyta > Pinopsida > Pinales > Pinaceae > Pinus > Pinus albicaulis. The sequence goes on from CM076584.1 coordinate 383,385,189, forward strand.
TCACACAACTGTGATTATCACAGTATATCAAAGTTGGCTCTAACTGTAGATCAAAGAACCCTGTAAGAAATTTTTGAAGCCTAACTGCTTCACAACTTGCACCACTGGCTGCTATATATTCTGCTTCTATTGTACTGAGTTCCATTGACAACTGTTTTCTGCTAAACCATGAGATCATACCTGATCCCAAACTGAAGCAACATCCAGATGTGCTTTTCCTGTCTACTACACTCCCTGCCCAGTCAAAGTTTGTATAACCTTGCAGATTTACTTCATCATTTGAGACTTATCTCAATCCATATCCAACTATACCATGCTGGTTCGTCAACACATGGTGTGTTGCATGCCCTAGCTGAACCATAAACTGATGGCTTCCTTTACTGGGTCCATCACCACAACCACTTTCTGATCACCCTGCTTGGGTGCTCTCTTTTACACTGAAATAGATCCTACTGTGGCAATCTTGACTGCTCCCTATGTCACTACTGTTTCCTCGTCACTGAAGCATATCCACTGTCTTGATTGGTCCACTCATAGAAGGCATACAGCTCATAGAGACCTCCTGTCTCTAAGCATCTAGTTTGACAATCTCAATCCCATGACATCCACTTGGATGGCTAGTTGTTGCACTTTGCCTGATTGTCTTGTACATTGCGGGATCTACCAAATATGAATCAGAGCCTCTTAGCTTCTTCAGATTGGTCATTATGGGAGTGTCCATGGACTTGCAACCCATCATCTGAAGGATCTCAATAATATACTTTCCTTGACCAAGGAAGTAATGTATCAAATCTAGATCCTCTATCTCGAATTCTAAGGTCATCTTCCTCTGACAGTGAAGTAAGGCTTCCTGTGGTAATCTTGATCCCTCAATCACGGGGGCAAATCTTCCTGCGATTGTCGCTTTCTTTGTTTTAGAATAAGTCATCAACAAGACTACATGCTCAATAAAACCCAAGGTACCCGACAACTCAAGCAAACCCTCTTGCCCTAGTTTTCTCCCTCTTCCTGGGAGAACCTTCTTTCCATGGATCTCACTTTGTACTTCTCTATGCTTCCATTTGCTGCATGCTAGATCTTGTGGATCCACTTGGAAGTCACTAGGCTGACCACTGACTTCCCTTAGGTCTTGGCACACTTACCACACACATCTTTCTTCCAAACTTGCTGGCCTCACTATTTACTTCCTCTAAATTGGAAGCTCTTCTAGTTGTCTCGCATGGTTCTAGATGTCTTATTCCATTTCTCCCTCTCAAACACAAATCTCTCTAGTTGAGTTTGTGATCAACCCTGGGAGAATCCTATTGTCATAAACTTTGTTTTGTTCTTCCCAATGCTTACACTTGCTGCCCAAATCATTTTCTTGGTAGCCTTCGTGATGTATTTGCAAACCTTACTAAGAGGTCATGGAAGAAATGATTATAACCATTCAAAAGATACAAAAACAAAAAGGCCTACCAAAAATAAAGTAATTATAATCAAGGAATAAAGAGATGAAGTACTTATATTTTGAGGATCATTGAAATCCAGTTCCAATCACATCAAGCTAGAAATGCTCATCCTTGTCATCATCATCAACATATTGCTTTCCTTTCTTTTATGACCTGAGCTAGGGTTTTTTTCTTTTAGCAGAAACATTCATCTAGGTCTAGCTCTAGGGTTGTATCCACAAATCCTTGGGCTTTCTTATCCAAGACTTCTAGTCTTCTATGGTTTACAAACCCGAAGACTTCCAACTCTCATCGATACCTTGTGAATCACATCATTGGAAACCTTTCTCCTCAGCTCCCTTTGGCTCTGGAGTATCTTTCAACCTTTGTTCCTGAAACTACCTTGTTGAGATTCAACAAGAAGATTCAACACCCACGCCTAGTGCATTAAGCACCTAGACTAGGGTGGGGCCCATAGTGCTATTTTTGGGTGCATGTCTATTTTGGTTATCCCTTAATTAAGATGGACATTAAATTGTAATCTATTCTCAATGTGGACTTGAATGAGTTAGCTGAAAGTGATAAATTCAGTTAGCTAGTGGATTTCGAGTTAGAGGTAGTTGGTGAGGTAATTCTAGTTGTAACAGAGTTGGAAGTGCAGTGGTGCATTAGCTAATGCAAGTTGTAAATAGTTTAACTCAGTTAAGTGAGACACCCTATGGAGAGAAAGAGTGCGATGGCAATCGACGGACAAACTAGGGTTTTCTGGCTTGACTTCTTGGACTTCGCGGTGGCTGGCTTTCATGGCAGCGCTTTAGATGAGCACCTTGCACCTGTTACTCAGGCTCTCGGCCCAGCACCTGTGCCAGAATGGAGTTTTGTCTGGATCCAGGGTTACCCTGCTCCCGCGGTGGCCGCCTCCTCTTCCCCCATTGACCATATCAGCGTTAGGCCCTGCAATTATGCCGCTGCCCTACACCCTCGACGGCTTCTTGAGCGGCCGAGAAACCCCATCAGCTGGGATCCCGCTTGCGGCGAGCATGAGGTGAAAACCAGTTCATAATTGGTGTCGGATGATACATGCTCGGTTTGGCGTCCATTTCCTTTGTGGGGATCTAGGCGGGCATTTGGGCTTTGGGGCGGCAGACCACATGACACACCATCTCGAGGAGACCCACCTCTCGGCTCCTACCTCATCGGCTGTAGTATGCACTACCTTTCATTGTTATGGGAGGTGCAGAGATACCCTCCACGGACGGCTTGGGGCATTTTTCGGTGCTGCACCGGCCTGCCCATATTTGATGCAGTTGCTCAGTCACGAGCAGAGTGCGAACAACTCCGACTAGGCTACTCCCGACACAGATGGAACCCTTCTTTGCAGGTGGACCCAACAACGACTTCGCAGATTGACCCAACATCGATCCAGGTAGGTGAACACATTGGGGCAATAGGCGCTATCGAACAGGGAAATAATAACTGTTTTCAAATCTTTATTAAAACCCCTGTTGGGGAAAATCTTGTTTTATGGACAAATGATATTGAGCTGGTATCTGGTCTCAAAATGCATATTACACAAGCACAGGGGTACCCTTTATTATCACAACTTCTGATATATGAAGGCAGAGTACTTCAAAACCACAGATCTATAAAGGATCACCATATAACCTTTGGTGCTACCATAATCCTCAACCTCCAGTTGCGAGGAGGAGGATCAGGGGACCGGGGAAAAACTAAAACCGTTGGGGGAACAGGGGGTGGCAGTACCTCTACTGCATATCACAATACAAGACTCTCCTTCAATAACATTCTGCAGGGGAATAAAAAACCAACTGCTCCTACAGAACTAGAGAGCAATGCCCCCAGGCCCTACATTGTAGAGCAACTGAATCATACACCTTAACTGGCCATAGATTTACTTGAGATTGATAAACATCGAAACACATATCAAGCACAAGCACTTATCTGCCGCTTCAATAGCTTCTGGCCCAAACCAATGGATGTTATGAATATAATTCATAACAAATATAATAGTTATTAATAGTTAAATAGGAATTATGTAAGTAGTCATTAAGTTAGTGAAAAGGCATGTCTAAAAGACATGCCCATTCATGAAAGGCCACCTGCGTAGGTATATAAGCAGGGCCTCATTGTAACATTTTACCATCTTTTATACATTTTATATATAATATATTATTATTACGAATACCTCTTGTGTATTTCACAATTAAGTCAACAAGCCTACAATTTTGTTTCTCCATTTGGTATCAGAGCAGCGATCTTCTCGCCTAGAAGGAAGCACCTATGCCACTGTTGGCTACCTTCAGCTGTTACATGCGGTGCCTCGAAATCATTGCCGCTCGATGTCTTCATAAATGACAATGGACGATTTCGACAAAAAGTTGATCTATCTTGAGAGTAAGATCAATAATTTCGATAAATTCACTAAACGATTAGTCAATCTTGAGGATAAGATTACAGGAAATCCTAACGACATCAAACAACTTCAAGACACGACAAATCACATAGAAAGACAAATGTTGAAAATCCATAGCGAGTCCAGAGACAATCATAAAAAGGCAATGCAGAAGATGAACGCCATTTTGGACAAGATAAATCTAAGGCAAAAACCAATATTCCCGAATATTGAACATAGTCAACAAAACAATTTAGTCGATTCAGAAAATTCAGAAGATAATCATGAAGAATCACTACATTCTGAAGAAGATCAGGTTATGGGAATTCCAACTTATGAGAATGATGATGATCTTAAAAATAAAGATGAGCCTGCTAGTCAGGAAATTGTTGAAGAAACAGAAAAAGATGAAGCTGATGTGGATGAAGATTATGAAGATCATGATGATTCAGATAAAGATAATGTGGAAGAAGGCTATCTTGAGAAACAAGAACATCCACATGAAGATGAAGATGATCTCAACAACCATAATAATGATGAGGTTATTCCACCAATAGTAGTGCCAGACACTTGGGCCATATGAAAACTTGATAGTAGGAAGTTTGTCCAATCAGAGTTAAAACTAGGAAAAACTCCTTCACCCATACAAACCATATGGCAAGAAGAGAAGCATACGTTAGGGACTAATTCTGGAATAAATATGCAGAAAATTAAATTTAAGATGTTTTTACATGGCAATAGGAAAATTATAGCTAAATTTGAATATCAACCCCAATTGGTAGCAACTTTCCTTGGTATTCCAAAAATGGGGGAGATAGAAAATATCAGCCAACCTGTCCAATTCATCAGAGAAAATGTTGAAGAAGAAAAGAAAAAGACATTTTTGAAAATAACTATGAGGATCACACATTGGTAAAGTAGGTGGAGGGAACTTTAAATGCTGATTTCGTCGAGTTTCGTTGTAAAAAGTACATGGAGGTTTATAGAACTATGTACAAACTGTGCTCCCAAAATTCCCCTCATCACTACCCTCAGCAAGTTTTAATTGAGATGAAAATGACGCTGACAATGAATATGCAGTTTTCACATTTATTACTTTGCATTTTAATTCTGATCCACTTCTCTCTAGCAAATTTCGAGAATGTGACTGTGCAGGAACTGTACAAGATAGCTTCATCTCTTGAGATGTTCGTGGACGAACTGCCGAAGATGCCCACGCTAAAAGGCTATAAATTCTGCCAAGTTGGAGTTTTGAAGGCGGGCGAGCTTCGGATTGGAATGTTTGAGAAAAAATGGAAATTTCACAGAGATTTGCCCTCAAGTACAGTATTTGTGTATGGGATGTCGAGTGAGAGTGCGAGTGTGCTAGGTCCCACGATTGAAGCCATCCAAGGCGTAGAAACGTTCGTGACATGGAAAATCATTTGTCATCACGCTTTTTTTTTTTTTTTTTGTTATCTTTCCGTGGGATCGAACTCTTGTGATTGCGCAGCCCAGACATGGCGGAGTCCCAACTATAGTTCACCTGCATGGCGGAATCAATGAACCGGAGAGCGACGGGAGCCCACTTGCATGGTTTACAACTGGATTCAATGAGACCGGACCCTCCTGGACCAAATCTCAATATCACTACGTCAATGTCCAGCATCTCGGAAATCTGTGGTACCATGACCACGCCCTCGGCCTCACTAGAGAAAATCTCTTGGCTGGCCTCGTGGGAGCCTATCTCATTCTAAATCTAGCCATGGAGAAATCTTTGAAACTTCCATCAGGTCGAGAATATGACCATAGTCTTCTCGTGTTCGATAAGAGTTTTTTAAAAGACGAATCCATTTACATGAACTTCACCGAGGACAACCCCACCATTCATCCCCAGGGGCAGGCAGAGTATTTTGGGGATGCAATAATAGTAAATGGCAAGGTGTGGCCTTACTTGAAGGTACAAAAAAGGAAATATTGCTTCAAAGTTGTGAATACTAGCAACGACAGGTTTTACAGCTTTGCGCTGAGTAATGGACTTTCTATGACTTAGATAGGCTCCGACTCTTCATACTTAGCCGGGCTTGTAAACGTTAAGAAATTGTTGCTGGGAGGATATTAACAGACGCCTGCGTCTCTAGAGAAGGACACAACCTTACGAATCTCTCATGACTATTAGTCATAAATTTAATAAAACAAAGAAGGTTTAATAATTAAGTTCTTTATAAAATTAATAAAGTTACTTTATAAACAAAAAAAAAAATTATAAAGTTACTTAATAACAAATAAATAAATAAAAGTATCCTATAAAAGGTTGGGCAAGACATTTAAAGTTTGGTTAGGATACATATAGTAAAGTTATATTATATATTAATTTAATTAATTAGATTAATATATATAAAAAGAAAAGGTTTCCAAAGGAGTATCACAACAAATTATACAAGTTAAGATGAGATGTCAAGTACATATGTCGAATTACACATGCCAAGATAACAAATACAAGATGAAGAAATTATTATCCATAAAACTTTGAGGACAAAGTTTCGAAGGAAGGGCCAATTCATAAAAAAATAATAAATAAAAGTTGATATATTAAAGGTTGAACTGAAGGAACGTGGTTGAACTGAAGAAAAGTGTCAACTATAAGCTTTGAGGACAAAGCTTTTGAAGAAAGGGGCAATGTTATGAATATAATTCATAACAAATATAATAGTTATTAATAGTTAAATAGGAATTATGTAAGTAGTCATTAAGTTAGTGAAAAGGCATGTCTAAAAGATATGCCCATTCATGAAAGGCCACCTGTGTAGGTATATAAGCAGGGCCTCATTGTAACATCTTACCATCTTTTATACATTTTATATATAATATATTATTATTACGAATACCTCTTGTGTATTTCACAATTAAGTCAACAAGCCTACAACTTTGTTTCTCCAATGGACCTCTTTCAATGGATATTTAAGAACTAGACTGTGGAGTGCGAAATACATCTTTGTTCAAAAGGCTTCTTCATAGTTAAATTTCAGCATTTAGAAATCAGAGACTACATCTTCTAGGAGGGTCCATGGTTTTGGGGATCTACCGGAGTTTATATCACCCCTTGGTTTCCGAACTTTGACGCTAACACTATGGTTGTTTCTAGAATGCCGGTTTGGATCAGGTTATATAATCTCCCCCTTCATTTTCTGGAATGACAACGTCCTACAAGGCATTGGGAATGTGCTTGGGAGATACATTAAAACAGATACACAACGGTTGGAGGAAAGAATATTAATCTTCGCACGTATCTACGTTGAGGTAGACCTCAACAAAGGATTACCAGAAAGCATTCAACTGGCACACAAACAACAAAAATGGCTGCAACATATAGACTATGAAAACACAACCTTCAGATGCAGAATTTGCAGAGAGACTGGTCATTTACAAAATACCTGTCCTGAAGCAAAGACAGATAATCGAAGAAAGAAAAGGACTGGAAAAGCACCCAAAGGATGGCAATACCCCCCATGTGAACCAGAAGAGGAGATAGAAGAAGAAGCAGAGGCACCCACATTAGATGGGAACAAACAATCAACAATAGTCCCAGAAGCACAAGAAAAAGACACATTGGATCCATTTGATATACAAATACAACAAGATCCGTCCACACAGGAACCAATTGTTCCTAACTGTGGTGGGAACAAAAGGCATCACTCATCAGAAACCTTAGACTCAGATAAGGAAGTAGGAGCAGCTACAGCTGAAAATCAGCTCGCACTTGTCACCCCCACGTCAGTTAACAATAGTTTTTCTCCCCATTGTATATTAGTTTTTACTTGGTTGTTTTTATGAACACTAGTCTCGGCTGGTTGTTTAGCTTATTACTTGCTGATGCAACATGTAATTTTGTTTCTTTTAATAAAATTACGATTTTCACTGTGGAGAAAAAAAAACTCGGTTAAGTGAGTTAAACTCAGTTGTGCTAGTTGTAACTGAAGATACATTAGTGGGAGATCTAGTGAATTAAATATTAATTAATTCACAATCAGTGATCTCACATGCAACTGAGGATTTACTATTATGAGCTGTATATATGTCAGATCCAGTGGAGACCCATTTGAGTTTTAGGTGAAAGGGAAGTTGACTATCAGTTGTAGGATTATTGGCTTGCACACTTGCAACCAAACACCCACTGGAGTGCCCATGATACTTGCGCAGTCAAGGTAGGCAATAATTCCTATCTTTTAGGGACCTTTACCATCAGGGATTGCGTAAGCAAGGCAGACTGTCTGGAGGCTAAGAATTGGCTATGTGTTGGTCAGTTTTGCATATGACAATGTGAGACAATTAGCTGAGTACTGGAGGGCTCTTCTGAGAAGAGTTTTGTATGTAATTGTTTCATGATCCATGCTTAATATACAATAGAAGATAGTGAGATTTTTAGCTGTGAGCTTTCCTCGGGAAATTATTTGTGTTGTGTGTGATTGATCTTTCTTCATGTTCATGTGATTAGCGATTGTGTTTTTAATTCTGCAAAAGATTTGTAGAAGGGATTCAATATTTAACTTTAGTACATTGTCAGATCGGGTGAATCCAAGATATACATGCATGTTGTATAATTTCTACATGGTATCAGAGCACAGGAAATTGCAGAAGTGAAGCAGGAGCTTAGTTTGTGGCTGGATAGAGTTTGAATTGCAGAAAGACTTTCTTGGTGCTACAACTGATTCAAGATCGAAATGGCTTTCAATGGCTTGAGGTTAGAGTATGCACTCGAGGGCAACTCGAACTACATTGCTTGGAAGGATAGGATGGAGGCAGTTTTCGAAGACAATGAGTTGAAGGAATTCATTGACAAAGATGTTCCTAAACCCGATGCTGCAAATATTGATGCATGTCAAAAGAAATTGGCAAAGGCGAGGAGGATCCTGTTGGAGGGAGTACGAGACCACATTGTCTCAAGCCTCCATGGGAAAGCCACACCATATCCAATGTGTAAGGCTTTGACAGATCTATTCCAAAGCAACAACGACCATAGGAAATTGGCGCTCAAAGATAAACTCAGGAAGATCAAGATGGAAAAGGGCGACACCATTCCAAAATACCTAACAAAGTTTGTCCAATGTCGGGATGAATTGGGGAGCGTTGGAATAACAGTTGCTGATGATGATTTGGTGAGCTTGGCTCTCCTGGGACTTCCCAAGAGTTGGCATAGTTATCAAGACTCTGTCAATGGAAGGGAAAACTTGCCAGATTGGGAACGACTGTGGTCGGATTTGGTGCAGGAGGAGTTCAGATGGAACACCAGAGATGGATCTTCATCTAAGAATGAGGATGAAGAGGATTGTGCTTTGGCTGCCAAGGCGAGGAAGGGGAAGGGGAAGAAATTCCATTCTAAATCTGAGTTAAAAAATGGCAAGAAGTAGGACATGTCCAAGGTGAAGTGTTTTCACTATCATGAGCATGGGCATTTTGCTACTAATTGTCCACAAAAGAAGAAGAATAGGAAGGTTGAAGGATCTGCAGTTGGTGAGGCCCTTGCCTCGCAATTTGAGCTTGACTTCTCATTGATCGCATGCATGGTGTCCAGTGCATTGGGATCTGTGTGGTATTTGGATAGTGGCGCTTCCTTTCACATGAGAGGAGGTAAGAAACTTTTCAGTGACTTAGAGGAGAATGATCTCAAGATGCATATTGAAATGGGCGACGACGGACGATACAGTGCTACCGGGATTGGTACCATTACCTTTCAAAGGGAGTCAGGTAAAACATTTCAATTAAAAGATGTGATGCATGTACCAGGTCTAAAGAAAAATTTGGTCTCAGTTGCAATTTTGGAGGATAGAGGCTATGATGTTGTTTTTAGTGATGGAAAAGCTTTCCTGCGACATAAAACAACGGGACAAGCCAAGAGGATAGGGATTCGAGCTAAGAATCTCTACGAGTTGGAGGTAGATGGGTGCGTAACAATGATGGGCAAGGCAGATCAAGTGGTGAGTCGGGATGAGGGCGAATTATGGCACAGGCGATTGGGCCATCTTCACCATGGAGCCTTGAAAGTCATGCAACAGATTTCTACTGGTCTTCCCAAGGGTACACTTGCGCAGTCAGACACATGCAAGGGATGTACTATGGGAAAATATGTAAAGGCCAGCTTTCACGAGAAGGAAAACCAAGCTTCAGGGATCTTTGAGAGAGTTCATACAGACGTGTGTGGTCCTTTCTCGGTTGCTTCAATAGCATAACATAAGTACTATGTAATCTTTGTTGATGACTTTTCTCGTAAGTGCTGGATCTCCTTCATGCAGAAGAAAGATCAAACATTCTCTAAGTTCTGTGAGTTTAAGGCACTAGTGGAGAAAGAGTCGGGGAAGCAAGTGAAGACTCTTATGAGCGATAATGGTGGAGAATACATCTCTAATGAATTCAGGAATTTCTGTAGCAAAGAAGGATTTCGAAGAGAACTCATAGCGCCTCATAACCCACAACAGAATGGGGTCGCATAGAGGAAGAACATAACTATTGTGGGTGTAGCTCGAGCGATGTTGCATGATCAAGGCTTATCGATGCATCTGTGGGCAGAAGCATGCAATACAACGGTACATGTGCAAAACCATTGTCCTCATAGAGTACTTGGAATGAGTACGCCTGAATTGGCTTTCATTGGTAAGAAACCTGATGTTTCACATTTTAAGATTTTTGGGTCATCTGTTTATGTGCATGTGACCAAGGACGCCAGGAAGAAGCTAGAACCAACAACTGAGGTTGGGATATTTGTGGGGTACACTGAAACACCCCATTATTATCGTGTGTATTTGCCAAACAACAGAATGACTGTTGTGCGACAAGATATTAAATTTGATGAGGAGAAAGCCATGCGATTGTCCCTTGAGAGGGAGCTGGACTTGCATGTAGAGGAGGAACTGCTGGTTCCCAAGGATGAGTCTCAATATGTGGATCAACCACATGAGGTTCATGGAGTGGAGGGAAACACTCATGCAGATCCGTCCATCAGAAATGGAAGAAGGCGCACCACATAAGTTGATAGATTGAGACTTGATGCTGCAGAGAATGTGGGAGCCCCTACTTCACAGCCAGACAGAGATAGTCTCCTGACCGATTTACTGCATACATGGCTCTTAGGAGCAAATGTATTGTGACTGAACCATCTTCCTTTCAGGAAGCAGTGCAATAGCCAACATGGGTTGATGCAATGGTGGAGTATGACTCCATCGTCAAGAAAAGTGCATGGGAGATAGTCCCAAGACTGGTTGACAAATCAGTGGTTGGATCGAGATGGATCTACAAGGTAAAGCAAGTTGCTAATGGGAGTGTGGAGAAATACAAGGCCAGATTTGTGGCCTGAGGATTCTCACAGATCAAGGGGATAGATTATGATGAGACTTTTGCACTTGTTGCAAGGTACTCTTCCCTAAGATCGATCCTTGCACTCTCAGCACAGATGAGCTGGCACATTCATCAGATGGATGCGAAAACTGCATTTCTCAATGGGATCATTGAGGAAGAGGTGTACATAGAGCAACCTGATGGTTTCAAGATCTTCAACAGTGAGTCGCATGTGCGCAGACTCAAAGGAGCATTGTATGCGCTGAAGCAAGCACCCCGTGCTTGGTACGCTTGGATAGACGATTATTTCACTGGATTAGGCTTCACCAAAAGTGAAGCAGATGCAAACCTGTACTAGATTGTGGTTGAGGGTAAGCTATTGATCATTGTTCTTTATGTTGATGATCTAATTTTCACTTGTGATGAGCAGCTGATACACTCATGCAAGGAGGATCTTGCAAGGGAGTTCGAAATGAAGGACATGGGACTTCTTCATTATTTCCTTGGTTTGGAAATATGGCAGTGAGATGGTGAAATTTTTGTGTTTGAAGGCAAGTATGCAAAGGAGATACTGGGTAACTTCAACATGGAGAGCTGCAAACCCATGGATACTCCTCTTCCAAGAAATTGGAGGAAAGAGGATGCTACTTCTGGAGAGGTAGTGGATGTTATTGTCTATCGACAATTAGTGGGTTTGCTAATGTATTTGGTGAACACGATACCGAACATTTGCTACACAGTTAACCAACTGAGTCAAGCTATGGCTAAGCCTACCAAGCTCTTCTGGAAGGCGGGGAAGCATGTCCTGAGATACCTGAGGGGCACATCAGAGTATGGTCTATGGCACAAACAGACATAGGGAGTGAAGTTGCATGGCTTCATGGATGCAGATTGGGCTGGCAGCCCATTGGACATAAAGAGCACATCAGGGGGAATCTTTAGCATTGGATCGACAACAGTTTCCTGGTACAACAGAAAGCAACGATCTGTGTCACTCAGTTCAGTGGAAGCGGAATACATGGCAGCAAGTCAAGCTGCATGTGAGGCTATCTGGAGGAGAAAGATGTTGGTTGATTTGTTTGGTTTTCAGATGGATCTGACAGTGATTCATTGTGATAATCATAGTTGCATTAAACTCTCGATTAATCCCGTGTTTCATGATAGGTCCAAGCATATAGATATCTGGTACCATCATCTCAGTACATTCCCACGGAAGATCAAGAAGCAGATATTCTGACGATGACGCTCACCAGGAGCAAATTCGAATACCATAGAGACAGAATCCGGGTGAAGGATAATCCCTTTCTTGTTGAGAGGGAGTGTCGAGATTCAACAAGAAGATTCAGCACCCACGCCTAGTGCATTAAGCACCCAGACTAGGGTGGGGCCCATAGTGATATTTTTGTGTAATGACCCAACTCGAGTTATAGGGAACAAAGAAATATTAGCATGCATATGAGACCTGCATATGATAGCTACATATGCATGTATCATGTGTACTACACTAGTATATGCACTAGTCAATTATGAAAAGTCTCAGTGTAGGGTAATGAGTGAATTATTGAAGTATTGAGTAAATACTTAACTCACCAGAATATAATGAACGTATTATGAGGTAAAAGTTATACCTACCACTATCATAATATAACTAATATTTTGTTCAAAGGAAAGTAAAAGCATCGACTTATGCAAATAAAATATGATATTTTATTAAATCTAAGATATTTTAGAAATCTAAGATATTTATTAAATAATAATATTTTAATAAATCTAACATATTTTAGAAATCCAAGATATTTATTAAATAATATTAAATCTAAGATATTTTAGAAATCCAAGATATTTATTAAATAATAATATTTTAATAAATCTAAGATATTTTAGAAATCCAAGATATTTATTAAATAATAATATTTTAATAAATCTAACATATTTTAGAAATCCAAGATATTTATTAAATAATATTATGTTAATAAATCTAAGATATTTTAGAAATCCAAGATATTTTAAAAAGAAGATATTTTAATAAATATCTTGAAAGGATATTTAACTAGGATATTTATTAAAAGGAGGATATTTTAGTAAATATCTTAGGGGATTTGTGTATAAAAGGGGAAGAGGGGAGGAACTTGATGGGCATGGGTCAGTGAGATGGGAAAAATGACCCAGATGCTATCAGAGGAGTTCTAACTATGGGAGACATGAGCAGTGAGTTCTAATAGAGTCATGGAGTGATCTCGATTGTTATTGGAGTTTTGGGTGCGGGGGCTAGAAGACCTGTCTTCTGGATCTGGGCACTGGAGAGGTTGACCTCAGATAGGCTGGGAGGAAAGTGGTGGATTGGTAACGGGAGCGGGAGCTATGACGGGTCTGGAACAACTTCAAACACGGTTCCAGGTAAGTATTAAATAGTGAATTGATGTATATATATTCTGCTTTAAAAATCCCACTCTGGATTATGTAGTATCAATTTTGTTAATGATTGTTAAATTCAGAAAGTTAAGGTCTTTACACATGGTATCGGAGCATAGTTTCAGACTTTGTGGATCTTAGGGTATTTTAATCATTTCTATGGGTTTCCAAGCTTGTATTGCCTATTTATGTGATAAATGGACTGTATAGATATTAGATATTCTTTGCCCCTTTATTTGCAACTTGGCAATTAATATTTGAAGCAAGTCTGATGCATATAACAAGGATGTTCTAAATTAGAATCTATATAAAAGATCTCCAAAGAGCTTCTCATTATTTGTCCCACTTCTAAGTACTTGCTTTACCTCGGAGAGGAATTGAATTCCCCATATAAGGACCCAACTCTGGTTCCATTAATGTATACAAGCCTCCCTTATCGATAACAAATCCTAGCAATCTTTGCCACACTCAAAACATCTCCTTGGCAATCTGATTGGCATCAAGCAACTTAAATGCATTTTCCCCGAGGAGAAATTTGCAACTAGCAACAACGATTCGCATGTTGTTTGGCTTCTCTGAGACACCCATCCATATTGACAAGAAGCCAAGGAGAATTGCTAATTTTGTTTTTTGATTTATCTGTGAGGGAAGAACTGCATTTGGTCAGGTTACTTTTTATTTTACCACTCAGTGCGAAGATAAACTGCTTCACTTCAAAACAATCCTTGAAAAAGTAGGTTTAACCTGAGGCAAGGCCAGGAGAATTTCTCATCATTGATCACAATTTCTAATCTCGGGCAATGTCATTTCTCTCACACGCACAGGATAAGCCCTAACACCGAGGTCAGATGTACAAAAAAAATGCACGTACATCAACTAATAAATCTTGCGGGGCTGTTTTCCGGAGATATCCTTTTGACAATGAGTAATTGATGAAAGAGAAAAACATTATAGGTGATGAATCAAGGAAGAAGTTATGTAACTTACGCGAGCCAACCGACACTACAGGTGTGAACTATGAGGCTCCTGGTGTGTTTGTCCTTGTCTTGGCTGAGCCACTTGTCCAATGTCTGTACCAGCAGTTTTGTGTCCTGTTGAGCCCTGGAGCCCATTTAGTAACTTAGAAGATCTCCCATGGGAAGGGGGACGATAATGGCGTGAATACCACGCGCTGTGTACCACTCTGCAAACTCTCTCAGATTTCTTTGCTTAGAGCCTACCCACCCTATCAACAGAGCTACAACTGCCACAGGGCAGTTCCACATTTCCCCTGTTTGTTTTGCACTTAAATACAAAATTTTGGCCCCGACTGGAGATTGGGTTTGAGTTTAATGTGTGTAATCTTCGATTATATGCTCCAGTGGTGAACGCGAATTCAAATTGGTCCCTATCTGAAGGATCATTCTGTTGTGAGTAGTAGTAGTAGTAATTTCTGATGATTGTTTTGGGAGGCAAACAACAAAACAAAGAACAAATCCACAACCGCCTTATTGTTGTTATGGTTCTCATCAGCGGCCTTGGACCAGACCCAAACAAAGAAGCCATTGTTTTGGATTGGATTTTATCAAAATTTATGGAATTGCAGAGTGATCTTTAGAGACATTTAACATTTATCGTTTTATTGCAGGCATACGCAGATTGCAAACCCCCTATCCCTAGATTGATACTGAATAAAAATTTGATTCCCATAGATACTATTAAAGACAGCCAAACTCTGAAAGTAAAGAACAAATAAACATTTTCAGATATAAGAAAAGCTTTAGTCCCTTCCTCACATAAAAATCCAAGATAAACATCTTCACATAAACAATGTCAACCAACTTTACTATTAAGAATAGAACCTTAAATTAAAACAAGAAAAAATACAAATATAGATTCAGTTTTTAGTCAAATTCCAAGGATGCATAATACAGACCAGTACATTATTATTGCTGGATAATATTAAAGAACCTAATACAATATAACTTCGGTTACGGTAAATCTTCACGGTAAAAAAGTGGATCCTAGTGAAATATTTTATTAAAGTACTTCATCAAAATTGGGATAAAGTGTTAAAAAAAAAATGTATAAGTAATAGGGATATAGATAGAAGGATTCTATAGGAAAGGGGAGTTGATGGTTATTATAAAGGTATTATATAGAATATGACTTGTTAAGGGAAAAGCTATTAAATATATGAATACCTAGCTATAAATAAGAAATTAAGAGTATAAAGATAATGAAAATATAGCTCCTTCAATAATTGCATTTAGGACAAAAAAATTTAAAACTAGAAAAGGCTAAATAAATATTACAAAATGATATTATGGTTTAAAAAGACCCATGCATTATGATCGGTATTATTACACATCAAAATAGAATATCTTGCATTAGGACAAGGAGGTCGCGTTTAATCCAGGGTAATAACGCAGTGGAAGAATATGAGATAAGGTTTATGGAGCTGGTAAAATATGTTGCTTATCTAAATACTAACAAACATCAAGCCAAGTGTTTTGTATATGGATTAAATCCTCGAATTAGGGCTATGGTTAGAATGGGGTAGCCATCATCAGTAGCAAAAGCAGTTGAATGTGCATGGTATGAAAAGGAACCTTTAGGGATTAAAAGATATATCAGGCCAACAAAACCCTCACAGCCAAGATTTACAGGAAAGACTCCCCGGAACTTCTTCAAGGGAAGTAGCTCCAGACCACCTCCTTTTGGTAACAGATTTACTCCGAGAGGAATAGGAGCAAGAACTTCCATGACCATTAATATTGTAGATGTTGAATCATCAAATACTAGTCCATGGAAATCTTGAGGGACTGCTAATAGAGGAAGATATGGGAGAGGAAGTGACACAAGAGGACAGAGCTCCTTGTCTAGAAATATACAATCTGACTCAAGGGGACCATCCCAAGTTAATTGTTGGAGATGTGGAGGACCGCATTTTCAGCGTAATTGTTCAGAAGTCTCGTCAAATATAATACCTAGATCAGGAAAAGAACCGTCATCAAATACTCAAGGCAATCATAAAATCCATGCTGTAGTCAACAATAATCGAGTAGTGCATCAGTCCACTATTGTGGAATCTCCAGGTTCTATCAATGGAATAAAACTTAAAATTTTATTTGATATTGGTGCTACTGATAGTTTTATTTCATCATATGCATTAAATAGATGTGGGTTGGCAGCTTACAAGAAAAATGATTTCAAACAGGTAGAAATGGCTTCAGGAAAGCTTCAGTCCATAGGTTTAAGTGTTGAGGAATACAAAGTTAATCTAGGGGTTAGTTAGACTAGGTTGAAAGTACTAGGATGAATGATCCCAATGGGAAATAACTTAGTTTCTAACTATTTCTCGAGATCGTGTGTTGTTTCTTGGATGTCACCGCCTTATTTTCATAATTATAGCAACAATTCTAATATAACAGAAGGTGTGTTATAAGTCATCATGATAATTTACCCATTGGGGTTATGTAACAGTAATGGCAGGGAGAATGGTTTTCAACTTTTGGAAATTGAAGCTTTTAACAATGATAAAATGAAATTTTATATAATTCGATATTCGAAAGCTATGAACCCTAGGATGATACATTTTATTAGAAGAGATGAGATATTTAATGTTAATCTATGTATCGAAGACATATATCAAACTCAATCCCACTTGATTCCTAATCCATTACTTTTACTTTACATTCCATCCAACAAAGGAGTTGAGATAACTCATGGATATCATCTGCAAATTTTTCCACAATGAAGTTTAAGGTTTTGTATATCGTGCAAGTAAAGTTTGAAGTACATTGAAATTGTTATATTAAAATGAGCACATTAACGTCACTTTAGACATTAAACCTTTTTTGTAACTTTTGAACATTAGAATGGAAACTATCCTAATTGTTTTTATGCAATTGAAACATTCCATTCCTCAAGTGACGTTGAAATTTCCATATATATATTTTACTAGCTGATAACTATAACCATTGATGATATGAATTTATGAAAATATCTTTTATACCGTTTTCTTATGTTAATACTTTAATTACTATCCAAGTATATGTGTAAGTGGTTTAAGGAGGAGAGTGAAGGTTTAAATTTTTATAGTTAATATACACTAAATTGGACATTTTGATATTAAACCATTATGTCATTGTTAAGATAGATAATTAGCGATTTACAATCGGAAGGATATATCGATGTCCAAAACAAAATAATATGGCAGCGTAGCATTTTCATGGAAAGGAAAACAATGTGGTTTAGGAAAGAGAAATTAGGGACATTATGACACTATATAAGATTATTCATGGTAATTATTTAGGCATATATAAAGATTAGTTGGCGGAGTTGCTCCAAAGAAGTTAACTCTTGAAGAAAGGAAGAGTGGTAATGAAAACGTGACTATGGACATTATGGCAAGACCATTAGATGTGAAGCTACAACCACATAAAAGGCCAAGCTAGTTTGAGGTAAATTGATGGATGAAAGAAGACACTAACTATTCAAAAAATGTTGAGAGAAATCATGAGTAATCAAATTGAGAATACAAGTATAGTTCACTAAAGGTACACATCAAACGAAGACAAAATGGATGAAACATATGTTAAGATGGTAAGAAACCACCCTGTAAGGTAGTAAACACTATTAGAACAAGACTATATAATTACCAAGAGAGTGCAACGAAAAATTTCAAAGTTTGATCTCATTTGTTACCATAATATAATCAATATAATACCTAGGGAGAGTGGGAAAAGAAAGAAATTACAAACTTCTAATGATGATAATAAATATTAGTTATCATAATCAACTTAGAATATTGAGATCGACAAAAATAGCACCAAAGGTGAGTGAGTGGAAATTTCACAAAGCAATATGAGAAGTCAATGGCATTAGATTAAAGAGTGAATGTATAATAAAATTGATCAATTATAGGATAATTTATGTGCATAGAAACATCTATAATAGTTTCTCCCTCTAATGGGAGAGTCACATTATAAAATGTTCCTTAAGTAACTAACTATTTATGGATATAATGGAGTATGATTAGAAAATTCTATCCCGTGATGCCTTAAAACATGAAATGATAAGTAGATTACATTCGATATCCACGTTATTGAATTTATTTATAGAGTCTTATCCAAGTTGGGGAATAGTAACGACATTTCCAAGTGTAATAATTTTATGCATTAAGAGAGAAGGAAAGAAAACCATGATGAGTAGAGGTGAGAAAACAAAGTCAATTTGATAATATGTTCTTTTTCAAATTGAAGTAGACATGGAATATTAGGAATATCTAGTATAACGAAGTGAAGGGATGTTTTCTATTAAGAAGAATTTTCTTAAGGATATGAGCAACATGGTTGGTAAGGGTCAAAGCAATGACCTATAAGGAGTTGTGAACACTCCTAAATTGTTAAGAATAACAAGTGATCAACTGGGACAATGCTTAAAGGTAATTATTGAAAATAATAATTGTACACCGTTAGAAAAGAAGATACATTTGGTGATAAGTTGAGACCTAAGGACTAATGAGAAAACGATTAATGTGAAGAACATGAAGTTGGGATGCCATTGATGAGTTATCTGTTGAATTAAATGAGTCAATGTAATAAAAATGAAAAGACTATGATCATTACAATATCTGAAAAGGCTATGGTCATGTTAGTTTGAAACTTAGGTTACTAATTGATATTGAAACCTTTAAATTAACACTTCAAGTGACCAAACAAAATGCATCCACATATGTAAGTCACACCTTGGATAATATGAAAGGCACCCTCAATTGAGAAGCATGCATAAACATTTTTAATCCAACATTGATTTTCTAACACGTTGGTCTATTTGGGAAATTTGAAGACAACCCTGCTTAAACAAATTAGACCAAGTATAATGCAAAGTGAATAATGCATTTTCAAGCAGTAACAAATTCCTTCAATGAAAATAAACCTCCCACTAAGGGATCTTTAGAGTAGTCAAATAACTCTTCCTCCATCTGCAACATAACCCTAATGATTAGCCCTGCAAAACCCTACTCCATGGCTTCTAGATTTTTTAGGCTAAAGATGAGCTGGAATAACATGATAAAGAAGTTAATGTTATTATTATCTCTTTGGATCCAGATTATAGATCAAAGATAATTAGACTTAAAAGACAAATAAATAACAAGAATTAAAAGGTTGGCTGGATCCATATGTAGTTTTGTGTTTTAGAGTTCTTAATCACCCTGTATCAAGAAATTAGATCATGCTTCAACTAAGCAGTAAGTGTTTTGTGCTCTTGTTTCAATTCATTTCGTTTCTATACATGCAATCATAAAGATTGGAGCATCCCTCCAGTTAGATTTAGAGTCTCAACATGTGACTTTTATAAGGTTAATCAGTTAATATAGTATAGAAAATAGTAGCCACACCCTTATTTGTATATCTGTGTTCGATTATTCTATGTGACATTTATAATTGTGGGTTATATTTATAAGCATTTAAAAACTTATTTTGTATAGTTTTATCGTATTTTGGATGGATACTTAAGACGGTCATTTTGTACTATTACATGTAAGAATATATTATTTGTTTAAACATTGCTGGTACATGGATACCAATATGAAGGAAGTTTTGCTTAAACATTGTTGGTACATGGATACTGATATAAATTATGAATTATGTTATGGATATGGTATCTATAATTTTACATATCAACATAAATGACGAGATAGAAATACAAGAACACTTGACTGTTTAAGGTGAAAATGAATTTACAGACCTATTGGATAAACATAACCAAGTTTGTTATATGAACTCAAAGATCAATAACGTATATAGTAACATATTTGGAATGTGTAGAAATTGTTATTTGAATAACAATTTTCTTTGAATATATTGATACACATTATAATTTGTGGACAAGTGTTTACATCGCAGATGGTATCATTACCAAACCGACCGCGTGATGACAAAACTCCAAGAACAATTGAGATTCACTGAGGTTCCATGATAGGGTGTTAACCCGGTTCCTACTGGAAGGGATGGAGGTGTTTCCCACCATTTATCCTCCAAAACCTGGACTCATGGGAGGACTGTGTGAGTCACGCTCCCCTAGACGTGTGATGATGACTGCTGAATGCCTACTAAGAAATCAGGTCGATATAGTTGACGCTGTAACCCTTGAGGTCTATGAATGGTTAGATCAGTATCGCTGATGCCATGTCATATTCCCTAGAGGACGAATTGGATGGAAGCGGAAGAGATTAGGAATAATAGGATGATTCTAGAATAGCTTGGGAACTATGTTAGGGCAAGACATGACTACTAAATTTGTAAACCAATACATGATCAAAACATAAATGTTAAAGTGTTCTTACACATTAAACAAAAATTTAATTATGGTACACCACCCTTATATGATTATACTAATCACTTAAATAGTTAATGATATACGACATAAAACTTAACTTCAAGATGAAGTTTTTTGAAAGAAGGGTGTATGTAATGACTCAACTTGAGTTATAGGGAACATAGAAATATTAGCATGCATATGAGACCTGCATATGATAGCTACATATGCATGTATCACGTGTACTGCACTAGTATATGCACTAATCAATTTTGAAAAGTCTCAGTGTAGGGTAATGAGTGAATTATTGAAGTATTGAGTAAATACCTAACTCACCAAAATATAATGAATGTATTATGAGGTAAAAGTTATACCTACCACTATCATAATATAACTAATATTTTGTTCAAAGGAAAGTAAAAGCATTGACTTATGCAAATAAAATATGATGTTTTTATTAAATCTAAGATATTTTAGAAATCTAAGATATTTATTAAATAATAATATTTTAATAAATCTAAGATATTTTAGAAATCCAAGATATTTATTATATAATAATATTTTAATAAATCTAAGATATTTTAGAAATCCAAGATATTTTAAAAAGAAGATATTTTAATAAATATCTTGAAAGGATATTTAACTAAGATATTTATTAAAAGGAGGATATTTTAATAAATATCTTAGGGGATTTGTGTATAAAAGGAGAAGAGGGGAGGAACTTGATGGGCATGGGTCAGTGAGGTGGGAAAATTGACCCGGATGCTGTCAGAGGAGTTCTAACTATGGGAGACATGAGCAGTGAGTTCTAACAGAATCATGGAGTGATCTCGATTGTTATTGGAGTTTTGGGCACGTCGGCCAGAAGACTTGTCTTCTGGATCTGGGGACCGGAGAGGTTGACCCCAAATAGGCTGGGAGGAAAATGGCGGTTTGGTAATGGGAGCGGGAGCTATGACGGGTCTGGAACAACTTCAAACACGGTTCTAGGCAAGTATTAAATAGTGAATTGATGTATATATATTCTGTTTTAAAAATCCCACTCTAGATTGTATAGTATCAATTTTGTTAATGATTGGGTGCATGTCTATTTTGGTTATCCCTTAATTAAGATGGACATTAAATTGTAATCTATTCTCAATGTGGACTTGAATGAGTTAACTAAAAGTGATAAATTCAGTTAGCTAGTGGATTTCGAGTTAGAGGTAGTTGGTGAGGCATGCAGAGTAATTCTAGTTGTAACAGAGTTCGAAGTGCAGTGGTGCATTAGTTAATGCAAGTTGTGAATAGTTTAACTTAGTTAAGTGAGTTAAACTTAGTTGTGCTAGTTGTAACTGAAGATACACTAGTGAGATATCTAGTGAATTAAATATTAATTAATTCACAATCAGTGATCTCACATGCAACTGAGGATTTACTATTATTAGCTGCATGCATCTCAGATCCAGTGGAGACCCAGTTGAGTTCTAGGTGAATGGAAAGTTGACTATCAATTTTAGGATTATTGGCTTGCACACTTGCAACCAAACACCCATTGGAGTGCCCATGATACTTGTGCAGTCAAGGCAGGCAAGAATTCCTATCTTTTAGGGATCTTTACCATCAAGGATTGCGCAAGCAAGGAAGGCTGTCTGGAGGCTAAGAATTGGCTATGTGTTGGTCATTTTTGCATATGACAGTCTGAGACAATTAGTTGAGTACTGGAGGGCTCCTCTGAGAAGAGTTTTGTATGTAATTGTTTCATGATCCATGCTTAATATACAATAGAAGATAGTGGGGTTTTTAGATGTAAACTTTCCCCGGAAAATTATCTGTGTTGTGTGTGATTGATCTTTTTTCATGTTCATGTGATTAGCGATTATGTTTTTAATTCCGCAAAAGATTTGTAGAGGCGATTCAATATTTAACTTTAGTACATTGTTAGATCAGGTGAATCCAAGATATACATGCATGTTGTATAATTTCTACATACCCAACAAGACCTAAACGTGAGCCCTTACCTTGGTCCCGCTACTTTGCTTTCTAGAGCTTAGTTTAGCCCTTTTCTATGATATCAAATAATCAAGAATACTTCATCTCAACCAAGCTACCAATTGATCCCACTTCAAGTGGCACGAACATGGTCCAAACATCTTGGCAGATCTTAGATGATTGCTCTCGACCTTTTAAATCTCCTAGGTTAATTGGTTATGGACATTATTGGATCACAATTCACCCCACACATATTCTCTAATCATTTACTCATTGGTACTATGAGGTTAAATCTCTTCTCACATTGAAATTTGTATTTAACTCCATTGGAATTAGGCTATAATACACCCACATAGTGTTTGGCCTTGTTAAATTGTTCCTAGGTAGAAGTAAAAAGTAAATGTGCAGTACATTCTTTATAATTCGGTAATTAGACATATTTACCAGGAATTACTGCCCACCATAATTTATGGAATTCTTTGCATAAATTTAGGTGGGAGTAAAAAGTAAATATGTTGTTACATAAAGACTGTAACAACCCAAAAATTTAACTTGTATTTTTTCTTGCAAGATCTTATTGCTCTGATACCATGTTGAATTCTTTATTATATTCAGATCTTGGTAATTATTTCCTTATGATCAATAATTACACACTTGAAAAATTCTCAACCTTAATTTCGTTTTTAGGATTGAATAATATTATTAGATTGGTTATGATATAAGATATATGAGGTATTTATTTATATCTGATTACAATTGAGGGGCCCGATATATATACATAGTCAGGATGTCTTTTCATTAACTGACATGTCTTTTCAATAAGACATTTCTTTTCTTTTTTCTTTTTAATTAATTATTGATTATTTATATTAATATATTATATTGTATTTATAATATAATATATAAATATATATTGTTGTACATAATATAATATATATCATACATTGTTGTCTAGAAGGGAATACCTTCAATTGTTATATAAAACATCAACAATCTGTTGGAAACTGCCGTTGAATTTCATAGCTTTTGTGGCTTGTACCGCTTCATATGAAAAGTTAGTGAGCCAAACTTGGTCTGGGTCAACTCTAATATTATCCATATGGATATATAAACTCGTGGCTCCAACAAACAAATAGGTCTCTAGAAAGATCTGCATTAGCTACTAGTACTATCACAAAGACAAACAAGTTTGTTTAGAGTGTAAAATGCTTCGTATGATTATGTCATTTGGAAAAGAACTCGCAGTGCTAAAAAGGACATATTCATGCTGACTTTTTTAATAAACTAGTATGCTGATATGCTTTCTTAAGTTTTAACAAGATCATAGCAAGAGCTAAAGAAATTTGAGGATTGAAAATTCTCCAGTTGTTTTACAATCTAATGTGTAAGTACTCAGGAGGAACAGTGCTATCCATGGAGCTTGTCTTACTACTATCCATAAGAACTAATGGAAAGCTGGGTTATCCCAATAGCCATCCTGCCTTCTTCATAAACTCCCACATGCTCTTCATCCTTCTCAGCTTTGCCATTCAGTTTCCTGTTCAATCTGTCCTGTCTAGATCCATCCAACCAACTAACCACCTTTAGCTCAGAGAACCTGTGGCTTCTGAACAAGAATATTTCCAGTATGTCAATTCCTTAAAAATTGAAGAATGTGAATGGCATAGGGACAACAAATTACATGGCTCTAGAATAACCCTCGAAATACATATGCCTTGGAAAAATCATGTGCTAAAAAAGATACATGACACAGTTTTATATATTTATTCTTCCATTTGAAGAATCAAACGTTTTCTTGATCATTTATTCTTCGATTTTATTACAATTCGTTTTCCTTTTTTAAATTATTTTTTCATTGTTTTAATATTACATGTTATGATACGTACTTCTTAAAGGATCATTTGTCTACTGTTCTTCTATTTTTCTTTTATTTTTTATTATTTTCTGGGTTTCATGTTAAATCAGAGTTATTATAATTTTTCTTAATTTGGTTGAATGCAGTTGATAAAGATATTCTTATACCTCCAGCACCTATTCTGACACGGTACAAGAAGGACACTGCAATGAATTCTTTTACGAGGAAGAAAATTGCTGACACTGGATCAATTGATGAAAGCCGTTGCAGTCATTTTAATGATTTGTCAACATCTAAACTTTGTGTTCGTTTAAATTCATTGCATGTGAGTTTATTCTCTTTCATTCAATCTTGTCAGTAAATTTTAAAGTTTTGTGGCCTTGTTAAATCTGGAGAGCTGTTATTTAGATGAGAATTTATAGTGTGCTTACTTTTGTATTTGATTTTACTAACATTGAAGCCACATTCTGCACACGAGAAATATTAGATATAAAATCATTAAAATTTAAAATACAGGACATTGTAAAACATTTACGTTAATCCTGTGAGTGAACCTCAGAGTCTATTTTTCCACAAGTAGCTTCATCCATGCCACATAGAGGGAAATGCATTATAGCGTAATGGAATGATTGTTATGCCACCCTGACTGCTCTGAACTTACATTTTGAACCATCTTTTTCCTAAAGCACTTTATGGCAATCATATAGCTGCTTCAATGACACATTGTATGTAAATGATTGAAACTTGATATCGAAAGGCTGAGATACACTTAAGTTTTCTTTGCACAGCTTAGGAACGATTTCTTTTACCATCAAGTTCCAAGGGGGAGAGTTTTCTCAAATCCAATCATGCCAAAGAAAATGAGGGAGCTGTTCTTTAAGATAGAGTGTCGGAAGTGCACATGCCTCCATTAATAATCAAGAGGTCGAGCTCCAGAGAAAGTCTTTAATAATTTAAATCTCGTAGCCTGAACCACCAATGAACAAATCCGCTAGTGTAAACGAGGCAGGTTGTAATCACGTTCAACTTAGGTCGCATGGCATGACTGCACACTGTATGGCTCGAATGAAGAAAATGGCTCAAGATACTTTACTCCCTCCAAAGATTGGTTCACAAATTGACTGAGACAAGGTGGTGGTTGTGTAAGATGGCATCTCCAGTAACCTTCTGCCTGCTAGCTGAGCTTCTAAATATAGGCCCCAGATTACTGAACTCGTTTATGATTTTTCTAATCGTGAATGAGGACCCTGCAGCTGTATAGTCACGTCCTTTGATTGCTTGGTAGAAAGGCATCTCTACCAGATATGGCAACAACATGAGTGGGAAAGTGGCTCCATCACAAATCGATGTTGTTCCCATGCGATGACATTGCCAGCATGTCGTAAAAGTGAAATAAATAGTATGGTTACGAACCCTAATATAAGCCCGCATGTTATACAAATGTATGTGTGCCCTCTCTCCATACTCGTGGGCAATCATAAAACATGTCAGCATGGATGTGGAATCTGTCCTATCCAACGTTGCACGAAGCGGGGACGTTTTTTGGAAGCGGGGACGCGGAAGCGTCATTTTCCAAAAATTTAGGAAGTGAAGCGTTTCAGAAGCGTCTAGTATATATACATATATATTTATATTTTTTTGCAATTATATTCAAAACAACAATCCCAAATACCATATTAGTTGTAGAAGACATGAAAACATGCATATTTTTACATAAATCAAGATGGATATGACATCCATGATTCCATTGTACATCAATAATTAATTATTCGAGCATCAAGAATCTAGAATCTAGAATGTAGATTCTAGAATCTAGATCTAGATCCTAGCAATTACAAACATACATCAAATAATTAAGCATGATAAAATATTTAAGCATACTATAAAACATAAATGATAAACATAAAACATTTAAGCATGATAAAACATTTAAGCATACTATAAATTTTAAAACATAAAACATTTAAAAATTAAGCATTCTATAAAACATACATGATAAACATAAAGCATATTATAAGTGAGCAACTATCAAGATTAGTCATGTCCAAAATTAAAATAATAATGTTTACAAAATAGGCCACTTGGCCACCACCAAGACAAAAAAGTTCAAATTCACAACAAGCCTACAAGTCTAATGATAATTTATGACAAAAGTAGTAAAGTGTGAACACTGAAAATATCTACTCATCTCTCCTCCTTCCACCATGAAGAGTACGTGATGGTGCGCCTCCACGTGGTGGCAATGAAGAAGATGGTGGCTGTGGCAATGGCACTGTAACTGATGAAGACGAAGCCCCTGCTGTTGGTGTTGAACCATGGAACCTAGGAAGCAAGGGACTAGTGGGGGGTGGCGTGTCAAGTCGATCATCATCATCATGGGTAAGAGCATCCTCTAATTGCTCTAATCGCAACACTCCATCCTCCAAATTGGTCTCCTTTGGATACCTGTCCCAAACCTTAAGGTCTCAGTTACTCTTTGCATCTTCACAGTAATGGGACAACAATCTCAAGTTGTAATGAACATAAACCAAGCTCTCTGCCCGGTCTAAACTCAACCTGTTCCTTTTAACACTGTGGATGAAAGAATAAGAGCTCCAACACCTCTCTGCAGAAGAAGTGTTTACCACATGTGATAGCACCCGCAATGCCAAAGTCTGTAGAAGTGGAGTAGCACCTCCATGCATGTTCCACCACTCAATAGAAGAAAAACTCTCCTGATCTCTAATAGCATGCATGCTCCCAAATGGACCAGTGGAAAGTGTATTGTTGCTCAACTATTTTCGTACCAAGGGTGCCTCCTCCTCATCAGAGATTAATTTATCTAGTGCATCCATATATTTGATTAGGACCTGTGGATCTAGGTGTGGTTTTCTCCTGCTCGCCCCCCCAGGTGCTGTTGTAGAAAGCCATGATAAACTATAATATTTAGGTGTCAATACATATGCTAATGCATGTAATGGAATATTTAGCATATCCCATCGTTTTACCACCTCTGCACGAATATATTTGTACAAGGTGGTATCTCTAGGCTCAACAATGTCTTTAATCTGCCCCAACATGTTATCCATTTGCTCATACACCTCCCCAATTATTGGCTTATCTAAATCCTCAAACTTGATCATGTAATAAATTGGTTTGGTGAATTGAAAAACATATTTAACCTGTGACCAAAATAACATGTCAAGAACAGTGTCCTTTGCTGCATTAGCACCATCTCTATCAGTGTTAATCTCCTCCCATGATTCAACGGTGACCATATTAGTTAGAGCTTGTCTCACCTTCACTAGCCGCCTAAAGGTGAGGTAATAACTTGCAAATCTGGTTTTTGCAAGTTTAAGCAACTGCAACTTGGAGTAAGTGCCATAGAAGTAGTTTACCCTTGTATGCCCTGTGATAAATTTAATGAGCTTCTTCCCTCTCTTGTAAAGCTCATTAATCCACCCACATTCTTTATGCTTCACAATATCATGCATCAAAAGGTTCAATGTGTGTACCAAGCACCCAGACCAAAATATGTGTGGATAAGTACGCTCAATAATTTTAACTGCTCCCTTATAATTTGCTGCATTATCTATGATCACTTGAACCACTTTGCTAGGATCAACATCTATGATTGATTGCAATAGGAGATCTGCAATGTTTTGGGAAGTTGCACTGACAGAGGAGGAATCATGACATGCAATAAACACTGCACCAGTAGCAGAAACACCAAGAACATTTTATCAAATGTTGGTTTCTGATATTTGTCCACCCATTTGATACAATGGATACCCCACTATCCACCCACTCATTTGTAAAACGTGTCAAAGCTGCTTGAACCTTTCCTTTTTCTCTTTCTAATAACACTGTTCTAGCTTTCTCATAGTTGGGGGACTTGTATCCTTTTGGGGCTTCATTGATGCCCTTTACCATTTCATGCCAATAGGGAGAGTGAAGCACATTGAATGGTACACTGCAAGCACAAAGAAATTGGACTATCTTTCCATCCACATCATCCCTCCCAGCAACATTAAGGAAATTTGCTATTGTTTTTTTACCTCCAGAACTTGCAGAAACACCATAAGCAGATGAGCTACCAAATCTAGAGGTTGCACTTGATTCAGATTGAGTTTTTTGTTTTTTATTTTTTTGTTGTGTAGCCTCCTCTATTTGGATGTATTTTCTTCTTTGTTCAGCTGGAACCTTTGGGCAAATTACTATCCCCACAACACCCTTTCTTTCATCACTGCCCATCACCCCACAAAAATGCCTCCTCACACGGGTATATGAACCGCTATATGGTTTTCCTCCACGACAACCATGAGGACACAAAAACTTGTAGCTTCCACCACCTTTTCCCCCTTAAAGTTTGGTCACATAGTTCCATAAGGGTGTCAATGCAACTTTCCCATCTTGTGATTCAATGTTTTCATCATCCCCTTCCTCTTCAAAGCCTTCCTCCTCATCATACATTGGGTCACTCATATGGTGACCACTTTCCTCTTCTTCTTCATGTTCTCCTCTTCTATTTCTACTCCCCCTTACCATCATCAAAACCAAGAGTGGGATGATACATAGAACCTAAAGAAACATCATCTTTGAGTATGAATATAGATGGTGGACAACCTGCAAATAAATGTACAAGAAGAAAGCATCGTAAAGTGTAGGAGAGGGAGGAGAGAAAATACAAAAAACAATGACAAAAAAAATGAGAGTGTTTGGGGTTTGCACTTACCTCTTTAGTTCTTGTAGATGGAAGCCCTTCTTTACTCCTCCAAGCTCCTTCTCCTTCACTCCTCCAAGCTCTCCTCAACTCTCTCTTCTCCAAGCTCTCTTCTCTTCTCTTCTCGAAGCTCTCTTCTCCTCTCTTCTCCATGCTCTCCAAAAACACAAGTGAGCAAATAATACATGAAATAGAGCTTATAACCTTTTCATCATATCCCTAACCCAAGACTAACTCACTAACTAACCGAGATAAAACCGAAAAAAAAAAGGAAAAAAAAGAAAAAAACGCTTTTTTTTTAGTGCGCAAGTCAGATCCGTACGTCGCTGTACGGAACTGCTTGCGAACCGTACGGTTCGGTACAGGAATCGCGACGCTTCTGTACGTCGGTCTGCCGTACGAAACACAGATCCATTGTACTGAAATGCAGATCCGGCCATACGGATCCGACTTTCCAGGAAACACAATTTTTTTTGCGAAACGCTTTTTGGAAATTTCGAAACGCGTTTTGCTGTACGGATCCTGTACGGTTCTGTACGAGACGTGTTTCGAGGGTTGGAGCCGGGGGGGGGGGGGGATGTTTCTTGCAACATTGGTCCCTATCTATGCACCATTATTCAAAGCTTAGTGTATATGTCCTGGGCGCATATAGTAGTCGGCTCATGAATGAATGATACTTAGGACCCACAACTTCCTATAACTGTGTAGGTAGCTTTAAGGTGAGTAAAACCCGACTATTATGTGTGTGACTTTGAACTATGCGGCCCCATTCCTAGCATATGAAATCATATGACGAATTCATCAAACAATTGAGCAAACAGTTTGAATCATGTATGGCACACACTTCACACGATTTGGACATCCTTTGTGTGGTAAATGGTTTCATGAATTTGGTACCACCTTTCATGGTTGCATTAAGACCCAAGTCAATATAATTCACACTCATCCCCGAATATGCCCATTAAAGCACATTTTAAAATTATTTGCAAGTGGGAACGACTCCATATGATTTGGCTCACATCCCTTCATACACTTTATGCAACATGTCCCCTTTTATTTTTATAATTTAATTAACATTTCATCACTTCCCTTCATACAAATACCTTGGAATTTACTTCAATAGAAATCTAAGTTGGGAAGGCCACAGAAAAAAAAAAAGAACTTTGGGAGGTTGGAAAGCATTTTATGCTTTTCAGATTAGGTGTAGAGAGGCAGAGCTATGGGATTGGAAGACCACTCAAACTCTTTTTAGGTTTTTAGTGATTTCGATGATTCCCTACGGTTGTGAACTGTGGGCTAGCAACACATCTGACGTGCAATGGAAACAAATTGAGAAAATTCAGAAGCGCTTGATTACAAACAAGTTCAAAATTAAAATTTTAGTTCCTTATGATATCTTGATGAGTGAAATGGGGGCTGCTCCTATTGAAGCAATCACTATGGTGTGACTCATAAGTTATTAAAAAAAATTGAGCAAATGGAATAGGGCAGATGGCCCAACGTTTTCTTGAATGACGTAATGTGCAAAAGAAAAAAGACTTGGATGCGACTAAATAACAACTTGTTTAGTAAATGGGGTATTTACTTGACCATGTGCCCCACAAATAGTAAAGAGATAAAGGTTTTTGTTATTGATAAGTTCCACAAGCGTACTTGGGATAAAGAGATAGGGAAAACATAAAGTACTATATTGAAGAGTTTAATCCCACTCGTAAGCATCATTAAAAAGCGTACATAGGGGCCTGTCATTGCTCAATTTGGCAGGGTCCTAGGAGGGGTTCCTATAAAGTAACTACTAGGTCAAGTGGCAACAATGGAGCAATAGCCCACTGTAACTTTAGCTAAAGCTCCTTGCTTTTTATGGACTTTCACCAGATATTATATAAAAATTCACTCCCGATTCACTCCCGATTCACTCCCATATCGGGAGCTTTTGAAAATGCGCTCCTTGCTTCCGCTCCTGCTCCTGCTTCCAAGTAACCTTGCATTGACAACTATGTAAATATTCTGACAACTAGCTCTTGGGATAATTTATTCAACAAGGGGATTGTTGAGAAGTTGGGGGCGCTCATTGCGAGGTTACATAGAAAAAGGGCTAAATGCAAAAATCATATGGCGATAAAATAATTTCTTTCTTTCTTTCTTCTACACTTTATGTAAGACCTCCCCTTTTATTATTATAATTTAATAAACTTTTGTGTCCCTTTTTTACACAAACAAATAAAGTATGGGTCTTAAAATAAAAATGGGATGACTTAAAAGGTGGGGATCACTGAGGGATATGTACATTTTTTTATTTGGAATGATATATGGTGGGGGTTTATAAAAGGGAGTTTACACGAGTTCATAAGTTTTTTGTACCATGGAGGTAAAGGTGGTATCTTTTTAGCACAACCACCACAAATCAGAGTTGTAATACAAGGGATCATGCAATGTATGAGTGGTAGGTTTGATTAGCCAATATTAACTTCCACCAAAGATATACAATGGGACTAGAGAGCATCTCATAACAATATCATAAACATTAAACCTCAAAGCTTTTGAAATTCAAAAGATTTGGTTGTAGTGAATCCTTTTGTTACTGACAGAGGAGAAACATCTCCAAATAGAATCAACTCCCGATATTCTTGCCAATAAGATTTGTAATTGGTACTTACCTATCTTCCATGGCTCCACTATAGATCTAACTACCAACTCCACCTACTCGTAAGTAGGTAGTACTACCTACTTTGCTTGCTTGCATTACTACTTGCTTTGCTTGCTTGGATTTATGAATATTACTTGCATCTCTTCTTTATATCTATTAATGTGAAGACACGAGAATAGACACTGGGTATAAAAATTGTTTCAATGTAGGTTTGATTGACATTGAATAAGTATTATTCAAGTTAAGTATTTATTTTTGTTGACAAAAATTATTTTTATTTCTACGTTCTTTTGCATATGGCATTATGCATCGTAATGCACATGTGCACTAATCATTAGGTCTATAATTCTTGTGGAAAAAGATTCTTATAAGTTAAATTTGTTTTATAGAAAATTGGGTTGTTGGAGGTTTTAAAGAATGGTTGTTTTTCCCTTTTTATTGGGCATTTCAGTGATATCCCAAAAATACCACTATATTTTGATTGTCTTTAAAAAATTCATCGCAATTGTTTGAACAATTGGACAATTTATCCTATAGGAACCTATAATATAGAAGAATATTTTCATTGTATAAGAATTTCATCGTATTTGAGGAATTGTATCTAGGAGATGGAAAAGTAAATGGTCCTATTGAATTCCCTCCTTATGATTCCTATATATATTACAAATAAATGGCCCAATTGAATTTCTTCCATATGATTCATATATAGTGTAAGTAAATAGTCCTATTAAATTCCTTCCATACAATTTCTATATATTGTAATACGAGTGAATCAATGTTGAACCATTTCCGTCTATGTGGATCCATTCAAGTGTGCTTAGATTTCTATTCTAGTTAGAAGACTCAACACAATAGGAGGTGTGATTTGTGAGGTCTACATGAAATTTAAATTATCATTATTATTTTTGTAAGTTATGAAGCATTTGTATTTCTCGTTCATAGAAAAAACATACACCATACTTTATGCTTACTGCCCCTGCCACTTATGAACAGAGACCAGTAGCATAACATCAAAAACTTTATCGATTTGAACTGTTTAAACATGATGATAACACCAAAAATATCAACACCTAGGATTTTAGCAAGCTATCAACACCTAGGATTGCAGCGAGGTTGCTACTAACTTATATAACAAAAAGGAAAGGAAAGACATCTATCTAGATATAGAAACCACCTCAAATATCATCCTCCTCTTTGGGGCTAGATAACTCCAAGTCTGGAAGATTTTTGTCTAGAATCACAACCCGATAGATCAACTTCCTCATCTTCTACAAGAGTATCCTCTGTTGGGTTTCATAGCACTCTATTGAATCTTTGGCAATGATGGTCTTCAGTTGCTAGTGAAAAAATATTTTCCATTTTCATATGAAAGGAATAGTTTGTTTTAACTTGTCAATATTGAAAAGCCAAAATGAAATTAACCCTTCAAAACGAAATGTAACCCTTCTCTTCAAATTTGGTCCCTGACTACCACAAACATCAAGGTACATAAATGGCTTGGTTCGCTTGATTGAATGTCAATCCCATACGCTCATACATGATGGAATCCAATGAAAATGTTACAATCTTTACAATCCTGAAATCCTGAAAACTGTTGTGTGCTGAATTTTGAGCTGGATATAAAATTCTACCTTGTCCATATGAAGTCCGATAAGGTTGGATTGAAACAAATAATGTTAATGTTAAATATCTAAGTAAAATGATAAAAAGAAAGATAAAGGAAATGGGAAGAGGATAAAAATGAGAGATAATGGAAATACCAACTTTTACTTCAAGAATATAACATTACCATTGATTTCCGGCAATTGCTAAGGTTGAGGAGTTATGCTTTCGTTGTTTATGTAAAAAAAATGAATTTTACTTGGTCAGTCAGCCACAGTTGGGTCTCGCATCTACTTGTCCAAGTAGGTGTGGTCTCTTCTGAATACGGCTGATTTGGTACCAAACTGGCTGAGAGTTATGCCCTGACTCAGCCGGTTTGGTATCAAACCAGTCACTCAGATGAGCCAATGACCGAGCCGACCCAATCACCTATCAACTTGGCTGAGTTGACTGAGTTTTGAAACACTGGCTGTTAATAAGTTGTCCTGTATAGTGGGTGTGCAGAGTTATATTTCAGTAATTAGTTTATGTCTAAATGTTTTAAGAATTTTAAGTTGTAATGTTTCCTTCAATTGGTAACAAAAATCTGTTTGACATCCTTTCTGTTTTATGTTGTCTGACCTTAAAATCAATGGTCTTTGTCCGTGGTGTGTGCAGTTTGGAAGACAGTATTGATATTTTATTGCTTGACAATTCTTTTTTGGAAACCTCACTGTGCAGCTTCTTCAATTTAACAATTGAATATATTAATATTCTCCATTTTTTAAAGTGACGTTAGTTTGACACCTGCAGTATTTGCTGATTCAATTAAGCATACTTGAAGACAACAGTCGAGCACGTTGGGTTCAAACAAGACCAAGTAAGATTTTATGTTGAAATGGTCATTCTGTTGTCTCCTGCTTAAGAAATCTCTTGTTTAGAAGACAGTACACTTGTTTCCTTGAAAGATTCTAGTATTATCTGAGAGGTTACTCTCATGAGTCATGACATTGATAGTGTTTCACATTGTGACTTGATTTTTAGATTTATTTAACTTCATTTTCTGGTAGATACACACTCACACAAAAAATATAGTTTTCAGCCAATGAGCAGTTACTGATGTCTTTTTTAATGGAGTTCTTTTTGTTTTTTTGTTTTGTTTTTTTTTAAATTTCTGAGAAAAGAATTGTATATTTACTATTTCAAGCAGTAATACAAAATGTACATTGTATGTGCGTGAGGGAACTCAAAATTTCTCTTTGTGAG
The DNA here is from genome assembly GCA_034641835.2 of Pinus albicaulis. Taxonomy (NCBI): domain Eukaryota; kingdom Viridiplantae; phylum Streptophyta; class Pinopsida; order Pinales; family Pinaceae; genus Pinus; species Pinus albicaulis. The sequence continues at coordinate 383,420,079 of CM076584.1, forward strand.
CACTGGAAATTTAATAAAATCTATGTATACATTGCCACCTATCATTCATGTTAATGCTATCATCCAAATGAAAGAAGGCATAGTACGCTTTAGAAACAAACATAGAAAACAGTCGATTCAATTAAGCATACTTGAAGACAACAGTCAAGCACGTTGGGTTCAAACAAGACCAAGTAAGATTTTATGTTGAAATGGTCATTCTGTTGTCTCCTGCTTAAGAAATCTCTTGCTTAGAAGACAGTACACTTGTTTCCTTGAAAGATTCTAGTATTATCTGAGAGGTTACTCTCATGAGTCATGACATTGATAGTGTTTCACATTGTGACTTGATTTGTAGATTTATTTAACTTCATTTTCTGGTAGATACACACTCACACAAAAAATATAGTTTTCAGCCAATGAGCAGTTACTGATGTCTTTTTTAATGGAGTTCTTTTTGTTTTTTTTGTTTTTTAAATTTCTGAGAAAAGAATTGTATATTTACTATTTCAAGCAGTAATACAAAATGTATATTACTCAAAATTTCTCTTTGTGAGCACCGGAAATTTAATAAAATCTATGTATACATTGCCACCTATCATTCATGTTAATGCTATCATCCAAATGAAAGAAGGCATAGTACGCTTTAGAAACAAACATAGAAAACATCAGGTCAGGAGTAAAATAAGATTTTCCTTTTGCAGTTTTCTGTATTTACTCTCTGTTAGCTCGTTAGGCTAGTCATGTTGAAAATAAGGGTGCTAAGGAGGTGTTTCCTAGTGCATTTCTCCTTATGGCCTAGGAAGAAACATTAATGACTATTGTCTAGTGACATTATTTGTTATAGTAATGTCATGGAGCAAAGTAACTTTTTATGGGTTATGTACTATGTAATTTAATTTATTAATGTCACTAGTGTTATAAAGTGACTTTATGAGAAAAGTACAAAGTACACCTTTTATTATTGAAGTGATTTTTATGTCTTAAAAGTGACTTTATGAGAGAAAAAAATGCACAAGGTACAACATTAAAAAGTAGCTAGGAGACTCATTAATTGAGGGGGACCACATGCGGGAGGGGGTCAAGTGGGGGACTTGATCTCATCCATTGATCTCATGGGCTGTGATTTAATCTTAGCCCTTGATCAATAGGTTAGGTTTTCCTATACTAATGAGTGACAAAAAGGGAAAAGGAAGAGGAGGCTCTCATTATTATTATCATGAGCATTTGAGAAGATTGTAGAGGAGCAAAGGAGAGGAGGTTATGTTTGCAGGGCAGAGGAAGAGATAGCAAGGAGTTCTAACCCCGAGTTTCCAGCTGAAGAATTCAGGCATGCAGACCAAAAATTTCGGGAGAGTTTGGAGGAGGTCTGTCTCTGCTGTTAATTTGTGATCTGAGAGCACGAGTTTTGAGGCACCTTTAGCGTTAATCCTGAGGCAGTTTGGTCAGAACAAAGGCACGAGATTTCAGAGGAAATTCTGGTGAGTTTAACCCAGGTTCAAGGCATCTTCAACGTGAGAACCAAGGCAGAATCGGTGACAGAGATTGTCAACTGTATGGCAGAGTTCTTCATGCAAAAAGGACTGTACTATCTTGTCAGCTAAGGGAAATTAGTTATATTTTTTTGTGTATTAAATTTTCCTAAGAAGCAATATAATCCTCCTTGAAGACTGGTTTTCCCTTTATGGGTTTTTCCAGGATCATTACTGTTAATTTCTGAACATGTTCTATGCCATTTCAGATTAGGGCACAATACTGAAGAAGATAGAACATACTAATAGATCGATAGAAGACAAGCCAAAACAGAGATAATAAATGGTGGCGTTACGACGATCAGCAGGATGCTTCTACCAGCAAAGTCTCCAATAAGTCATTCAGCCAAGCGTGTCACACATCACCCCAGAACAACCGAAACAAAGAATAGTCCATATATTACGCGGCTCCAACGCTATCAAGAGAGAGAGAATTCCTCCACACAATGTGTGTCAAATGAACTCTAAGTCTCTCCAATATATAGGAATCTTTGGGGGTGTGTGACATGTCCTTTAAGACATTTAAGTATATATTTTATTCTAGGCCGACCTAGCACATAAGTGGAATAAATTCAAAGTACATGTTCTGCTCATCCGATCAAGATGACTTTTAGATTAATCTTATACCTTTCTGAAAGAGGAATCCAATAAAAATATTGGTATCGTCATTTGAGCAGCACAACCCGGAGTTTGGACCTAGTTCAACTAGGGAGAACTCCGTCCACAAGTGCAATCCAAACATCGTGCGTCATCTCGCCGTAACTTGCTTTGCTGGCCTCTTTATTTCAGAACAGAGGTGGGTCAGTCACAAAGACATCATAGCCGGCTGACAAATTCAACCCAGAGGTCCGAAACCTCTATAGGACTCACAAAGAGTCACATACCAACCCGAAGTTAGTTTACCTGACCTGAAGTCAGTTGGAGGTCCGAAACCTCACTAGACTTGATCCCAGATCAAGTGGTTGGACACATGCCATCCTAGACATAGAGAGTACGGCAATCTCCGATGCGTCCATCGGTCTTGCTATGGTCTCTATTCACATTTCCCACCTCATTGGCCAAATGAGAGGTACTTCCCATGTGTCCGAAACTCCATGGGTAGGATGCATACGAGGCACAGATCAGAGAGACGTAAACCATCTCAATATCATCATGGTGGGGTAGAAGCACACCAACTAGGTTCGACAAGCCTAGCTATGGTTGCTTATAGCACCAAAGCTATCCCCAGAGATTCTATGACAAATGAACTCCCCTCTGGTTATCACAAAGGATAACGGTGGCATCTAGCACATGCTCGAACAACTCACTGAAGAGCTTTCGCAACCAAGTGACTTCACAACGGGTCATACATGCTGCAATGTATTCGACCTCAGCGGTGCTCAAGGCTACCGTCTTTTGTTTCTTGCCCGAAGCAGATCTACTTGTGAAGTAGCATCCAGATGTGCCCTTACGATCCACCACACTGCCAGCCCAATCGGCATTAGTATATCCAAGGAGTGTCATGCTCCCGGCAGTGTATCTCAGCCCATGGTCTATTGTGCCACGGAGATATCTCAAGTGTTTCTTGGCACCAACCCAGTGAATGTTATGATCAACCATGTGTTGACTCAAGGTGTTCACTGCACAACATACGTCCGGACGGGTGTTCACTAAGAACATCAGAGCCCCTACGAGTTGATGATACTCAGTAGGATTTGCTAACACGGGCCCAGCAACGCTGCTACTCAATTTATTAAAGTTAAGCTCCATCGATGTCGACACGGACTTACAGTGCACCATACCAGAATCTTCACAATGTAATTTCCTTGAGAAAGGAAAATCTCGCCAGGTCTCTGCCAGACCTCCAGGCCTAGGAAGTAATGCATCAGTCCTAGGTCCTTCATCTCAAACTCAGCAACGAGCTCCCTCTTGCACCGATGAATGAGAGGGTCAACATCTGTCAGGAAAAGGTCGTCCACATACAACACCAGAATGAGAGGCTTCTTTCTATCAACTTTGATGTAAAGGTTCGGATCAGCATTACTACGAGTGAAGCCCAACTTCATCAGGTAGCTATCTATCCTCTCGTACCAAGCTCTGGGTGCTTGCTTCAGCCCATAGAGGGCTTTCTTCAACCTGCAGACATGGGTGTCCCGATCCTGGACTTCGAACCCTAGAGGTTGCTCTACATACACCTCTTCCTTTATCGCATCATGCCAAAAGGCAGTCTTTACATCCATCTGATGAAGATTCCGTCCTTGCGTAGCAGCAAGGAAATAATAGATTATAGGTGCAATAATAATCAGTGCCTTCCTAGAGAAGACTCAGGCAACACAATTTTCCATTAAATTCATGCTTGATCTTATATCGAGGTGACAACAACTTTGTTCTAGGAACCATATCCCAGACATCATTCTCGCATCTATGTAGACTTTGATGCTTTCCAATTTCTGCAAATGATCCAGGCTCATATTGTACACATGGCAGCTAGATACCCCTAGTATTTATATGGCTTCTTGGTTTTCTTCCGGAAATTCCCCCTCTGAAGCCATATGTCTTTGAGCCATGAGGATCTTCCTTCGTCCAACAATGATATTATCTCCGGAGTATATACAAAGATGTATTCTCCCTCTTAATGCCAGCTTCTCTCTCGAGAGAAAAACCTCTATTTTTAAATGAGGGCATCTCAGACACCAACTTGGAAGGGAGTTTTATTCTCCCATAGTCAAAACCATCCAAGACCACAGTCTTTTGCTAAAGACTTCCAACAACGTGTCTGAAAGCTGCAGAAACACATTTTACCATTACGCTCCAATGTGAGACTGCTACTGTCACATGCTTACTGCTACATAGGTGTATATATATTTCACTGTCCAACAGGGAGAATATATCAACAAGCCTTAGCTTGTGTTAGAAGTCTTGTTATTCTGAGGAGGTCTGCTGTAGCTTCCTCAACCAGCCCTCTTTACTGTGACTCACAAAACTAGGAATCCAAACATGATTCCTTCTTTCATAATTCTGCACTTGAGAGCTTCATCTGCTACATCTGGTACCTCATCCAACACTGCTTCTCAATTTCAGATTTACAGTGAATAGTTGACTGATCTAGGGCTTCAAGTCTTCAGATCTCAGTTCTGCAATTTGTCTCCTAAATTGCACACATCTAGGAACCAATCATACAGATGTTCCAAACACAGAAATTTACCCTTCTTCATGTCAGTCGATACTTTATGTGATACCTTTCTGTTAAGCAGATCTAGCTCAGTTATAATTACCTAGCTCCTGAACATGTGGTAAATGACACAATATGCCATCTTCTAAATATCATTGTGGTCTTGCTTACGCACAGATATGGGAATCATTGTGTTTGTGACCAACTTCAGCTTGGATCTGCGGCTGCAATCTACAACGTTGTTCTTATTCACCACCAGTAGGATCTTTGACCATCCTTACCCACGTATGAGCCTCCAAGGAGCTCGAACTCAAGATAAGAAAACTCAAACCAGGGACAACAATTCATAATCTCGCAAACAAACACAACTGTCCGAGACTTTCATGAATTGTAGTGAAATATTCCAAGTCTTTGTACATATAGATGACTCCTTCCAGATAGTTTTCTCAGAATGATTTGATTCACTATTGCCATCCGATATCAAACCCAGAAATTCTTATCAGGATTTGATCACTTTCCAAGTATATGCATAGAGTATCAAATGATTTGAAGACACCTATGTGTAGCTCACAACCACCAGCCTGAAAGAATTCGTTGAAGATTTTCCTTGTCTCCATGATCTCCTTAAAAGCTAAAGAGTTCTCGACCTTTCATGTGAAGATTCCTCGGTTTAGTTTTTCCAGCTTCACTTTTAGAGACAAAATCTACTTCATGATCTGTGCACTCCTGCATTATAGAGGTCTCCTTTAAAATGAGAACCTTTGCAGAAAAGACCACTGAGTCTAGCACCACGTACACTGACATATCAAGGTCACTATCATATAACTCACTGTTATATATATATATATATATCACTGTTCTTACATCAAGGTCACTGTTATGGAACAAATTCACTGTATTGTAAAGGCCATTTCCATATAAGATCATGGCCTTGTCAAGGGCACTGTCATATCAAGATTACTTGTCATGCATTAGGGTCACTACCATTTATATATTGATGTCACTGCTAAACCAAAAGTCACAGCCATACTAAGTATGAATTCGAGCCATGGATAATATATGCGAATCACTGAAACCTTGCGAGCCATAGAACATGATGCGAGCCATAGAATCATTGTAGTGACAAATACATGCGATAGAGTATTGTGCAAGCCACTGTAATAACAAGAGCGAGCCACTCTCAAATAACAAATGCGAGACTGTAATAACAAGTGCGAGCCGCCTAGAAATGAACAAATGCGAGACTGTAGTGACGATCCACAAAGATCAAGTCATAGAAATATATGCGATGCATAAAGTATAGTGATGCCATGATGCCACAGAGTATAGTGATACAGACTATAGAGTATAGCGATGCCATTGTGCCACAGAGTATGGCGATGCCACGATGTCACTGTGGGATTTCTTTTTAAAATTCCGGAGGGCCCACACATGACACTTTCCGTAAACTTCTATATGGTGTTGTATTCACACACCACCATACAATTCGGTGCAATTTACAGGCGTTATTTTTTTATTTTATTATTTTACGAGAACCTCATCTTCTTCTGCTAAAAAAAAATTAACTGGTAATTTTAAAATCGCACCTTTGATTTCATTTTCCGCTATAATTTTCAAGAGCTCAAAAGGCTACGACGTGTACAGGTTACATCCTTCAGCCTTCAACTCTGCGCTTAAAATCCTCCTCGTGTACATCGTTGTCCATTGCTTAACGTGCAATTTCTTCCGGCAACCTAAAGCAGCCGACGACGACGAAAGAATTTGAGGACTCGAACTTCAGCGATCGTCTGTCGGCTTAAACCTTATCTTCGCAAATGCTCCGTAAAATAAATTCACTGGATTGCACAAGCTCGATTGGTCTCTATTAAATTAATATGAGGTCCTTCAATTACACGACCCTTATCAATAAGAAAATTGACCCACATCTATTTCCGCTTTCAGGAAATTTCTATTTAATATGCTAGCTTCTCCTGCGATTTGGAAAAAAATAAATGCCGCCAGATAAACCTGGATAAATAAGTGGGCTTCTTCCAGTACACCAGCCTCTTTGAGCTGCGGTCCACATACGTTGTCACCTCCAGCACTTTAAAAATGCACGCGCTGTCATTAAATCTATACACTGTTACTTGTTGAGGTGATATAACCTGCGGCTTCTGATTTTGCTCTCATGCAGGCCTTGCTGTGGTGCTATGGCTTGCGGCCTAGCACACAGCAGCCTAGAGCCTTCGGTCCTCCAAAAATAGTGCCCATAGTGCAGTGTTTGGCCCTCAAGGGCTTGGCCTAACAGTTTGCAAGCTCGACCTTTATTACGGCTGTCAATAAACCCAAATGGAGCTCCTTCTTCTTGTTGTGGTAGCTGCTTCTAGGGCACAGGAGAAATTCTACTTCACCAAGTCCTTTAACACAAATTTGGGCATTGTCTTCCCCTTAAGCTCTCATTCCATGTTAATTTTTGAACATGTTCTATGCCATTTTAGATTAGGGCACAATACTGCAGAAGATAGAACATACTAATAGATCGATAGAAGATAAGCCAAAACAAAGATAATAAATGGTGGCGTTATGGCGATCAGCAGGATGCTTCTACCAGCAAAGTCTCCAATAGGTCATTCAGCCAAGCGTGTCACACATCACCCCAGAACAACCCAAACAAAGAATAGTCCATATATTACGCAGCTCCAATGCTATCCAGAGTGAGAGAATTCCTCCACACAATGTGTGTCAAATGAACTCTAAGTCTCTCCAATATATAGGAATCTTTGGGGGTGTGTGACACGTCCTTTAAGACATTTAAGTCTATATTTTATTCTAGGCCGACCTAGCACATAAGTGGAATAAATTCAAAGTACATGTTCTGCTCATCCGATCAAGATGATCTTTAGATCAATCTTATACCTCTCCGAAAGAGGAATCCAATAAAAATATTGGGATCATCATCTGAGCAGCACAACCCAGAGTTTGGACCTAGTTGTCCAATTTTAACAATTACACCATAAACACTGTATAAAGTATAAATTTCTGTGTGTGTGAGCTTTTCTTTTCTTTCATATCAGCTGAAAAGAAAGTATAGAGGTAGCTTGTAATTTTTTCAAATGAATTTGCATTAAATGTTTTATTTCAGCTAAACACATTTTGGGCTGTGGGCATTAAACATTAATCAAAAACTTTGAAACTGGGAGGGCTTCCAGATTAGCAAAATTTTCTTCAAGTCATATATGGCTATGCAAATGGGTGGATGCTGAATATCTGCCTTCACTTCTTCTTACGTGAAAAAATTAGGAGAGAGAGCTTCTTTAGAGAGTTTATCAGCTCCAACATTTAATTCTCTATAAACATGATGGAAAGAGTTTTTGGAAAGATTTCCTTTTAAATTATTTTATTCTTTCCATATTTGGAGAGAGTTTCCTATTTTACATGTTGATTTTACTGTTAATCCAATTTATGAGAATTTTGGAATACATTATCTGAATTTGGTCAACTCCTTGTCAGCTGCAAGCCTTTTCAACATCCACAATGCAGAAAATTTTGCCCAACTGTTTGTTTCGTTACCCAGGGTAATTGTTGGCATTATTGAACATGTGGAACTGTCTAATCTGTTATTACATCCCATTGAAAATGACTGATTCAGTGACATAAGTTTGCATCTTACAATTTATTACAATAATGCCACCCTTGAAGTTTATGTTAAAGCTGAAAGTTCTATGTAGAAAACTGAATGTACTCGCAGAAAATTGAATGGAACTAAATGTATTTTGTAGAAAACTGAATGTACTTCATAGAAAGTTGATTGTACTTTGCAAAAAAATGAATGTACTTTGCAGAAAATTGAATGTATTATGCTGTTACAAATACTTAGAATGCAGATTTCTTTTTCACAAGTTTTCAGATCAGCAATTGTAGATAGAGCATAAACTAAAGGATCATATGAAGACAACCAAACACAAATATGAGACGCTGAGAGTTAGTTCCAATGACTAGGGCAAAACCCACAAAGAAAAAACCCAAATGATTATTTTTCTATTAGATTTTTTCAATTGTTCAACAGAGTACAGAGAGAGAGAGAGAGAGAGAGAGAGAGAGGGAGAGAGAATGAATCAAGTCACCAATGTTTGATCAACTTGCAGCAGAAGGGCTCTTTCTCTTTGCTTGAAGATCTCCTCCTCCTCTTGATTAGATATTGTCTTACACATTTGCTCCAGCTCTTCCCTTGCTCTCACACTTCTCTTGCACACACTCAACTCTTGCTCTCCTTCTTCACATTGAACATGTTACTCTCAACTCTCACTTGCTCTTTCTTAAATAGATGAGAAATGAGAGGAGTTACAAAATGAATTCATTCCTTGAGCCAATAATAGGAGAATTGAATTCCACGAGGGAGGAGTTACTTGAGAAGAAGTGTAACTCATCCCAAGAATAGAGAGAGAGGTACACTTGTCATGAGGAGTTGCAATTCAAATTAGAGAGAGGGAGAGAGAGAGTTATACTTAGACATGAGAGAATATTTGGTGTGAGTTACAAATCGAATTGAATGAGAGAGTTACAAGCGCATTTAATGAGTTACACTTTTGTCATAGATTGAATTAGTGAGGGAGAGTTATATTTTCTTAAGCGTGGAGTTACTATTTTGTTCCAACATAGAGGTTCAATTTGCCAAGTAAGAGATTCTCAATTTAATTTACTTATTCCATGAGAGAATTCGTTTTTATTTATCCATTAAAGGTGAATGATTTTAGACTATTTTATAAATTATAGTATAATAATAATAATAATACTAGTAAGGATAAAAATATTAATTATTGATTTGTATAATCATGATTGATTTGATTTTAAAGTGGAATCCATATATCGAGATCATCCTTGATCATTTAGACATGAATTTCTATTTTTGGAAAGTCACTTCCAAATTGAGATGTGACTTATTATTTTTGAGAAGTCATATTAGAATTGTTAGAAATGAAATTTTATTATAGGTTGTTCAAACAAAACTGAAAGATATGATTTCTTCAAAGAGAAATTCATCTCTGAGCTGTCAAATTTCAACACTCCCTCTCAACTAGGGAGGAATTTCTTTCTACATCAAAGATCTCTGCTTCCTCTGATCTCTTTCATTCATCTCAGTTCAACTCTACTCTGTAACATCTATAAAAATGAAGTCGCAATCTAAAGAAGAATCATCCACTTGTGTTAAAATTGGCAACTAGGGACAGAATCCACCTTGGACAACTCATATGATGGAAATGATATTTTTATTGGATTCCTCTTTTCGAGAGGTGCAAGATTGATCTAAAGATCATCTTGTTCGGACAATCAGAAGTGTGATTTTGAATTTATTATTCACGTGTAAATTGTTAAGGTCGGTTAGAATGAAATGTAGGCTCATGAAGCCCAACAGATGTGTCCTCCACACCCTCAACGAATTGTATAAATAAGAGTGACCTTTACCTCATTTGGACATCACTCACTCATCACATTTTTCTCTCTCCTCTCCTCATTGGTTCATACAAGTCTGGGCAACTCTCTCTCTCTACCTCGCATGTGTGAAACAGGAGGCCAAATTACAGTACGGATTGCAGGCAAAATTTAAGGAAAACAGGTCAGTGTTGACCGAGGGTCAACCCTTCTCGTTTGACTGCGATTTTCATGCAGAAAATCCAAATTTAGGACACTGCATTGATTGGCACAGATTTTGAGGCATTTGGAGCAGTTTTATTGAGGTTGACTTTAGTGTTGACTTCAGGTTTGACTGCAGATTTTACAACATTGGTTGGGTTTGACTTGACTGTTTTGGGTTGACTTTGACCCTCTTGGAATGTCGAATCGGGCTGTTGTTGACCGAGCTAGTTGGAGGACATTTTGGAGCCACTTTGACCAATGTTGACTTTTTGGTTAGGGTTGCAGTTGACTATTGATTTTGACAGGACTGTTTTGGGCAAGTTATTTTCATATCTGTTCTCTCTCTCTCTCTCTCTCTCTCTGCTAAACTATTGAAGAATAATAAGAAGAATTTGATCAAAGGGCTTTCTGCACATTGGGGTTTTCCCTGACATCTGCCAAATATTGTGTCCTCTTGTCTCGGCTTTTGTCTTCTGCAATTTTGTTTATGTTCTATCTACATTTACTATCAATGTGTTGAAGTTAATGTGATTGCTAATCTAGAAATTGATATTGCGCTAATAAGGAAAATTGAAGTAAATTGCGCTTAAGCATAGAACATACCATTGTTATCTAAAATTAACATGGTATCAGAGCCTAGGTGAAGACAAAGCCCAAGCAAGAGTGAGAAAAGCAATCAATGAGATCTGTTGGACAAGGACAAGAGTCAATGACTTCCTCATCTTACTTCAAATTTGAGGACAAGCTCAATGATAAATTTGATTATCATGCATGGAAGACGTCTCTAGACTTAACTTGGGAAGATAATGATGTCATGGATTATGTGCAGGGAAAGATTGCTGAGCCTCCCTCAAATGCACTTGCTGCCACTAAAACAAAGTACAAGAAAGGTGAGGTTGAAGCTAAGAAGATCATAGGGATTTCATTCAAAAACATTTGGTTGCTTACATTTTCGAGCTGGGCACATCTAAAGAGATGTATGACATGTTGGTTAGCATGTTAAACGCTAACAATGCAAACCAAATCCTCTTTCTCAAGAACAAGTTGAAGGACATCGAGATGGATAGAGGGGAGTCCATCCAATCCTACTTCATGAGGATTGCCTAAATAAAAAATGATCTTCTATCTATTGGAGAGGTTATTGCTGACTTAGAGCTCACTCTTATTGCCCTTGGAGGTCTTCCCTGACAATGGGACGTGTTTAATACCACTATCCTCAATAATGACAGAATTCCAGGTTTTGATGAATTGTTGACTAGATGCACTCAAGAAGAAACAAGGATGATAGAGAGACAAATCCCTTCAAATGGAAATGATCCGAATGCATTCTCCACTCATACTAAAAGGAAGAACAATGCTGGTCCAAAGAAACAAAGTCAAGGAAGATAGGGATTCAAAGAAGGAATAAAGGGAAGATGCTTCAATTGTAACAGGGTTGGCCACTATGCTCGAGAGTGTACTAATAAAAGAGATACTCCACGAGATGGTGATCACAACTACAACAATTTCAAGGGGAACAGAAATAAAAGAAATACCAGGGTCAACAACAAAGGAAAAATAAATGCTCCAGCTGCACGACATGGAAATGGTCGACCTACTAAGAAGTCAAGAAACTCTTGGTCTGTGGAAATTAATGTTGTAGATAAACAAAGTGAATTTTATCTTATGTCTGCCCTCACTACTGCCTCTCCTCCGGACACATTGGACAATTGGTTGATTGATAGTGGTGCCGCAAGGCACCTCACTGGGTACAAAGAGGCCCTCTCAAATTTAATTGAAAAGGAAACCAATTTGGAGATCATACTTGGAGACAATGCCACCTATCTCGTGAAAGGGGCAGGGACTGTTACTCTTCATTTAAATCAAAGTCAAATCCTTCATCTTCAATATGTGTTATATGTACTTGAATTGCAGAAGAACCTGGTATCTATTTTGACGATGGAAGACAAAGGCTTCAAGGTGGCATTTACTGATGAGAAGGTACACATTTAGCAAAGGAACTTCAAAGATGCTTTTACTCTTGGATTTAGAGTTGATAGCGTTTATGAGGTTGGAGGAAGTCCTTTGGGAGCCATGACATGCAACACTTCTCTTCAAACCGAATTATGGCATCGGAGGTTTGCTCACCTTCATTATAAAGCTCTACCTGATGCAATGAAGATGGTCATAGGTTTGCTCAAATTTAAAGTAGAACATGAAGGTGTTTGTCAGGGTTGTGCTGAAGAGAAACATACCAGGGGAATGTTCCCCTCCAGTAATAGTAAGACTATCGACATTCTACAATTGATCCATTCTAATTTGTCTGGTATGTTGCCCGTTACATCTTTGGGAGGATATTTGTACTATGCTATTTTTGTGGATGACTTCTCTCGCAAAACTTGGATCCATTTCTTGAAGAAGAAGGACGAAGTGTTCAAGTGGTTCCACTTTATCAAAGCCTTAGTTGAAATTCAAACAGGGAAGAAGATCAAAATTTTGAGGATCGATAATGGAACCGAATATGAGTCGAATGAGTTCAATGACTATTGTAGAGAAGCTGGCATTAAGAGGGAGACTACTACTACTTATACTCCTGAGCAAAATGGAGTTTCTGAAAGGAAGAATTGAATCATCATTGAAGCTACTCATTCCATGCTTCATGACCAAGGCCTACTGAAGTTTTTATGGGGAGAAGCTTCCAACACTGCCGTGTATGTTCAAAATAGATGCCCACATCAAGCATTGGACTCCAAAACTCCCGAAGAAGTTTTCACCAGTAAGAAACTTGATGTTTCTCACTTTAGAATTTTTGGTAGTCCGGTGTATTTTCATGTGCCGAAAGAAAAGAGAAGCAAGCTGGATGCATCTGGGAAGAAAGGAACATTAGTGGGCTACAGTGAAACTTCAAGGGCATATAAAATCTATGTGCTTGGTCAAAGGGAAGTGGAAATAGGACATGATGTCACCTTCGGTGAAGATGTTGCCGTTGGGAAGGTTAAAGATCTTCCTATTCCGAAGAAGGACAAAGATAAATATGTAGGAAAGTAGGAAGATCCGACTGATGAATCGATGCCTGATGTTGAAGGGCCGATGGTTCCATTGATCCGCCTCCTGGTGAGCCCTCTTCCTAAAAAAGGAGATCCTCATGGGTCAAAGACACTCTTGAATTTGTCGAGAGACACATTGCACCGAGGGGGACATTTCGTGAAAGTAAGAAGCCGAATGTGTACCAAGGGTACTTAGCTGCCACGAGCACCATTGTTTAATCCAAGCTTGGCACCTTCGAAGAAGCCATGAACCACCAAGTTTGGATGGATGCAATGAACGAAGAGTATGAGTCGATCATGAAGAATGATGTCTGGGATGTGGTTCCTAGACCCAAGGACAAGTCTGTGGTAACTTCTAAGTGGCTTTACAAAATCAAACATGGAGCTGATGGGAGTGTTGAAAAGTTCAAGACCAGGTTCGTTGCTCGAGGCTTCTCTCAAAAGGCAGGTGTGGACTATGATGAGATATTTGCATTGGTTGCCTGATATACCACCATCCTTTCGATTATTGCCCTTGCTGCCTCTCTGGAATGGAATCTACATCAAATGGATGTCAAAACTGCTTTCTTACATGGCTCACTTAAGGAGGAAGTTTATGTAGAGCAACCCGAAGGGTTTGAAGTTTTGGACCAAGAGTCACATGTATGCAGGTTGAAGAAAGCCGTCTATGGGTTGAAGCAAGTTGCCGAGGCTTGGTATGAGAGGATCGACAACTATCTTATGAAGCTGGGGTTTACAAGAAGTGAAGTTGATCTGAACCTTTACTTCAAGGTTGAAAATGAGAGGTGAAGACCCTCTCATTCATTAATGCAAGAGGGAGTTGGCTTTTAAATTCGAGATGAAGGACCTAGGGTTGATGCACTACTTCCTAGGCTTGGAGGTCTGGGAAAAGCCAGGTGAGATTTTCCTTTCTCAAGGAAAATACATTGTGAAACTACTTGAAAAATTTGGGATGGTGGACTGCAAGTCTGTGACTATCCGATGGAACTCAACTTCAAGAAGCTATGCGAAAGTTTTGTTGGGCCCGATTTGGGAAATCCTTCCGAGTATCGTCAACTTGTGGGGGCCCCGATGTTCTTGGTGAACTCCTGTCTGGACATATGCTTCACAGTGAATACATTAAGTTAATTAATGGTCGAGCCTCATCACATACATTGGATTGCTGCCAAGAATCTTTTGAGATATCTCTGGGCACAATCAACTATGGATTGAGATACACTGTCGGGAATTTGAGGATCCATGGATATACTGATGCTGACTGGGCTGGTAGTGTGTTGAATCGTAAGAGCACATCTGGATGTTGCTTCTCACTAGGTTCTGCTTCGATATCCTAAATGAGCAGGAAGCAGGAAATAGTTGTTTTAAGCACCGCCGAGGCCGAATACATTGCAGCTAGCATGGCTTGTTGTGAATATGTTTGGTTGAGGAAGCTCATTAGTGAGTTGTTTGAGCATGTGCTGGATATCACCGTGATTTGCTGCGACAACCAAAGTGGGATTCGTCTTTCAGAGAATTCCGTGTTCCACGACCACTACAAGCATATTGATATCAGGTACCACTTTATTCGGGATATGATAGAAGAGGGAGCAATAAGGCTCCGTCACATTGGGACTGATGAGCAGGTCGCATATATTCTCACAAAGTCCTTGGGGAAGGTCATTCTTAACCTTCCGTGAGAGACTTTGAGTCGTGGAAAGACCCTCATATGAGGGTCTCACATGAGTTGGACATTGAGCTTTGGGAGCTCCGGGGGGCTTTGGGGTACTTCTTGGAGCTATGAGCGACCATAGGGTGAGTGGTTCACCTTCCCCTAGTTGTGCGTTGTGTACACGGTGAGTGGTTCACCTTCCCCTAGTTGTGCGTTGTGTACAGGGTGAGTGGTTCACCTTTCCCTGTGATACCCCATTATTGTTGGCATATGCATAGGATGAGTGGTTCACTTTCTCCTATGGCATATGAGAAGGATGAGTGGTTCACCTTCTCGTGTTGATGCCCCTGCATACATCCTATGCATGTAGTCTGAGACTCATGGGAAGTACCTCTCATCTGCCCAATGAGTTAGGAAATGAGGATAGAGACCATAATACTACCGATGAACGCATTGTGTATTGCCGTACTCTCTATGCTAGTATGCATGGTGTTCAAACATCTTGATCTGGAATCAATTGAGGTTTTTACCTCTAGACTAACTTTGGGTCAGTGGAGAGTGGCAAGGTCTTGTGACTCACTCTCTATCAATTCTTCTTCATTATTTCTTCATGGTTCAACAGAGTAGTGCAAAGCAGAGCAGAGTAGGGATGGCAAAGATGGTCAGGTTTGTAGATGGATTGGCAGGTGGAACTCTCCCTAGTTGAGAGGGAGTGTTAAAATTGGTAACTAGGGCCAAACTATACCTTGGACAACTCATATGATGGAGATGATATTTTTATTGGATTCCTCTTTTCGAGTGGTGCAAGATTGATCGAAAGATCATCTTGTTCGGACAAGCAGAATTGTGATTTTGAACTTATTATTCACACGTGTAAATTGTCAAGGTCAGACATAATCAAATGTAGGCTCATGAAGCCTAACAAATGTGTCTCCACACCCTCAACGAATTTTATAAATAAGAGTGTCCTCTACCTTATTTGGACATCACTCACTCATCACATCTTTCTCTCTCCTCTCCCCATTGGTTTGTACAATTCTGGGAAACTCTCTCTCTACCTCACATGTGTGAAACAGGAGGCTGAATTGCGGTACAGATTGCAGGCAAAATTTCAGGAAAACAGGTCAGCGTTGACCAACGTTGACCGAGTGTGAACCCTTCTCATTTGACTGCGGTTTCTAGGCAGAAAATCCGATTTTAGGAGGCCACATTGATTGACACAAATTTTGAGGCATTTGGAGCAATTTGATCGAGGTTGACTTTAGGTTTGACTATAGATTTTACAACAGCGTTGACTAGGTTTCACTTGACTGTTTTGGGTTGACTTTGACTCTCTTGGAAGGACAAATTGGGCTACTGTTGATTGAGTTTCTTAGAGGACATTTTGGAGCCACTTTGACCAGCATTGACTTTCTAGTTAGGGGTGCAGTTGATTGCTGATTTTGACAGGACTGTTTTGGGCAAGTTATTTTGGTATTTGTACTCTCTCTCTCTCCTGAACTATTGAAGAACAATAAGAAGAATTTGATCAAAGGTTTTTCCCCACATTGGGGTTTTTCCCTGGCATCTGCCAAATATTGTGCCCTCTTGTCTTGTCTTTTGCGTTTTGTTTATGTTCTATCTTTATTTATTAGCAATGTGTTGAAGTTAATGTGATTGCTAATTTGGAAATTGATATTGGGCTAATAAGGAAAATTGAAGGAAATTGTGCTTAAGCATAGAACATACCATTGTTATCTAAAATTAACAACTTGACAGAAATTTGGAAAGGAAAGAACCATCACATGTCACATAGACAAGGTTTTTACTCAACCAGTTTTCATCTATAAAAATTAGGTGATAGAACACAGGCATCACATAGACAAGACTCAAACAAGTCACACAGACACGAATCAAACACAACCAAGTGTGAAGTGGTGGAACACCTGCATCCTAGACAAGTCACACAGACAAGTCTCACTACACGTATTGGCCAGATAGGTGGCTCTTCCCACGTCCCAGACTGTGGGTCGGATGCATACTGAGGCCTACTCTTGTGGCACACACTACATATGAGGTCCCTCATCCTCAAGGGCTTTTCGACATCATTCCATAATTCTGTGAGCTCTGATAGGGTGGAAAGGCAGCTCACTGTTCTAGATCAGCTGTGACCACCTCCCGGAAGGGTCACGCCCATAAGTCTAAGCTGCTCTCTAAAAACCAAGAACTCCCCTTTCAGTAAAGGCTTGGTAAGAATGTCAGCGATCCGATCATCAATGGCTTGGATGTAGGGAAAAAATGAGGTTGAACATCATCTCAAGTTGTAACGGTTTTGCACCTGTGCACCCAAATTTTTTGAGTTGATGTGATGATGCATTGCTTGCTTAGATTTGGTGGAAGTATTGCTAGAGCACATTCATCGCTAAGAGGAAATGTTGAGATTTTGGGGTAGCATCAGGTGTGCTCTAGCTCCAAAACTTTGTGGAGGGGCTAAGACACACGAGATCTCCAAGACCCAGAAAGTGTTTGAAGAAATTTCATTTGGTGTAATAGTTATTCAAATAATTAAATTTTTTAATGGGGACCCTAAGTCTAACTTAGGGAAATCGAAAAATTAGAGTGAATTAAATTATACATGTGATGAAATGTTCTAAGTGACCAAGCTTTCTTTTAATCTCAGTTGTTGATAAGAGATTAGATCACGTCCGTTGGTTTCCCAATGAGAAAAGTATAAAGGAAGGGCTTGGGGTCAGTTGGAGGAGACATACCCATTGCAAAGCACTGAAGTTAAGTCGAATTTCTGGGGCGGGGTTTGCTGAGAAATTTGAAGTGAGTTTGCAATGCAGTGAGGGGCAGAGATCGACAAGGGATGATCTGATCTAAGGCTGAGAATACAACAATAGAGAGGTAGCTTGTACTAGGCAAGGCAGAGGCCAACTAGAGGGATGCAGTTCAACCAACACCATGTAGAAGACTGTGCATAGGTTGCGTAAGCCTAGCCAAGGTGACACAAACCCAACTAGTGTAGCGCAGGGGTAGCACAGCACCAACCAGGGTGACACAGGCCCAGACAGGGTAGTGCCACACCAGTTAAGGTGACCCATTGAGTAAGCTGGCTAGTAGGGGCCGACATAGAGGCTGAAGGGGCAGCGTTGTGGGTTCTAGTGGGCTAGAAAGGGCTCGAATTCGTAATTCCCCGGAGAGGGTTGGATCAACCATATTTTCTGTCTCCGATTGAAAGGTACAACTATCGTGTAATTTATCTGTAGGGCAGACTGTTTCTGGTGCCCATATAACTATATTCAAATTCTACATAATAATAAAACCCTCTAGAGCTGTCGCACCGGTTTTCCCATATTGGGTTTTTCCAGGGACATTTGTCCGAAAAATATGTGTGTAATTTTGTCACACTTGCATGTTGTTCAGTGAATGATCTATAAATATGTAGGCTGCAATTTATATTTTCTTTAATGTTTTTTTCTGAATAATTCAGATTAATAACTTGTAAATTAATCATACAAGTAGGCGAAGTTGATGAAGATACTGTAGTAGGGTTTATGTTTTGAAACTTTCACAAGTTGCAATATCGAGTTGCTAGAAGAGCATGTATTATGTTTTGACCTCATTGATCTTGGAATGAGTTGGCTCGAAGGAGGAATTTTTAAAAGGGTTATCTTGTGCCAGATCTAGGGTTTCTGCAATAGTTGCAGGAGTGAAGGTGCAGATTGAAGTTGCAAGGTCGAAACTAAGGACCGAAGGTGTTGCTGGTAGCTAGTTGATGCAGGATTGAACTAATCTAACCTACCTAGAATAACATCTTTGGAAAAAGGAATCAAAGGATCTTGGTATCATTCATCATTCTTGGAAGCTATTGTTGAGGAAGTCTCTTTGAAGATCTTGAAAGCCTCAAGATAGTTGGAGACATCTTCAAAGAATGGAAGATTCTTTATTGGCAAGTAAGTATCATGTTGTTGCTTTGTCTAAATCTAAAGGCCTCATGGGTTCTTTCTGCAAGGAAAGCAATAGACTCGTTGGCTCAACAAATTACCTTACTTGGAAGAAAAGGATTGAACTGGCACTTACAAAAGTGAAGTAATGGAATATGTCCTCGGTGAATTTACTGGACCTAGCAACGATAGGACTCAAGAACTAGCAAATACAAGAAATGGGAAGCAAGGGCACAAAGGATAATTTTTGAATCTATTAAGGATCATCTGGTTCCCTTTGTTGCTAATTTGAAGACTTCTAAGGCTATGTATGACAAGCTAGTGAATTTTTACTTTATGAGTACATCTGGACAAAAGATATCTTTGAGGAATAAACTATATAAAATGAAGAAGTCAAAGGATGAGGACATGGCCTCTTTTCTAATTTAGATCTCTCAAATAAGAGATCAGTTGCAGGAGCTTGAGGAGAAAATTTCAGATTCCGAAATGATCATATGTGTACTTAATGCTTTGCCACCAGAATGGAGCAGTTTTGCAACGAGCATATTCTCTACCAAATATTCGACTCCTTTTGATGAGTTGTGGGTTCAATGTGTCTAGGAAGAGAATATGATCAAGGCAAAGGATGACATCGAATCAAATGAGCAGTCTCAAGCCTTCATTGCGAGAACCAAAAAGCTGAAGAAGGGAGAGTTTAGGAAGTCGAAGAAGAAGCAAGACAGGTCGAAGGTGCAATGCTTTGGATGCAATGAATCTAGACACTTAGAGAGGGACTGTCCAAACAAGTAGAACAACAAAAGAAAAGAAAGAAGCAAATCTCACACTGCTGAGGAGATGGGAGAACCTGAGAAGAAGTCGAAGAATGAAGATGTCAAAGATCTCTACTATTGATGAAGGCATCCTCCCTATGAGGTTCTTTAGGAAGATGGTCTTTCCTTTAAAATAACATGCATTATTGTTTGCTCTAGGAGAATCTTGGTTTTGTAAATGCATAACATCATAGATAGAAGCATGTGATAGTAGCATATTTAGAAGTCTACTTAATTGAGTTACTTTGTAAGAATCATCTAGTCTTTCAAAATTGAGATGGTTGGACCATTTTGCATATTAGTGTTCATCTAGGTATTCTCACATAAATGTTATAGGTAGTCATTCTGCTAAAGTGGATCATTATGATCCCTGAAGAACCATTATTTTTGGAAGGTTCTTGGAAGAAGCATTTGACAAGGATTAGTATACATTCCATATAGTATGGAAATAATATACTTAAGGGATGAAGGAATGCAATTGATCAAGTTACAGACAAGAATTTGAATTAAGACTTTCTCTAGATTATGTAGAATAATGATTAACTTCCAGTGTAATCTTCAGAAGAAAGTTCTAACTTGTTGATCAAGTTCCATCCTGGGCACTTTGATGCATTAAGGAAGGTTTGTGTGGAGATGGACAATGAGGATGTTGACGCCGTGTTGAGAAGGTCATTATGATGAGGTAAGTCTAATATTCTTGTTATTGATTATCTGTTTAACATAATGTTTTGCTACATGGAAGGATTTTACAAGCATACACAACAATTATGGCAAGTTCAACTGTATGAATTGAAGATATGGTCCTAGCAATTATGAAGTCAAATTGTGTTCATCTTGGGATTAAAAGTTAGTGATGCGAGAAGATAACATGAAGGCCAAAGTTCGTACAATAACAAGGAGGTCAATTTCATGAAGAAGCTATTATGAGCTTGAAGTTTCGAAAGGCTCAAGATAATGCCTTCATTGATGGTGAAGAGGTGAAGGTGATGTGCAAGATTGATGACCTGGAAACTGTCGCAAGATTGAAGAAAGAAGATGGCTCCATGATACGTCAGAAGGATGCAGGCTCGATATAATGAGATGCGAAGAAAAGAGGGAGCCATGCTGCTGTAAACAACTGGTAGCTGATTCTCTTATGGAGAAAAGGTATAAGGCTTGTGGTGTTGACTTCCCAAATAGAAAGGAAGTTTGGAATCTCCTCTAGATTTGAGAGGGAGTAAAGGAGTCTCCTTGAATAGGAGCGAGGATGTAGTCCTTGGTCAAGAGGGAATAGGGATCTCCTCTCTAGGTGAGAGGGAGTGATGCTGGACATCACATGTGCATTCTCTTCTTCATGTGTCAAGCACTTGACCAGGACTAACAGTTGTAAGTCTAACTGAAGGCCTTTGGAGAGAGAATGGTGGAGGACTGGATAAGCATCTATGGTTTTCTCAAGGATAAAACATCCAAGAGAGGAAAGGTACCGACACTCTTTGGGGATGGGACATGTATCCAAGATAAGAGTGGTCGAAGAGGACAAATATTTCTTGAGGATTGGGAATCCAAGATCAGAATAAGTCCTAAAAGGAGATACCTTGTGAATATGCTTTGTAGAGGTAATGCGGTATCACACATAAAGCCTCCCAACATATTTCTATTGAATGAAGATGAGCTTGTCTAGTTAGGCCTTAGAGACAGTGCTGGTCATAATGTTGATGCTTACCATTGGCTTATCAATTCAACTCTTCTTATGATAACTCTTAATTTTTATGATGATGTTCTACTGGTTGTACACTTATGAATGCCTCCCTAGTTAAGAGGGAGTGTTGGAAACAAGGTTACTTGGAAGCGGGAGCGCGGAGCGCCATTTTTAGAAGCTTCCGGTCCGGAGCGTTTTCGGGAGCGTTTATATATATATATATATATATATATATATTTATATTTTTTATATATTGATGCATATATGTCAACAAAAACATGTAGAATGATGAATTAGACATAAAAAACATAAAAACATAGATTGAATCATATAACATCAATCATCTAGAAGTTATAATCTTCATCAACCACGCCCACGAGTTGGAAGCATACAACATATTGACTCTTGAGTCTCGCAAATCATCAATCTGAAGGTTTCAAGATTTCAAAATTCAATATATAACATTTATCATCATTGATATATAACATTTATCATCATTGATTTCAAATTTCAATATCTAACATTTATCATCATTGATTCATTGATTTCAAAATTCAATATACATTTATCATCATTGATTCATTGATTTCAAATTTCAATATATAACATTTATCATCATTGATTTCAAATTTCAATATATAACATTTATCATCATTGATATATATCATTTATCATCATTGATTCATTGATTTCAAAATTCAATATATAACATTTATCATCATTGATATTATATAACATTTATCATCATTGACTCATTGATCACCATATAACTTTCATGAAGCATCATATTCATAATTCATAATGACTTGTAAACAGTAAACTTATAAATGCCAACTTCAAAGTTTCACCTTTCAAATTCAAACTTCAAACTTCAAACTTAAATTGTCATTAAATATATGAAATCAGATGAGTCAAGTTTCAACTGTTCAACTGTCAACAACAAATAGAAAAGACTAGTAAACAAAAAATCTATTTTATCTGGCTGGCCCCTTGCCACGCCCATGAGAAATGTCTAATTTTTGTGAGCCACGAGGAAATGTTGGTCTTCTAGTACTCTCAGGAGTACCACGACCACGACTAGAAGGTGGAGGCTGGATTTGCAAAGGAACAACAGTGTGATATCGAGGAGTGGCACTGGCACTGGCACCCGCACTGCTACCAGTAGATGGTGGGACTGGCCCTGTGTGTGGCGGTGCTGCTGATGCTTCATCATCATCCCTATAAAGTTTTGCTTCCAATTCTTCCGGATGTAACGTGCCGTCCTCCAAATTATCATCCTCTGGGTTGTTGTCCCAGACTCTGTATGATTGATCCTCATTTGCCCGATCACAGTAATGGCTCAACAACCTCAAGTTATAATGCACATAAACCAAGCTTTCAGCTCGGTTTTCATTCAGCGTGTTTCTTCTCACATTGTGTATAAAGTTGTAGGTGCTCCAACACCTCTCTGCAGAAGAAGTGTTCACAACTTGTGAGAGAACTTTTTTAGCCAACTTTGGCCAAAGTCCCATGCCGCCATATGCTTCCCACCATGTGAGAGCATCGAATCTGTCCCTGTCTTCCATTGCATGGAATGAACCAAAGTTAGCAGTGCAACTGAAGTATTTGCCTAATTCAAGGCGCAATCTAGCACACTCTTCCCTGTCAAGTACCAATTTGTCCAATGCCTTCATGTACCCTTCTTGTACCTCTGGATCTGTGTGAGGTTTCACCCTAACCCCACCTCCAGGTGCAGGTTGGCCCAACCAAGATGGAGAGTAATATTTTGGCGTAAGGATATATGCCAAAGCATGTATTGGAACATTGAGTTTATTCCACCGTGCACACACACAGTCATGAATCATAGCATACAAGTTGGGATCATTATCCTTAACAATATCTTTTATTTGCCCCAACATGCTATCCATCTGCTCATAAACCTCTCCAATCACTAGTTTATCAGTATCTGCAAACCGAATCATGTTATAAATGAGCTTGGTAAAATTAAAAATTTCCCTCACACGTGCCCAAAACAGAGGGTCAAGGGCGGTCTCCTCCACATGTTCGAAACCTTCCCTGTCAACTATTGTTGCTGCCCTCTCCTTTAATAGCTGCCAGTGTGGGCTTGATACCATTGCAGCCAATGACACTCTTACCTTCAAAAGGCGCCTGAAGGTGAGGTAATAGCTAGCAAATCTAGTTTTTGCTATCTTCAACAACTCCAATTTGGAGTGAGTACGGAAAAGCCCATGGGTATTGCTATGATTTGTAATAAATTTTATCATTTTTTTACCTCTCTTGTATAAATCACCAAGCCATTTTGAATTGAGGTTGTTTGTTTTTTATGATATCATGCATCAAAAGGTTCATTGTGTGAACCAAACACCCAGACCAAAAAATGTTGGGGTATTTATCCTCAATAATTGCTCCTGCTGCCTTACAATTAGCAACATTATCAGTGATGACCTGTATGACATTGTATGGCCCAATCTTTTCAATTATATCAAGTAATGGTTCTGCAATGTTAATGCCGGTTTTGAATTTATCTGAATAATCATAAGCTGCCAGGAAGACTGCACCACTAACCGACACAACCAAAACATTTATCAATGGTTTTCCTTTTACATTGGTCCATCCATCAGAGACAATGGACAACCCATGCTCATTCCACGAACCTGTCATTCTAGCCAAAGAATGATTTATTTTAGCTCTTTCATGATCAAGACCCACGGTTTTGGCCTTGTCATACCCAGGGCTTTTGTATCCTTTGGGGGCATCATTAATGGTAGAAACCATTTCATGCCAATAAGGTGAGCGAAGAACATTGAATGGCACCCCACATGCATATAGAAACCGGTAAACTTTTGAATCCACATCATTCCTACACCCTTCGTCTAGGAAATCGGATATGGTTCTACGCCTCTTTTCAGTGCCACTGCTTCCAAAACCACTGGCATGGGTGGAAGTTGAACTTGTTTGTCCATGATGTGTTGGGCCTAAATCAATGAAACCCCTAGATCTTTTAGACGATCTCTGTAGGGCAACCCCCTCTTCCTTCCTATATATCTCTCTTTGTGGTGCTGGCACAAAAGGACAAACTTTGATTCCAATATTTTTAGTTCCATCCCCTGGCATTATCCCACAAAGGTGCCTTCTCGCAAGGGTGTATGAACCATGGTATTGTTTATTGCAATGGGGGCAAATAAATTTAGTGGTTCCACCACCTTTCCCTCCTTCCATTTTCTCAACATATTTTCACAAAGGTGTCTGAGTTTGGTCTCGTTTAGTTGGGGAATCTATGTCCTCAGGTTCTCCACTCCCCACTTCCTCCTCAGCATAACCCTCCTCCTCTTCAGGATTTTCTTCAGATCCACCATAACCCTCCTCTTCATCCTCCTCTTCTCTGATTTGCCTCTTTCTTCTAGCACTCTCCAACACCATTATCACAAAGAAAGGAACCAACATGAGGAAAATCCCTAGCCATATAGCCATGATGGAAACAAGTTTCAAGTTTCTAGCTTGCAAAACAAATGGAAAAATGCCAAATGGGAATAGGAAATGCAACATAGGAAAAAAACAATTAATTTTTTAAGTTTTAAATCCAATAAAATGCAACATTCAAGAAAAATTCAAGTTTTCATTTTTAAACAATTTAACAATCTACATTTTCATCCTAGAAAATACAAAATTGGATTAGAAGGCCTACCTCTTTCTTGCAATCCTCTTGTTGCCTTGCTCCTTGCTCTCCTTCAACTCTTGCTCTCGCTCTCGCTCTCTCAACAGTCAACAAACTATAAAAACTAAAATGAAACCCCCCCCCCCCCTTTTAAACAACTCGTTTTTTCACATAAAAATTTGCACGCGGTGGGAAGCGTTTTTTTTTTCTTTTTCCGGGGAGCGTTCGGGAGCGAACGCTCCCCGATTGCTTCCGGCGTTTAAAAAACGCTCCTGACGTCGGAAGCGCTCAGGGAGTGTTCGCTCCCGAAAAGGCAGGGAGCGTTTTAACAGGTTTGGAAACGCGCTCCCGAAAACGCTCCCCTCAGGAAGTGTTTTCGGGAGTGCGTTTCCGAGTGTTTCCAAAACACTCCCGCACGGAGCGCGTTTCAGAAACGGGAACGAAGAGGGTTTGAAGCTTCTCCGCAACCTTGGTTGGAAATGTAACTTGTTTCGGTCTTCATAATTGTTATTGTACTCATTTCAATATGTATCTTATGTAACAAATAAAAGAAGAAAAGAAAAAGTTATTATTTTAAAGCATGGGTTTCATGCTCTTTATTTATGGTCTTTTAGATAAAAGCATGTTCTTCATGCTTCTAGGGTTTGTTAGGTCATATGATTTATTGTCATGAGTCAAGAGAGTGAACACCATGTTTATAAGATCCTTTCGGGCAAGATGTATCTTGTAAAAAAAATTATTTTGAGTCTAGAAAGCCCTAGAAGCCTCCTAGTCCAAGTTGGCCCTGGCAGAGACAAGTTGGCCCAGAGAGGGGTATTCAACCCACACAAAAAGTCATAAACAAAAGAAGTTCAACCTCATTAGCTAACCAATTCGATCTACAATCAATTGATCCAACTCAAGTGCGAAGTTGAGGAAGAAGGACCAGAAAGGCATGGAAGAAGAATGCAACAACTGGAAGAGGAGAAAATCAAATTTTTGCCCTAGTTTTATCTCATTTGTGAAGTTGTAGAGGTTTTTTGGAACAAAGAAAGTTCGCACCTCAAGTTAAATACTCTAGAAGACTTGGAATATGAAAATACCCATTGAGGATACAAATATTATTATATATAAAATGTATGGAGAATGATTATACAATTGAGAGTGAGGGCCCTGCTTATATACTAGGCAGGTGCCTCTTCATGGAAGGTCATGTCCGATTTAGACATGTGTTTTCAATCTAATTATTCATTAACTAATCATTATTTATTGTTTACATTATTTATATCATTTTATTCAGAACATTGCCTTCCTCCTCAAAAAGCTTTGTCCTCAAAGCTTGTTGATGAAAGGCTTGATCTCTTTTTTTGCTACGAATATCCTCTCGTCTCAGGGTAGTCACCTTTGTTGATACAAGTTGATATGATCCTCCAAGTGACAAACAAAAATGTCGCACTGAGAAGGGATTAGATCATCCTAGATCAATCTTCTGTGAAATCTTGCGGTGATTGGCAACTTGTGATGAATTGTTATCACATGAGTGGATTGCACTGACATTAGTGTTCTTCGAATCATCTGTTTGTTGTTTCTGTTTTGAATACGTAGCTTGATCGAATTGTCTACTCTCGTGATTCAGATGTCGATAAGGAATTCTATTGATTTAATTTTCCCTTATCTTGTTTATGTCATTTTCTGGATTTATTTGAAGTACCTGATGTCCTTAAGCTTTGGACGTCGAATGGTTAATTTCTTGATCTTCACTCGAAACTTCTGAGTACCTCTTTACTTCAACTAGTTTGTCCTCTTCTTGAATTGTGTTATTGATTGGATCGTTATTTGATTTCTTTTCATCAACTTGAAATTCTACATTGATGCTTCCTTCTCGATAAGTTGTTGTACCTTGTTTTCTAATGACTTCTGGTCCTTCTTAATCTTCTTTATTTGTGTTAGTAATTTTTTGCCATGGTCCTTTAGTCGTGGAATTTCTTCATTTTTTTCAACTGTGATTTTGTCAACTTCTCTTTGCATATTTTGTATCGCTTTTTTACTTTCTTGAAAAATTACTTTTGAGATTTCTTATATGTCTTCAGGCTTCACTGAATTCGGCTTCAAAGTAACGTCCTGTAGCGTTATTTTTTTCTTTTTGTGGGAAAATGTCAAAAACTTCTTTTTCATATTTAGGATAAAGGACCCTAGTGTTTCCATCCAAGGTGAGTCGAACACAATGTCACTATCGTCAAAAAGTGAGGATTTCACGGTAAATTGAGAGATAAAAGTATAATCCCCAATATTTAGTTGTAGAGTTTTATTTTTGATGGGTGGTATAGCAATAGTGACATCTTTTCCAACAAGAGTTCCTTTAAATTTAAATAGCACTTTAACGTCGCTCAGTAAGGTTTCTAAAATTTTTCTATTGCTGGTTTCCATATATATATATATTTCTTTTTCTTTAACTGAGATGAAGTTAGGCTTTTAATGGTAACCCTTTTATACCTTTTTGCCTTTTTTCCACATTATATAAGGTATACCTTTTTTAATAATTACTTCTATAATTCCTTAATTTAAAATGACCTTTTTAATTTTATAATCTTCCCTTGTAACTTGTAACCTTCTTTATTGAAATTTCAATAAACCCTTGTATATATATATATATATTTACTATGGTATTAGCAATATTATATTATATTTCCTTTCTAACCTTTCAACATATAATAATTGAATTGAATTATCTTGATTGAAACCCTTTCATTAACTCGTGACGTTACAGAAAGTCACGTGTTGGTTGGTGGTTTGGCCTTCGTTATGGTAAAACGATGAAACGACGAATGTTCTTTCAAAACACAATGCACAAAACACTGACAATGTCCCGGTGTTTTGGGTTGGCAGTAGTAGTGATTGTGGTGCCTATGTGGTGGCAATGGTGGTAAGGGAGGTTCAGAACGAGGGAGTGAGAAGGCTGGTTGAACAGAGCAGTTTGATGGATGCAACAAGCTATGCGATATTTCTAACGACAACATGACTAGCAGCGTGCACAAGGTCGAGCGATTTTGACCAAACTGCGACTCTCGCTGTTACTGTGGATTGTAAGACTGACTATAATTGGCCGCTTTAGCAGTTGTCGATGGCTGAGCTGCAAGGGGTTGCTATGCGGTAGCAGGAATAGTGGTTAGTAAGGCGGTCGATGCTGTGATGGCACAAAATTTGAGAAGCGTGAAGCAACGACAACGTGATGCTTGTCAGTGGTGCGGTGTGTAAATGAGAGCGGTGAAATGTAGCAATGGTCTGTCCGAGCTTATCGGTTGATATCGACGGCAGTGGTGACAAAAAATGGTAATATGGGTGAATCGACGGGGGTTGCATATAGCTGGTCGATGGCACGATGGCGGCTGTTGGACGGTAGGATGGGGGCCACTTTACAACAACGGCAACGGTTGAATGACGAACAACAAAATAGAGGAGCAGATGGCACGGGGAGCGAACTTGGACGGGGAGCAAGCGTCGATGAGGTAAGCCTCCTTTTTTTGTATTTTTCTTTATCCTATAGTTTGCTTTTTTTATAGTTTATTTATTTATTTTTTTTAATATATTTTTTTAAACCTTTATTTTGTTTATTTATTTATTTTTTATCACACATTTTTTTTCTTTAAGTATATCTTTATATTTTTTTCTTATTTATTTATTTATATAAATCTTTTGTTTTTTGTTTTCTTTTCTTTAAAAATGGCCAAGGGCCTCTGACGAACTCGAGAAAGGAGAAACTCCAAAAGTTGTAGTGAATGCTTCAGTCATGACAACAAGGTTGACAATTTTTATGGCTAAAGATCTGGATCAAAGAACATGACTCTGTGCAACGGTTAAGCAGCGTAGAGGACCAAACTGCTCTGATACCAAATGTAACGAATAAAATTCGTACCTCAAGTTAAATACTTGGAAGGAACAAAATTTGTATACTTAGAGGAATGCTCTGATACCAAATATAATGAACAAAGTTCGTACCCCAAGTTAAATACTCTAGAAGACTTGGAATATGAAAATACCCATCGAGGATACAAATATTATTATATATAAAATGTATGAAGAATGATTATACAATTGAGAGTGAGGGGCTTACTTATATACTAGGCAGGTGACTCTTCATGGAAGGTTATGTCCCATATAGACATGCCTCTTCAACCTAATTACTAATTAACTAATTATTATTTATTGTTTATTATTTATTTCATTTTATTCACAACACTTTGCAGGGGTTGAAATTGCAGGGGCCGAGATTTCTGAAGCAGTGAAGCTGCTAGTCCGAAATTCTGTAGCTGGGGGCCAAAATTCAAAATTTGAAGCAGTTCTGGTAAGGTTTGTCTATGGTTGACTTGGTGTGACTTTGAGTTAATTGGAAAGTCATCTTGAAGGGCTGTCTTGGTGCTGGGAGGAGGCTGTGATCTAGGGATTTGGGTCTTGTTGGTCACATTTGAAGTGGATCCTATAAGAAGAGCAGATATTTTCTGTGTTTTCCCCTTGGAGGGGTTTTTCCGTGGCTTGGAGCCTAATATAAGCTTTGTTTTAAAAATCGGCCTAACCGAAACCGACCAGGCCTAGTCGACCGAGCCGGTAGGGTGGCCGGTCCGACCAGGTTGAAAACCAGCCAGGCTGGCCGGTTTATTACCGAGCCGGCCGGTTTTTGTAATGACTCGGCCGGCTCGGTAATAACCCGGTCAACCAGGCCGAGCTCGATTCAACCAGGCCGAGCCATAACTTCCGGCCGGTGGATTCAATTGGAGATCTGACTTTATCCTCAGCATCCAAATTTGAAAGAAATTTTGTACTAATCAAGTGATTTTAGTGCAAGTTTCTTCACTTATGTTTTGTCTCGTGCATGTATGCTCTAAAATCTGACAGAAGTTACCATATAATCACAATTTGTACAAAGATTTCAAAGAAATATATGCCATTACAATTTGTCATGAGAGTTTTTTACTAATTAGCTTACTCTAGAGTCTATAGAAGTGGAATACTCTTTAATAAATTGTCTGCAAGCCAGTACTGGCATTCTTCATTCAATCTATATAGTTTATTTCATCTGCATTTATTGTGGTCTACTGGTGACTGGGTGTCACTCCTGCCAATGCAATATTGTGTTGACTATACTACAGCAGTACACTTTGTAATTTTCTCATTGATGATTGCTAATTTCAAAATCGCATGCTAAACTAGGTCACTGAGACATCAAAGATCCTTCTCCCAGCACTAAGAAGCGTGTTGAGGAAACACGCAAACCATTCCAGAGGAAAAACTGTCCTTTTGAGGCTTGTCCTTTAATTATGCTACCAGGCCAATGCTTATCTGAGTTGGAACTTTTATCCTTTTCCCATTATATATACGCCTGTTGACATTCCTGGGAAAAGTTAAAACATGGCCACAGGCTCTGGTGAATACACGCCATTTGTTTTAAGTTTTAACACATATATATAGCATATACCCTACTTTGAATGAGTGGTGTGCCATTGGCAAAAAACTTTTCATGGGTGTTACTGTTGCCAGAAATTCCTTTGCATGGATAATTAGACCCACCAAACACCATAAATCAGTCCATGATTTTCAGTTAACGAAATGCACGTGAAGCTAACATCTAACAATCAAGACTTTGCATCCTAAAAAGTTCAAACTTCACAGATAAAAATCCTTCACCAAATTTTCAGGGCAAGCTTCAAGACTTACCCAACAAAATAGCAGATTTTCTTTTAAATCTCCGAATATGAAATCTACCAGCTTGTCAACATTATGTCTGGGTAGCAAAAACAGAAACTAAACAAAATCAATCAACACCCATTAACCAGTTTTATACACACTAAAGACAAGATCAGGCCACACAGAAACATACTGTTGAGCAGATGACCATATTCCTACAACAAAATTTTGAAAGCAGAACTCAATGAACTCATGGATATATTCACGAGCCTACTTTTATCATATGTTGTCTTTTGTCTATATTGTAATGCTTTGTGTTTGGAAACATGAATAAAAATCTTTAAATTTATGTTTTTGTACAAAAAAATTAATATTTAATGTATTTTTTACAAAAACCGAGTCATTACCGAGTCATTGAAACCTGGTCGACCGAGTCATTACCGATTCCGAGTCATTACCGAGTCATTACCTCGACCTGGTAGCTGACCGATTCCGTTTTTTAAAACATTGAATATAAGTTTCCATTGTTCTTTTTGTTTTTATCTTGATATTTGTTTGATGACAAGATATAATAAAGAAATATAAGAAGATAAATAAAGTTCACAAGCAAGTATTAAGGAATAAGGAAAATATGGATTAATAGCTGCCACATTTCAGTTTCCAACACTAGCAGCTCGAGGGATTTAGCCCACAGACCAGCCTAGTCTTTGGCTCTGAAGCAAGTGGAGCATAGGACACACTTTTATATTTGAGTCTTCTAGTTTGGAATAAAATTGAATGATATTTGCAAGAATGAAGGTGTTGGCTTTTATATTCCCATGTTACCCCTTCACATACAATCATGTCTCAATGATTGTACCTTTTATTAATTTAATAAATATGTATATGATAACCAAAGTTTTATATTCCTATATTCAGATATGTTATTTTGTATTCAGAATGATGATTAAGGAGTTATTTTTTGAATATTTTTCTTCCTATTGGGAAAAGTGTGTGTCATGCATCTCTTACTTTAATGAAGATTGCTAAGACAGATCTCTGTCATATGCATTGCATTCCAAAGGTTAGATTGTATGTTGAATCGTGTTTGTAAAGAATCTGTAGCTGTTGGGTAAATTTTTTATGCTAAGAATTTCTATAATAAATTTTGGAAATTTTCTAGACGTAATTTTCTAGAGCCTTTCTCAATTATCTTTTTTGTAAAACCCAACTGAGCAATTCACATGTTTCTCTTTTAAGTCAAATTTTTAATTTCCAGTTTCTCTTTTATTTTAAATTTTACAAGTGTGTTAATACTGCTCTAAGTTATGTGACATGAAATTTTCTTTAATACCTATTGGCATATGCATGGAATGAGTTGCTAATTTTGCTAGTAAGGAGCATATATTTGATTATCAGTTCAATTTTAAAAAATGTTTTTCTTTATAACTAATTCTTTCTTGATCTATTGATTAGGGCGAAGCTCAATTGAAGAGGATTTAGAGTCAACCTCTGCTTCTAGCAAACCAGTAGATGGCTTCTCAACTATTTTTGATGGCACAAATGAGGCTGTTAATGGAGCTATTATGAAGATATGTGATTTTACAGGTAAGTGGATTAATTATCTGTATCTGTATGCATTCATTGATGGTATAGAAACTTTCATGCGAAAAAAGATGAAATAATATAGATGGAATTACATTTTGTGTTTAAACAATAACATAATTACTATGCCTGTGCCTAGTCTTTCAACTTTTATCACTTAACTAGGCTTGCTGTGTTGAACAGTCCTTGAAGGGATTGGACACAAATCCTCGTGGAAATGCATCATAGGGCATCTATGTTGATTTTTCAAGTGCAATAGATACAAGCATTAATTTCTGAAACTGATAATTACTTTCAATGATATAGAGATTATCTTTTAGCACTTCCAGAGTTACTCATTAAGCAGTTATAACTATACTTCCAAAAATTCAACCATAAAAAGCAGTAGGACAGTAGAGATCACAGTGAGACAATGATGCACAAAGACAACACAAGATTTACCCTGGTAAAACCTACCTGGAGGAAAAACCCAACAACCTTTTCCTTAGAGAAATTATTCAATTCAACAGGAGATACATCTAATTCTTCTAGTAAAACATAAAGTCAAACTGACCAGCAACACGGTCCTGCGCAAACCTGGTCAAACTGCCTTTTGTCAAGTCAAACTGCTACCCAATAAACTCAGCCTGGTCAGATCTGCCAGAGCAGAATTTCAGCCTTCTGCTCCCAGAAAACCTTGGTCCTGCTGCCCAGATAGGCCCAGAAACTCAGGCTGTCTTCCACACATGTGAGGTGTCAGAAAGAGAGAGAATCCACACGTATGAGGTCAGATAGAGAGAGAGAATGCTTGGATTGTCTTGTCTCCTTCGCTTAGGTGAACAGAAGATACTGTCTTGTGTGAGATCTGAATTGTGCCAAGAGAGAAGTCGGTACATATATCTCGGGTCTTTTGGGAGGCCGGATATGATTATGACACCACACTCAAATCAGTAGGGGACCTTAGAGGAGTTCCTATGAGGGCAACCACTAGATCAAGGGCAACGATGGAGACTTAGCCCACTGAAACCACAGCTAAGACTCCCTGCTCTTTACGGACTTTCACCGATGGGAGGAGACCCGGTAGTTTAGGAAGTCACTTGTAAAGTATATATCAATGAATAAGTATGAAGTGACCCTATAAATCCTTTCCCTAGTATAGAATGTAGAATGGGACTTGCTTGCCTTTTAAGCAAGGGACTTGATCTTCTAGGGAGAGGGGATGAGGATTGGAGGGTTGTGGTACAAGAATTAAATTTACAAAGGAGTTTCTTGATCCCTACAATCCTTTGGGAACTTGGATTCTTGAGTAGTCCTTGATAAATCAACTTTGATGAAGAATGGGACCACACGAGGCCAAATGGGCCCAACCCAGGTTAGAGGATGGTGTGCTTCCAATGGGTGTGGGGACAGACCAATGACTCCATGGGTCTCCGTATGAGTCAAAGATGCTTGTAGATCATCTATAAGGGCTCAAATGATGGAATGCACGCTGCCATGTCATCGTACAAGTCCTGGGAGACTTGCCAAGTGTGTGGTGCTCCTGTGGGGCCTGCTGGGCATAGTGTACCAAGTGCATCATCGTCGTCCCAAAGGTGGATCTCTAGTAATTTTTGGACATTGGTGGGGATCCATGGAGTGTTGTTTGCTGCTGTGGAGGCCCATGGCTTTCTACACACACCCTAAATGTGCCAATGTAGCCTTTTGGGAGGTGAGGATCCCATCTAGGGAGACCA
Source organism: Pinus albicaulis (assembly GCA_034641835.2). Lineage (NCBI taxonomy): Eukaryota > Viridiplantae > Streptophyta > Pinopsida > Pinales > Pinaceae > Pinus > Pinus albicaulis. The sequence continues at coordinate 383,454,050 of CM076584.1, forward strand.
AACCCACATGGACACCATCTGCAATCCTGTATAAGATCCAATGTGCCCCCTAGCTTTCCAGTACAACAAGTCATTAGAATAATCATGTAAAAGAGTCTACAAACCATAGACAACAACATGGCCACTTCATAATGGCATGCCCTTTCGTAGTCGGCTTTGGCACGTGCCAATGTCTCCAAGCTCCAAAGGGGTTTAGCCAGGTACCTTATTAGATGGTTTCTACCCTTAGAGGGGATAATATGTCCAACGTACATCCCTCAAATGGGTGTGGCAAGTGACAAAGAAGTGAAATGGAATAGGGAATGAGAGGGGCAGTCCTGGGCCACATATTGGGGCACAAGGGCAGCTAGAGAAAAGGAAGCCCACACTTGGGTATATAATGTGTAGGAGGGAGAAATCATTGTGCATGACGTGCTACGACCTTGATTTTTCCACCCTTATTTATTGCCTTTTGCCTTTTATAAATTTTCTTTAATTAATTGCTTGTGGCTCAAAGGACAAGAGCATGATATGTAGGATATAGTAGTGATTACCCCCTTTAAGGTAGGACTGTTAATTTCCCTCCAGGGGTTGGGACAATCATGGGACCCTGAATGATAAACGAAGCTCATCTAGGGCCTATGGAACCAGGGTGATTACCATGGGTATAGGGTAGAGCTCATGTATTGGCTTTTGCCCACGTGTTAGTTGTTTTTGTTCCAACCAAAGTTTGCTTTTTATGGTACAATTTCTTGTTGAATGTGGCCATTTATGCTTTTACTTTTTTTTTTAGCTGCTTCAACCTCCAGGGCATCTTTCCAGGTTTGACTGAAGGTGGGGGCAAGGGGATAGGGAGGTTGACCCTATGTGGACCTAGAGAGGCATTGTGGACCCAGGTGGGAGAAATGATGAATAGCGGTATAGTGAGTGTAAAGGGAGTAATATATGCAGATAAAGGAGCGGGATTATACACCCAAAGTCAGAGTTTCCCAAGTAGTACTGCCCTAGAACCAAATGGTCAGTAAAGGAGATCCCACGGGACTAAGATCCAAGGGTAACATCCAAAAGAGATCAAGGGGACAGATTCACAAGCTAAGCCTAATCTTTACGCCAAATCCCCCATCAATCCATGCTCAAAACTATCCATGGTAAGTAAACCCAATACTCAATTACCAAATGACAAGACATACCTTTAGATTCAGGAGGTCCACCTTCAAGCATGCGATCAATACAGATGGGTGAGGGACCACATGGCTGGCTCCGGTAGGCGGAGAAATGGCACAACAAGCTAGTTGAAGGCTGCAATGGGCATTTTCAAATCAACGAAAAAGTTAGCGGAGTAGCTTATCGATTGAAATTTCCAGACAATTGTTGCATCCATATATTATGTCTCGAGAAGGTGTTGGGACAAACCTGACTTGCTCAAACATAAATTATTGAATAAAATGATGAAGGAAAATTGATTTTAGAACTAGAAGGAATTCTTGCTGCTAAAGAAAACATGTTACATTCTAGAAGCATCAAAGAATATCTTATCAAATGGAAAAATCTTTCAGAAGAAGACTAATCATGGGAAACAAAGCAATTTTTAAGGGGTTGGCAATTTGAAAACATAATAACTACTAATAATCAATAATTACTAATTAATAGCCTAATCAACAATTAATGAAAAGTTATAGGTCAGAGATACTCATTGTCATGACCTATCAATGCCTATAAAGGTATACTGTCATGAGAGCAATGTGTTTTCCCATTCTTTCATATATAAATATAGATATAAATAGTTATTATTATTCTCTTGTAAATTGAGTAATTACTAATTATATTCTTTGCTTGTAATAGTTTCACAGACACACACACACACACACAGAGCATGTAAGGGTACGTATAACCAAAATAACACTAAATGCAATCCATCTTTCGACCAACAATATTAACAAAGAGGCTCTAAATGGCCTTTAGAGAAAATCATGCTACAACAAGTACCTTCATATCATCAAAATCCTTGCCTTTATTGGGATCCTCATCATGAATATCACCTTCTAAGCATTAAAATAACATAGAGGAAGCTTAACACGCCAAGTCTATGATTTTGCTTAAGTGAAGGGTACGTTTTTACAAGGGCCATGATAGAGGATTTCATCAATTAATGCTATCAACATTGAGCTACATAGAAAACTTGGTGCTCTTAATTAAATGCTAGTTCCATACCCTCATACATGATAGAATTCCATGCAAACATTGCAAACTTGCCAATCTCGAAATCTTAAAAATGTTAAAATTGGTTTAATTTTGAATGGGATTTAAAATTTGATTTTGTCCTTATGAATTCCAATGAAGTTAGAACCACTCTCAGACATCCTGAAACAATTAATGGTAATATTAAAAATTCAAGTAATAGACTGAAAGTGAAAGATGTTCTAGTGAAAGATGATCTTTCATTTGCATCCTTTTACTTCAAGAATTTAACATCCCTTGAAATTACATAGCATTAGTAGGGCCTTAGAGTTGAGGATTAGATTGCCCAACTCATATATATATAAACAAATTTGAATTTCATGTGTCCTTTGTCATGTCTTACCAAAATGGTTCCAATAACACTATTTTCTAGCTTTGATGGACTTAGTGTTGTATCTAGTAATAGCCAAGGTATAAATCCTCACATAAACTCAAGTGTGTTGGTAACAATAGTGAAGTGAGATAGTAAATTTTGTGGCTGAAAAGAAATGTGGTAGTGCCTTACAAGAAATGGGTGAATTAGGTCATGTGTGCATATGAGGCAATGTTGCACGAAGCGGGGATGTTTTTTGGAAGCAGGGACGCGGAAGTGTCATTTCCCAGTAATCTAAGAAGCAAAGCGTCTCAGAAGCGTCTACTTTATATATATATATTTTTTGCATTTATATTAAAAAAAATCCCAAATACCAAATTAGTTGTAGAAGACATGAAATCATGCATATTTTTACATAAATCAAGATAGATATGGCATCCATGATTCCATTGTACATCAATGATTAATTATTCGAGCATCAATCTAACTAGCAATTACAAACATACATCAAATTTTTAAGCATATCATAAAACATAAAACATTTAGAAGATAAAATTGTCAAACATTCAAGTAAATTATCTAGCAAGTTAGCAACCGTCAACATGAGTCATGTCCAAAATTCAAATAATAATGTTTACAAAATAGGCCAATTGGCCACCACCAAGACTCAAGTACACACTAAACTAGGAAGAGTAAGACAAAAAAGTTCAAATTCACAACAAAACTACAAGTCTAATCTATGACAAAAGTAGTAAATTGTGAATATATTTACTAATCTCTCCTCCTTCCACCACGAACAGGACGTGGGCTTCCATGTGGTGACAATGAAGAAGATGATGAAGATGGTGGCTCTGGAAGTTGTGGTAGTGGAATTGATGAAGATGAAGCCCTTGCTATTGGTGTTGAAGCATGGAACCTGGGAACCAAGGGACCAGGTGGGGGTGGCATCTCAAGTCGATTATCATCATCTTGGATAAGAGCATCCTCCAGTTTCTCTAATTGTAATACTCCATCCCGCAAATTCGGCTCCCTTGGAGTTTTGTTCCAAACCTTAAGGTCCGTATTAGTCTTTGCATCATCACAGTAATGGGGCAACAATCGCAAGTTGTAGTGAACATAAATCGACCTCTCTGCTCGATCTAAACTTAACTTGTTCCTTTTAACAATATGGATGAAAGAATAAGAGCTCCAACACCTCTTTGCAAAAGAAGTGTTTACCCCTTGTGATAGCACCCACAATGCCAAATTTTGTAGAAGTGGAGTAGCACCTCCATGCATGTTCCACCACTCAAGAGAAGATAAATTCTCTTGATCTCTAATTGCATGCATGCTCCCAAATGGAACAGTGCTAAGCTTATATTTGCTCAAATGTTTCCGTAGCATGGCAAAGTCCTCCTCATGAGGGACTAATTTATCCAATGCTTTCATTTAGCCAGATAAAACCTCTGGATTTAGGTGTGGTTTTCTCCTACTCCCCCCAGGTGCCGGTGTTGAAATCCATGATGGGTGATAGTATTTAGGTGTCAGAACATATGTTAAGATATGCAATGGAATGTTTAGCATATCTCATCGTTTTTCCACCTTTGCATGAATATACTTGTACACGGTAATATCTCTAGGCTCAATAATATCTTTAATCTACCTCAACATGCTATCATATGCTCATACACTTCCCCAATTATTGTCCGATATGAATCTGCAAACTTGATCATGTAATAAATTGGTTTGGTGAATTGCGTAACATATTTAATCTGTGACCAAAAGTATCTGCCAATATTAGTGTCCTTGGCTACATTAGCACCATCTCTATCAGTGTTAATGTCCTCCCATGATTCAAAGGTCACCATATTAGTTAAAGCTTGTCTCACCTTCAGTAGTCGTGTAAAGGTGAGGTAATAACTTGCAAATCTTGTTTTTGCAAGTTTAAGCCACTGCAACTTGGATTAAGTGCCATAAAAGTAGTTTACCCTTGTATGCTCTGCGATAAATTTAATGAGTTGCTTCCCTCTCTTGTAAAGCTCATTAATCCATCCACATTATTTATGCTTCACAATATCATGCATCAAAAGGTTCAATGTGTGCACCAAGCACCCAGACAAAATGATGTGTTGATGAGTACGCTCAATAATTTTTCTTGTTGCCTTATAATTTTCTTTATTATCAGTGAACACTTGAACCACATTATTAGGACCAACATCTTTGTTTGATTGCAATAAGAGATCTGCAATGTTTTGGGAAGTTGTATTGATGGAGGAGTCATGACATGCAATAAACACTGCACCACTAGTAGAAACACCAATAACATTTATCAAATGTTGGTTTCTAACATTTGTCCACCCATTTGATACAATGGATACACCACAATCCACCCACTCATTTGTAAAACGTGTCAAAGCTCTTTGAACCTTTGCTTTTTCTCTTTCTGATAACATTGTTCTAGCTTTCTCATAGTTGGGGCACTTGTATCCTTTTGGGGCTTGATTGATGGCGTTAACCATATCATGCCAATATGGAGAGCGAAGCATATTGAATGGTACACTGCAAGCACAAAGAAACCAGACTATCTTTCCATCCACATCATCCCTCTCAGCAACATTAAGGAAATCCCCTATTGTTCTTCTACTTCCAGAGGTTGCAGAAGTACCATGACGAAATCTCGAGGTTACACTTGATTCAAAATGAGTTTTTTTTAAACAAGTCGGCTTACAAATAGTGCATAAATGGCACGCCTATTCATAGGATAGGTCGACTTATTTATAGGTTCAGACTATTATATATACCCCAATATACTGCGCAGAAAACAAAGACACAGAATTCAGATTGGTATGAGATTTTCGGACTGAATTGCAGGAAGGAATTCAGATAAGGATTTGTGATATAATGCGAAGTTTCAGGACTGTAATAAAGTACGAGTAAAGGAGGAGCATCCATCACCATTACCAGCAGTTGGAGGAGTCAATACATCGGTGGGAGGAACCCTTGTAGCAGTACAAGATGTTCCCAAAGATCAGCTTAACCAAGGTATGCAAACATTTCCACTTCCTATTATTTCAGAACATCATATGGAGAGTTGTGGGGACATGCCATCAGGGAAATTGCATGACCTAGGGTCAAAGCACACTGCTAATTTGGAGCAATAGACTATCACTGTGCAAAGGACCCTTGACAGGTTCAAGGAGGAGATGTATAGCCATCCTGGTTTCTCATTGTTGAGCTGCACACAACACTTTGGGTTGGAGTGTAGAGTTTGAGAGGATAGGATGAGCATAATCCTAATCAATCCAATGCAGAACTGTGTGTTCAACATTGTGCATGATCATGAGACAACAAATGCACCATCATGGAGATCAACAGTGCTGTCATTGAGCAACAGTGATGAGTTGGGGGCCCAACTACTATTGCAACATTCCAATGACCATACTTGTGTAGCATTGGATAGGCAGATGGTTGATGGAAGACATCTTATGCTGGATGACATCTCCCATTATTGTGATGGATCTTTCTTGATGACCACTTCACAGCTCAATGAGGAGTTTTTGCCTACAACATATTTGGATCCTTATGGGTTCAACTTGTTCATTGATGAGTGGTCTTCATATGGAGATCTCTAGGAGGTTTCACTTCAACATCCCATGAAGTGCAAGTGTAGTGATCAGATTTGGGAGGATGGTATTCTCCATTGGAGCGATACCAAATGAGAGCATGATAGGAGACACCCACAGTTGGTTGGATGGGTGATGATGATAAGCAAGAGGTTGGTGAGCCACTTGCAGATCTATGACACAGGGCAACAGGAGGCATGGCTACACTGGCTACTCTTGAAAGAGTTTGGCCATTATGTGATATATCCTATTTTCAAGGGTGTGTTATGGTTTGGGGCATTGCATGGCACCCATATGATATGGAAACAAAAGATTTGGTTGTATGGGGCATTCTACAAGTCAATCATCATGATGTTACTTCATGACTTGTATGATGGTGAGATGAGGAGGCAACAAGAGTTGTTGTTGCTTTGGTTACTCTTGGGAGAGTATGGGCTGATTTTTTCCCATACCTTGCATGTTGATTTTTTCCCATACCTTGCATGTTGATTCAGGGGCTACTCTTTAGCATTGGAGGATCAGAAGGTACTTCCACATAGGAACGCGCATTCCATATGTAGCAACATTATGGTATGTGACTTTGGCAGTTGGCATGTCAAAGAGGGAAGTTATGAGATGGCAGGTGCCTTTCCACAAAGGCCAACAACGCTGTCACTTGGGAGTTTGGATTTGTTGATGGAGTGTTCCCAGGATCACTTCACATATGATGCACTTGATGGGCAAGTAGGAGATGAGAGTTATGGAGGAGTGGATGGAGACATATATTACCATGATATGATCTTATTGACTTGGATCTCCAAGCATAAGAAGAAGGCCTTACATGCAACACTTGGTTCATTCCTTTCCATTCACCAATGCCTCATGCAGATATATCATACCACTATGGAGAGACCACCCATGGACCTCATTATCAGCTTACATGTTAAGAGTTGTATGTTTGTACTTGTTGATCATCTAACAAAGTATTTGCATTCTCTTGCCATTTATGTACAATGCATTGCTCCACAAGAGGGCAAGTTTTTATTTGGGCTTCATGGTCCTTCTAAGACCAACATCTGTGATGGAGATAGCCATTTCCTGTATGGCTTTGGGTAAGTATTGTTCTATACTTGGTGTGCTTAGTTGATACACAATGCCATTTACTACTTTATAGTAGATGAGAAGACACGCACGGCTAGCAAATGGTTGGGAGACAACTTGCCACATGATGTTCTGAAACAACAGGTAGTAAAACGGCGCTGTAACCACTTGGGAAAATGTTGGTACCATCCAGCATTACACATAACCTACAGTATATTTCTCATTTGGATTCCATATTGTGATGATGTTCTATTCACTTTATATGGGATGGTTTGGACAAGAATTAAAGAGGGGGTCTTTGACAATGTTCCGCCGAGTTTCCGAGACAGGGAAACGCGGGAGCGGGGATACGCACAAGGGGGACGTATATAAGCAACCCCAAAATTTAAGAAAATTTTAGGGAAATGGGGGATGTCAGAGCCACAAAAATTATAAAATTATTAAAAAAAGAAAAAAGGAAAAAAAAAAGAAAAAAAAAGAAAATCCCAACAATATGTTAATAACTAAATTAGTAGATAGTAAATCATATTAATTATGAAATGCACATCTAAATATGATCATCATTTCATATTATACTATTGTGAAGTAAAATTATCATTTGACATTTCTGCAATCATCAATGTAAATCTAAAAATAAATTACTAAATTGAATCTATCATTTGACATTATGCAATGTTCCATCTAAGTTCATCATTTGGCAATAGACATTAATATTATGCAAGGTACATCTAAATTAAATTCATCATTTGACAATTGAAACTACGCAATGCACATCAAAAATTAAATTCATCATATGACAATGACATTTGAAGTCTAAAACAACCATAGAAAACTGAACTAAAAATAAACATAGAAAGCGGTGAAATACAAAAATTGTTTTTTTTTAATTGTTATTAGCAAAAAAATTCGAGGGATGCGTTTCTCTTGCATCCCCTCGTCCCCCCCACAAGAGAGACGCATTTCGTCACCAGAAAAACGTCCTCCCAGAGTTTCCCCAAGTTTTCCAAAAAATGGGACGTGGGGAAAGTTTCCCCATCTCGGGAGCGTGGGGGAGCGGGGAAGCGCGTCCCCCACCCTGGGGCACGCGTCCCCATGGAACACTGGTCTTTGAGGATCCAGTTGCCTTTTTGCTTCGTGAGGACAACATTATTGCAACCCAAAATCAACAACTCTACACATATCATAAGTGGAGAGAGAGACAACGTGGGGTAGACAACTTGGTCTATCATGTTCAGTCACATAGCCCACCTACATTGCAGGAGTCAAAGGTGGAAAAGTTTTTCTATGAATGACCATTTTGGAGGGTGATTCATTTTGTTTGGATGTTAGCTTTATGATTGGAGCTTAACATGGGAATGAAGGTTCCCAATATTTTTCAGATTCCATGCCTCAAGGAGGCCTCTAGACAACATATAGTTGCCTCCATGGATATCCCACTTCTTCATGATGAGAGCCATTTGGATTTGTCACCAAAGGCTAACTTGTACACTTGGGAGGAGCAACTAGGGGACATATTGATGAAATAGCATCTTGTTCAGTTGATGAGCTTATCATATGAGGATGCTACAGGAGGAGGAGAGGAGGCTCTTCAGTTCTATCCTTGCAGTTGCTTGAGGACAAGCAACATTTGGGAGAGGAGGACTGTAATATTCCAAAATTAGCATGCATCTAATTGGAATATTAATTTTTGCTTTTGCCAATTAGATTGATGAATAAGTGGGCAGGGAGACCCATAAATCTCTTTAGTAGGAATAAAATACCTCTTAATATGAATAGTGATCATCTTAACAGCTGTATAAAGCACCCTCATGTGTGAACATGGGCTATGGAGGGAGTGGATCATCAATGAGAGACAGTGCAGTGTTAATGGGAGAAAGTTTCCATGAGAGTAGTGGCTTTAATGAGTGGGACCCAAGGTGAGAAGGCTCACATTGCATATAAGGAGGGCAAGGCAGCCATAGATGGTTATGTTGTTGATTATTGATTTTGTGGTTTGTATGACTTCTTGCACTCTTCAGCTGTTTAGAGGAGTCTGCTGTGCTGTTTAGCACTAGGGTGTTCCGGAGTGAGAATCCCACACTCATCCTCGAGGGACTTCGAGTGCCTACTTAGGAGAGGTTATTGTGAGCTGCATATCCACATTTCGGCATCAGGCCAAGCTTCAGTCTTCAACTACAACGCAGTTTCTATCGGAGTTGTGTTGTGTTGCAGGGTAGAAGCAGCGGAGGATTGATAGGGTCTATTTTTGAGTTTGTTCTTCAGTGGAGAGGTAGCCTTTCCATTGGGAGGCCAACAAGGAAGGTTCTTGAGCCAACTGTACATTTGTCTCACATGTCGGTGTAATGTTATTCACTGCTATTTCCATTATTTTGTTCTATATTCTTGTCTTTTCCATTTTGGAATATTACAGATAAATACAAAGAGAAGTATAAGGTTCAGCACAAAGTATAGAAAATCATCTACGTGGAGAATAGGACTTTCACATTCCAGTCAAGAGCCTAAATAATACATAGCATTAAGGAAAGGGTTACCATAGTATGCAAGACTTGTGTGCAACAAGGAATAAGCAGAGAAGGACTACAGTAAGGATCTCAGACTTGTGTGCAACAAGAAGATAGGTCCAAAATGGTGCAGGACGGTGCAAAAAAAGAAGGATTAGCTTAAGGAGTCAAGGAATAGGTAGAGACAAGGTCTTGTAGGCATACAAGGGTCAAGGTTCTGTGTCATGGTATTTGTCAACTGAAAGTCTATAAGAAGAATTTCTTGTTGGTTTTCTTGTCCAAGAAGGAGAGGTTTTGGCCTTGGCTCGAAGAGCCTAAATTTGTATCTCTTGTGTTTTGGTAACTGACTTGATGAAAGACATAATAAGCTAAGAAGAGAAGACATAAGTAAAAGAAGTAAGCTCACAAGTAATTATCAAGTAGAGAATTTGAATTAAACCTAGCCTTACTTAATTCTCAACATGGTATCAGAGCGAAGGCGCTGAAGACAAAGGGCTACTTGACAAGGAGACACTTAAGGATCAAAAGAAGCAAGAATCAAAGTCAAAGTCAAAGTCTACATTGAAAAGTCAAATCAATTTGAAGGTAGATTCTCAAGCCATCTCAAGAAGACCTTCAATCTCATTCAAAGGATCCTCTCATCAAGGAGATAATCTTTTCCATCAGATATTTATGACATTGAAGACATTGTTGGAAGACACATCATCAAGCACCATCCAACATTATCCAATACCTTTGAAGACATTATCATTTTGAAGGCATCCTTTATCATCAAGGATCCAAGGTCACCTACGTAGGAGAATTCAGTAGAAGGAGTTCTTGTCATCATCTTCTTCATCATCATCAAAGAAGCTAATAGAAGGAGGAAGTCACTCTACTTAAGTAAGTATTTCTATGACCTCTTTTGAATATGTCAAAATGACTTATTGCAAAGATAGTACAAATTGGTTGGGTCATCAAACTTTAATGCATGGAAGTAAAGGACAAATTTGAATCTAATCGAAGATGAAGTTATGGGCTACATCAAAGGATCTACAACTCAACCCTCAAAAGAAGATGCTCTAGCTCATGCCAAGTACATGAAAGGAGAAATCAGAGCCCAGAGGATTCTCATAGAATCCATTAAGGACTCACTCATACCCTATGTATCAAAACTAGAAATTGCAAAAGAAATATATGTGAAATTGGTGGAGCTATTCTCTCTGTGTGCTGTAGGAGAAGTAATTTCTTTGAGACAAGATGAAATTGTCAAGAGAGGAAGGAATCATTTCATATTTGAAGAGGATTTCGGAAATACGAGAACAACTGCAGGAATCAGAAGAAGTAATGTCTGATAGTGAGATGACTACAATGGTGCTGAATGCTCTATCGGAAGAATGGGTAAACTTCACTTCGAGCTTATATGGGAAGAAAGAAGCAACACCATTGCATAATCTATAGTCTCTATGTAAAACAGAGGAAACAAGATTGAAAGCCAAAGTTGATACAAGATCAAATGAAGGGAATAAAGCCTTTGCAGCCATGTCCAGGAAGGAAGGAAGATTCGGTAAATTTGGTCCTCAAAATAAAAGGAGAAATTTTGTACAAGGTATGATGTCTTGGATGTAGTGAACGTGGGCATTATAAAAGTGATTGTCCTAAATTTGGAAAGGACAAGAGGAAAAAGGAATAAGCCTATATCACAGAAGAAATGAAAGAACCTGATGCAAAGAAATCTAAGAAGAAGAAGCAAAATATCTCTACTATGATTGAGATCATCTTCCTCTCTAAGTGATTTCTATCAGTTGTAAAATAGTATGTTAGGAAGCATTGTACATTAATGGCATCATGGAAGAAGCACTTGTCATAGGAAGATGACCGCAATACAACTATGAAAGAAGTAGCTCCTAGAAACCTCACTGATAACAACATTGATGGAAGGGAGTCATCGAGATCAAGGGTCATTATTCAATAATCAATATGGAAATAGGCGCTGACATTTTCTAATGGAGTCCTCCTCTGGATCCACTAGTTAGAAAGAAAGCAAAAAGTTTCATTGGGAATTCTAGCTGGCAGAATTCTGGGATTAGGATATGATGACATATTGATGTACAAGTCAAGAGAATGAAGTTCTTCATCCTAAGAAAGTTGTTGCTGAATCACTCAAATGGATAAGATATGGTACATATATGCGAACACTGGATGTTGTGAAGTGATGTCATATTGTTGCAGGTGATGGACTTTTATCTTTAGAAGTATGATCAAAGAAAGGAGGATCTCTTTCGGTACACAAGATGTCATGAAATTAACATAATATGTCCTCATATGGAATATGAGGTGCTTGCATACAAACAAGGAACTAGATACTGGAATCTCCTGGGAATGAAGTTGTGTGGAGAAAGAAAGGAAGAGATTATGAAGTGCAACTATGTCAAGTGGGGGTTATCATCCGGTAATTAAGAAGATGTGACTAGGAGATCTCTTGGGAAGATATGTAGACTCTGATAGAAGTCTAGTAAAAAAGAAGACCCTTGACAATACATATCTTTAGGAGATGTGTCAATTTGAATAAAGGATGTTGATGCCTACAGGAAGATGTCATGGTTAAAGATCATCACTGAGGTAACTTTCGATTTAAAAGTTCTTATGTATATCTATATCTGGATAAGTTTATGCAGCGCTGCCAACCATGTGGAAGGATGTAAGACAAAGTCGCACGAAATGGGTACAAGTATGAAACGAGACCTCCCCAAATTTTGAAAATGGGGAAACATGATATATAGATATATATTATAATTTATATTAGAATTTAGGACATTTAAGAAATGTTATTTGAAATCACAAAACATACATGATAAATTATAATTTATTGCAATCAAAGCATAAACTATAAGTCTCTAAATTTACATTACATTTACTCATGAATGATAACAGACACATAATGAAAATAACAATATCAAAATATCCAAAAACCAGCCTTTATTATATATCAAAATCTCAAAATCAACCTTTATTATATATACGAGGCTGCAAGTACAATAAAGACTATGAGGTTGCAAGTACTAAAGTCAAAAAGATTAATACTCATTATCCTCATCAAAAAATAGCAGCAGAAGTATGCTCAACAGTGGATGGTGTAGCTGAAGAAGATGATTGGCTAGTTCCACTTCTATGCTCCTGGTCCTCAATATTCATGGCAACAAGAGAGAGCTCCAAATCAGGGTTTTATAGATCCACATCCCATTCTTTAGGAGGACCATTGCCATATTCTGGACCCTATGAGATGCAAGGCGAAGATTGGAGTGCACATAAACAAGATCCTCTACCTTCTATGAGCCCAACTTGTTGCACTTCATAGAACGAATAAAACGATAGGTGCTCCAATTCCTTTCTGCTGATGAAGAGCTTGCCACTTGTGAAAGGATGTGAATGGCAAGGTTTTGCAAATGTACACCATTTGCTCCATGACAAATCCACCAACTAACTGGATTCATGGTGCTTCTCTCCTCCAAAGACGATATATCTGAATAATCATCTATTCCTACAACAAAACTGACAAATTCTTCTTGCACCTCCCTGTGTAGATGAGTTGGAAAAATTCTCATAAGGGATTTTTTTCACCCCATTAGCCATCTCTCTATCCTTGTGGGGTGCCTTCCTCTTCCCATTGCTTTGAGCAATAAGTTCCTCATCATAAAATTTGGGGTTCAAGGCATGTGCTAAAGTGTGCAATGGAGTGTTGAAATTGTTCCACCTATCAACAATGATTTTCTTGACTAATTCAACAAAATGATCTTTTGCAAAAAAAAGCTGTGGAGACTCTTGTGAAATGATTTCCATAGTTTTCTAAACCATGGAATCGATGCCATCATATACCTCTCTTTAGAAAGGTTGGTCAGTGTCAGCATTCCGAAGAAGCTCAAATGCAGGGGTTGTGAACATTAGCAATAAATCTATCTTGCTCCACCAATCCTCATCAAGGCACAATCCACGCATCGTATATCCCGCTCTGAATCTACTTGTCTCCACTCAGCCCAAACTTGACTCACCACCATAGAAACTAATGCTTTCTTAACCTCAACAAGGCAATGGAGTGTTGAAATTGTTCCACCTATCAACATTGATTTTCTTGACTAATTCAACAAAATGATCTTCTGCAAAGAAAAGCGATGGAGACTCTTGTGAAATGATTTCCATAGTTTTCTCAACTATGGAATCGATGCCATCATATACTTATCCTAAGAAAGGTTGGTCAGTGTCAGCATTCCGAAGAAGCTCAAATGCAGGGGTTGTGAACATTAGCAAGAAATCTATCTTGCTCCACCAATCCTCATCAAGGCACAATCTACGCACTGTATATCCCTGCTCTAAATCTGCCTGTCTCCACTCAGCCCAAACTTGACTCACCACCATAGAAACTAATGCTTGCTTAACCTCAACAAGGCGGCACAACATTATGAAGTTTGAGGCATATCTTGTCTCAACAACTTTTAACAACTCCAATTTGGAGTACTCTCAAAATATTGCTTGAGATTGGTGGTGGTTAGTGATGAATTTAACAATCTCCCTTACTTCCCCTGTGAGTTCCTTTATCCATGGGACTTTATTGTCGATCTCATCTAAGATCAGATTCAGATTATGGACAATGCAAGGTTTCCAAAAGATGTGGTCATACCTCCCCTCAATAATTAAATCTGCAACTTTTCATACTGGTGCATTATACATGATAACTTGCACCACCCTGTTAGGACCTACTTGTTCAATATATTTTATAATAACATCATCAATGAATTGTGCATCTTTTACCTCTCCCGAGCAGTCTTCCGCCTTTAAAAATTGCTCCTTTTGGTGAAGTGGCAATGATATTTATCAATGGTCTACGCCTTGTATCTTTCCATCCTTCTGAGACTATGGTAACCCCGAGCTACTCCAAGAAGAACTAATTGGTAATAAGATATCCTCCACAAGATCTTTCTCATTTTTGAGAAGTCAAGTTCTAACTTTCTCATAGTTGGGCCCCTTGTACCCTTGAGGAGCTTTGTTAACTGCCCTTATCATATCTTTCTAGTAAGGAGACCGAACAACATTGAATGGGATACCACATGCATAGATGCACCTAACCACTCTGGAATCAACTTCTTCTCTTGCTTGCACATTCACCAATTTAGCAATTCTGCTATCTTGAACTGTATCGGATGCCCCTATGGATGGTGGTTGTTCTGGTTGTTGAGTGGCTCTCCTCTTCCTTACTTCAGCTACAATCCTTGGCTCAATGTTTGTTGGAGCTTTAGTAGTAGCTTGACTAAGCTCATCATGCTTTCTTTTAATTCCATCTACTTGATCTTGCTCTCTTTGATATTCCCTCCTCACCACAGGGTTTGATGTTTTTGTGCAACCTGCAATCCCCTGTCCTCCTCCATGCAAAAGATGTGCTTTCACTCCTGGGTAAGAGCCTTTGTAAGAGTCACTGCAAAGATTACATCGCCATTCCCATGAGCCACCACCTCCACATCTTTGAAGCTTCTGAACATGCCTCCAATGAGGATAATATTCAGCCCTTGGGTTGGACTTGGGGCTTGAACTTGAACCTTGGATGGAAGTCATTGCAGCAAAAAAAATGAAAAAAACAAATCTGTTAATAAAACCGTTTTTCATAATTTTGTTAGCATAAACCCTTGAAAAATAGAAGATACAATGGGAAAAAACCAACAAATTGAAAGCTTCTTACCCAAATTAATTTTGTGTAGCTAAAACTATCCCAAAATGCCACAAAAGACGAGAAATATGGCTGTAGCTGAGCCAAAAACCAAGAATGCCGTAGTTGGAAACTTCACACTCCAAATCTACTTTTGAAATCTCTTTCTCTTGTTGTGGAAATATCCTTTGCTTACTGGTGAAAATGCCCTAGATGAAGCACTATTCTCTTCCTCTTTTCTCCTTGCTAAAATCTCCCTTCTCCAAGTGAAATGACTTGCTCAATTCACCTGTGAGAGAATGAGGCGAGAATATTTTTATAAGTTGAGATAGCCATCTAGAAGCATCCAAAGGACACTTTCCACAATTAAAAAAATAATAAAACACACCTAAACAAAAAAAAGCAAAAAAATAAGTTAAAGCGACGAAAACGCGGCCGTACGACCTGGAAACGCGTTTTTTTCCATACTGGGCACGTTTCTCCAACGAGGAAAGGCCCACTACGGACGAAAACATGTTTCCAAGCCGTACAGTACTGTGAAACATGTTTCCGTTTTGTTTCTGGGCTGAAACAGAGCCTAGAACCACATTTCCTGCAACATAGATGTAACATCCCTGGGAGATGGTTCGAAGGAAAGCAACATGGCATATAGGTGGACTAGATGAGAAAGACTAATGAATCACTTTCTGGTAGATGACATGACTCATGGATGAAAGGTGATGGATGATTTGTGCCCTATGAAGCTAAAGTTGAATATTCCTCAATATCGAAATCCATGACATCGAGGGGAGGAATTTTTCATGAGCAGCTGGGTGTCTCACCATTGTTGCTGCAGGTCCCTGGTTAAGAGCGAGCTTGGTGGTAAGTTTCTTACTTGGAAGAAACTGGGTAATTCCTAAGAATGAGCTTAGGTACATTCCTTTTACAGGAATGAGTACATTCCCTTGTGGGATAGGTCCTCCCTGGCTGAGAGGGAGATAGACACATCATTCTAGTGTTCAACTGGAAAGACAGAATAGAGGATTGGGTAATAATCTGGCATCCAGTACTCTTTGAGAATGAGATAGGGCATTTGAGATAAGAGTAGTCGTGGACCGATATTCTTTGAGGGATAGCTACCCAAGAGAAGAATAGTCCAAGAAGGTCATACTCTGGGAACACCCGGGTGGAGTATGTAACTTGGAGAGTCAATGACGATGGTGTCTATAAGTCATGTGTCTCGCCAACAGTGTAGCCCATTGTCTCATTGAGAGATGGCGCTGTTAGTCAAGGCCTTGCATTAGGACAATGATGGTTGATATGATATTATACATATGCGATTACCAATCCGATTCTTCTTGTGAGATTCTTTAGATTGAAAGTAACCATGCACCATTATGAATACCTCCCTAGTTAAGAGGGAGTGTTGGAAAGTGTAACTAAGTTCAGTGTTCATATTGACTTTGTAATTATGTATTTATGTAATGAAAAAGACAAATATAATAAAATGTATTTTGTTAAGCTTGCTTAATGGGTTTCATGAGCAAGAAATTTTTTTATAGGTCAAAGAATTATTCTTCATGTCTTTTAGGGATTTGTCATCTTGTCATAAATGTAGTAATTAGAGTCATGTATATGAAGTAAAGTCAATAATGGTATGCCTCAAGACCTTGTCAATCAACTTGTTAAATATGGCTCAAGAATGGTGCTAATTCTCCCGATTAGATCAATGTAACAAATGTTGCAATACCTCTCCAAGTTGGCTTATAAACAAACAACAAGTCGACTTACAAAGAGTGTAGAAATGACACGTCTATTCATAGGACATGTCGACTTATTTATAGGTTCAGACTACTATATATACCATAGTATACTGTGCAGAAAACAAAGACACAAAATTCGGATTGGTCTGAGATTTTCAGACTGAATTGCAGGAAGGAATTCAGATAAGGATCTGTGATATAATGTGAAGTTTCAAGACTGTAATAAAGTGCAAGTAAAGGAGGAAGGACGAGACATGTTAGTGAAGAATTTGTATCATGGCAAAGTTTGTAACAAATACGAAGAGCAGTATAAGGTTCAACACAAACTATAGAAGATCATCTGCGTGGAGAATAGGTCTTGAACATTCCAGTCAAGAGCCTAAATAATACACAACATTAAGGAAAGGGTTACCATAGTATGCAAGACTTGTGTGGAGCAAGGAATAAGCAGAGAAGGACTACGGTAAGGATCTCAGACTTGTGTGCAACAAGAAAATAGGTGAAGAACAGTGCAGTACGATGTAGAAAAAGAAGGATCATCTTAAGGAGTCAAGGAAAAAGCAGAGACAAGGTCTTGGAGGCATACAAGGGTCTGTGTCATGGTCATGGTACTTGTCAACTAAAAGTCTAGAAGAAGAATTTCTTGTAGGTTTTCCTCTCGAAGAGGGAGAGGTTTTGGCCCTGGCTCGAAGAGCCTAAATTTGTGTCTCTTGTGTTTTGGTAATTGACTTGATGAAAGACATAATAAGCTAAGAAGAGAAGACATAAGTAAAAGAAGTAAGCTCATAAGTAATTATCAAGTAGAGAATATGAATTAAACCTAGCCCTACCTAACTCTCGACACGGGATCCATACAGATTCGTTCTCGATCCGCCACAGATTCATTAGGAAATCTGTTGAGATTTTGGGGTAGCATCGGGTGTGCTCTAGCTCTGAAACTTTGTGTAGGGGCTGGAACACACGAGATCTCCAAGACGTAGAAAGCGTTTGGAGAAATTCCATTTGGTGTAAAAATTATTCAAATAATTAAATTTTTTAATGGGGGACCCAATGTCTAACTTAGGGAAATTAAAAAATTAAAGTGAATTAATTTACACATGTGATGAAATGTTCTAAGTGACGTGGATCAAACATTCTTTTAATCTCCGCTGTTGATTAGGGATTAGATCACGGTCGTTGGTTTGCCAACGAAAAAAGTATAAGGGAAGGGCTTGGGGTCAATTGGAGAAGACACACATAACAGAAGCACTGAAGCTAAGTCGAATTTCTGGGGCGAGGTTTGTTGAGGAATTCAAAGTGAGTTTGCAGTGCAGTGAGGGGTGGCGATCGACAAGTGGTGATCTGATCCAAGGTCGAGAATACAACGGTAGATAGGCAACATTGTACCAGGGGGCACATAGGCCAGCTAGAGGGATGCAGTCTAGCCAGGACCACGCACGAGCAACGTAAGCCCAGTCAGGGTGACGTAGGCCCAACTAGGGTAGCGCAAGGGCAGCAGAGACCCAGCTAGGGTGATGCAGGCCCAGCCAGGGCAGCGCAACACCTGTCACGGTGATGCACTGGGTACGTTGGCCAGTAGAGGCTGGAGGAGCAGCGCTGGGGTTTGAGTGGGCCAGAAAGGACTCGCTATCTGTAATTCCCAATTGAGGGTGTGATTCAGCCATATTTTTTGTCTTTGAGTGATAAGGTACATCTGTCGTGTAATTTCTCTGTAGGTCAAACCGTTTATGGTGCCCAGAATGTTGTATTCAGATTTTGCATAATAATAAAACCCTCTAGAGCTGCTGCACCGGTTTTCCCGCATTGGGTTTTTCCGCGGACATTTGTTTGAAAAATCTGTGTCATTTTGTCATATGTGCATGATGTTTAGTAAATGATTTGTAGTTGTGTAGGCTGCTATTTCTGTTTACTTCGAAAATTTTCCTAAATATTCAATTAAAATAACTTGTGTAATAAATTAAGTAGGAGAAGTAATCAATAGTTAGCAGTGGGATTTCTATAATAAGGATTCATAAATTTTCACAATGGTATCAGAGCGTTGCAGATCAAGCTGAACCTTCAGCAAAGCGGTTGAAGATATTTGCTGCAGGGAGGGCAACTAAAGCAACACTGATCCGGAAGAAGGCAACGCATAGACCCTGCAAGTGTGACGCAGAGTCAGTCTGCTCACGCAGAGGCTGACGCAGCTCCAAAGAGGTGACACGGAGTCAGTTTGCTCACGCAGAGGCTGAGGTAGCTCCAGAGAGGTGACACAGAGCCAGTTTGCTTACGAGAGGCTGACGTAGCACTAGAAGAGGGACGCTGAGCCAATCTGCTCACACAGAGGCTGACACAATACGAAGAGGGTGACCCAGTCCGAGTTGGTGAGTTGCTGTACAGTTTGCCGAGGCCCGAAGGGCAGTGTTTGATCTTTAGAAGTCGCTAGTGTGGTACAGGTTTTGTCGGTGCAGAATAATGCCTAACAAAAGGTGACAAAAGTGGGAGAAGAACAGTCGCCCAACAAATTCTCTAGCCAAGGAATTTGATTTTGATCAAGAAGAGTGATCACAGAGGACTGATTTGTCATTCCAGGAGGGAAATCATTTGTCAGAGGGAGCACATTCTCCAGAAGGGTTCTTTCGCTAAGAAGACTAGATCTAGTCTTTTGTTGAGTGTAGCAGCAGCGGAAGGGAGAAGAGTTTGTGGTTCGATAGATTGAGGAGAGGTGGTTTCTCATGGATTTAGAGATCATGATAGGTTGGACGGTGTGACCAACTTTGTCATCTGGAGGGCTAGAATCTTGACAGTCTTGGATGAGTACGACATCAAAGACCATGCAGAAAATGTCCTAGCTGTTCCAAACGATGCAAATTCCTTGAAGAAATTCAATGAGAATCAGGCGCCGGCTAAGCGCTTGATCATGGATGGAGTAAAGGATCACGTGGTCCCTCATATTGCTGGGAAGAACACGACAAACGAGATATGGACAACTCTAAACACAATGTATTAGGGAAGCTCCGTCCAGAGAAAGATGCTTTTGAAAAATCAGATGTAGTTGTTCCAGATGCAGAAGGGAGAGGAAACCGATCCCTTCCTCTTTAGACTATAGACTATCCAAGACCAGCTGATTGCTATGGGGTCGACTTCGGATGAAGGGCTCATGGTGAGGACTGCCCTGAATGCAGTCACCGATGAATGGGAGACATTTGTCCAAAGCATCTTGGGCAGAGTAGCGCTATCATACTGGGTAGACATGTAGGCAATCCTCCGTCAGGAGGAAAGTAGGAGGATAACCTAGAAGCAAAGCAACAACGAAGGAGTCAAGGTGAAGGAGGAGGAGGAGGAAGATGCAACCCTTGCATCTAAGGGACAGAGGCAGCAAGGGAAGAAGAAGAAGGACCTCTCCAAGGCCCATTTCTTTAGGTGTGGTGAACTTGGACACTTCGCCAACACTTGTCCTAAGCGGAAGGACAAGGAAACAACTGATTCCAAGGCAGTAACATCGAAAGGGGACAGTGGTAGTGAGGATGATGTGGGCATGATTTCTCATGTGCCTCGAGAGAAGAGGTGGGGTGATATTGATATGTAGAGCAACTATAGATGATGGTGGCGGGATCCTTGAGGTGCCCAAACTCTTGGATCACATACGAGCTACGGGAGCCTTAAGATAGTAGCATGATGAGTCAAGCAGTGGGTGCAGAAGTTCATGGAGAAGCAGAGGCAGTACTGGGATGCTGAAGTTTGGAGCAGCACAAAGGAAAGGCAGCAACAACGCAAAGGCTGATGGGATTTCAGCAGCACAGAGGTTGTGCTTACATAGTGCAGTGCAACAGACAACGTAGTGCTTCAGAGAGACAACACAGAGTAGCATGAGAGGGTGCTTCAGTGATGAGATGCAACCCGACTGACTTGTCTGTCAGTATTTGGCTGATTGTCCTTCAATTGCTTACTTCTCAGCAACTGAGTTGCAGTGCAGTAGTTGGCAGTGGCAGTGCTATAGGCAGCATGATGTAGCAATTTGAGAGGGAGCTGCAATACAAATGTCACAGTGTTAGTGTCAATGACATGGGCATCAATACAAAAGCAACAATGCAGTGGATGGAGGGCAACAGGCCAAGCATCAACAACGTGGAGACCGATGCTATAGATCAGGGCAATGCTTCAATGTGGAAGTATTGCTAGAGCACACTCCTCGCTAAGAGGGAGTGTTGAGATTTTGGGGTAGCATCGGGTGTGCTCTAGCTCCGAAACTTTGTGGAGGGGCTGGAACACACGAGATCTCCAAGACCCAAAAAGCCTTTGGAGAAATTCCATTCGGTGTAAAAGTTATTCCAATAATTAATTTTTTTAATGGGGTAAAAAATTAAAATGAATTAATTTACGCATGTGATGAAATGTTCTAAGTGACGTGGATTAAGCATTCTTCTAATCTCAATAGTCGATTAGAGATTAGATCATGGTCGTTGGTTTGCCAACGAGAAAAGTATAAAGGATGGGCTTGGGTCAGTTGGAAAAGCCACACATAGCAAAAGCACTGAAGCAAAGTCGAATTTCTGGGGTGGGGTTTGCTGAGGGATTTGAAGTGAGTTTGTAGTGCAGTGAGGTGCAGAGATCAACAAGGGATGATCTGATCCAAGGCCGAGAATGCAACAACAGAGAGCCAATATTGTACCAGGTAGTGTAGAGGCCAAGCAAAGGGACGCAGTCCAGCCAGGACCACGCAGAGGACTGCGCAAGGGCATCATAAGCCCAATCAGGGTGACGCAGGCCTAGCCAGGGCAACATAGGGGCAACAAAGACCCGACCAGGGTGACACAGGGAAAACCAGGGCAATGCAACACCAGTCTGGGTGACGCAATGGGTATGCTGGCCAGTAGAGGTTGGAGGAGCAGTGCTGGGGTTCCAATGGGCTAGAAAGGGCTTGTTATCTGTAATTCCCGACTGAGGGTGTGATTCAGCCATATTTTTTTTTGGTCTCCGAGTGATAAGGTACAACTGCCGTATAATTTCTTTGTAGGGCAAACCGTTTCTGGTGCCCAAAATGTTGTATTCAGATTTTGCATAATAATAAAACCAGGCCAAGCAAAGGGACGCAGTCCAGCCAGGACCACGCAGAGGACTGCGCAAGGGCATCGTAAGCCCAATCAGGGTGACGCAGGCCCAGCCAGGGCAGCATAGGGGCATCAAAGACCCGACCAGGGTGACACAGGGAAAACCAGGGCAATGCAACACCAGTCTGGGTGACGCAATGGGTATGCTGGCTAGTAGAGGTTGGAGGAGCAGTGCTGGGGTTCCAATGGGCCAGAAAGGGCTTGTTATCTGTAATTCCCGACTGAGGGTGTGATTCAACCATATTTTTTTTTGGTCTCTGAGTGATAAGGTACAACTGCCGTATAATTTCTTTGTAGGGCAAACCGTTTCTGGTGCCCAAAATGTTGTATTCAGATTTTGCATAATAATAAAACCCTTTAGAGTTGCTGCACTTGTTTTCCCGCATTAGGTTTTTCCGGGGACATTTTTCCAAAAAATCCGTGTCATTTTGTCATATGTATGTGATGTTCAGTAAATGATCTGTAGTTGTGTAGGCTGCTATTTTTGTTTACTTCGAATTTTTTGCTGAATAGCCAGTAAAAATAACTTGTGTAATTAATCAAGTAGGAGAAGTAAATCAATAGTTAGTAGTAGGATTTCTGTTATAAGGATTCAAAAATTTCCACAAACCGAACTGCGGATCAGGCTGCACATTTCTGAATTTCCAGAAACCATGTTTGCTGTCTTGATTTGTGGTTTTAGATTTCCAAATCGCGGATCCTCCACGGATGTGTACTAGACACAAATCCCGGTTTGGATCCTTTGGTGGGGGTTGGGTTGGGGGGGGGGGTGCGTTTCGTGTAACATTGATATGAGGGGAGTCAATCCACTATAAATATGGGGTGCACCAGCTGAGTTGGACAACATTACATTGAAACACTCCTTGTGGGTCCCTCAAATTGCGGAGAGTCCCTTGCTTCTAATGCTGGAGCATATTGTATGTGGATGAAAGTGGTGGGGTCCCTACCAGCGCACCCCTCACCTTAGACAAATACATTACATTTTATTTTCTGTGGGTCCTGTGCACCCTCCTTGGATAATATGGTTGAAAATACAGTTTAAAATATGCATGATGTAAGCTCTAGGACTGGTTCCTGTTTCCTTGACTGATTGAACTGGTCACACAATTATGAAGAAATGCCCATGTGGGCTCAGTGGCCCAATGCATGGTAACATGCCTTATGCTATGATGTTGCTATATTCAGCATAATTTTAAATGTTTCAAAGATTTCACAAAAGAGTAGGCTTGCTTTTCAGTAATGGTATATCTTAGTTCCGCATCTCGAAGAACTTTTCTCTTGAAAGCAATAGGTTTCTCATTCCTATCCTTGTTCTTTTGCAAGAGCACATCAACAATTGTTTCTTCATTAATAGCATTCACATCCAACCTGGTGAACTTAGAGGTATTGGCACATCCTTTAACAAATTGTTTATGTTGTTCCATATTAACATGGTATGTGCTACTAGGAAACACATAAAGGGGATAAAAATTATTAGTCAAATTTATGTGGTGTGCCTCCTTAGTCTTTGATGTTGATTTTTTTAACATCCGAAAGTGATCTAAGTCTCAAAATTTGTGAGGAGGCTTGGACATCAACATTCTAAAGAACCCATAAATCGTTTGTGGAAATTCCACTCAGTTTATGTTTTATTGTAATAATTAATTATTTTAATGAGGACCCTAAGTCTAAACTTAGGGAAATTAAATAATTAATGGGTATTAATAAAACAGAGTGTGAATCTTGTAGAGAACAAAGATCAAGTCAAGATTTAATCTTAGCCATTGATTAGACTTCTAATCTGAGTTGTTGATTTGACAATGAGTAGATTATAAAAGAAGACTTGAGAGCCATTTGGAAAATAAGCCGGGCATACACTCAATAACTCGAGAGAAGTCAATTCTGAAGGAATAGAATTCGATTTCAAAGGGGGAGTTGTAGGGTAGAGGAAGCATATGGCATCAACATTTTTAGGGCTCAAGGGAAGAAGGAAGCAGAAGGTCAGAGAGGCAACACATAGGAGCAGCATAGAGGGCTCACGCAGTCTCATACAGGCTTTGCGTAGAGAGACACACAGGGGTGATGTAGTGAGGGCCAGTGAGTCCCACAGGTGTCGAAAATTCTCCAGAGGTCTAGAGAGAATTTATCTCAGGTGTTTTCTGAAGAAGTTTCTCAATATTTTATGCTTGACTTTCCTTGTAAAGAATTTGCTACTGAATTTAACCCTCATTTGCTGCATTGGTTTTCACACATTGGGTTTTTCTGGGGACAATTGTCAAAAAATAATTGTGTCATTGCGATTGATTCTTGTGGTTGCATTTTACTGTTCTTTTCTCTATATGTACTTGGTGATAACTGCAGTAGTGTTTATTTCGAAATTTACTGGAAGGGTTTTGTAAATAACTTATTGTGAAAATAAGTAGGAGAAATAAATCTATAACTACAGTAGAATTTCAGAATTGAAATTTTCACATGGTATCAGAGCTGAGATTGAGTAATAGGAGTGGAGACACTACAATGGAACAAAGTTCAAAAGCTGCTGCAACAACAACTTGGAAGGGTTCATGCAGTTCCCTAGAGAAAAGTATGAAAGAACAGGTGGATCACGACATCTCTGTATTGGCTTCTAGACTGGAAGAAGAGTTCGCTTGCATATCAAGCTTTGCCTCTCTAGAATTCTAATATATTGATAGTGGAGCTTATGCTCTTATGATGGGAGTACGAGAATGTTTCTCAAGCTACTAAGAAGAGCAGATGAACTTTCAGATCACCATGGGAAATAAGGCGAAGCGTACTCTTGTGGGAAGAGGTATCGCAATATTTCAAACTCAAGCTGTCAATAAGCTTCGGGCCAACAATGTGTTGCATGTGCCTGGTTTTGGGTTGAACTTACTCTCAGTGTCTCCGCTACAAAACAAGGGCTATGACGTTTATGTCATTGGCAAAATAGTATATGTCAAACACCCGAGTTGGAAGAAGAAGGCACAAATCGGAGTCAGGAGCAATAAATTGTATAAGTTGCAACTCGAATCTCCAATGGCACTGATAGGCAGCAGCGATGAGAAGGATTTGAATGAACTATGGCACATGAGAATGGGGCACTTACAACATGGGGCTTTGAGAATTCTGAAGAAGACCGTCACAGGAGTTCGAGATTTGAGCACCAAGCAAGATGATGTTTGCAGAGGGTGCGCACTAGGAAAGTACGCCAATGCTGCCTACCCCAGGAGCAACAATAGGGCTAAAAGTGTGTTGGGATTAATACACTCGGATATCTGCGGACCAATGTCCACTAGAGCTCTTAGTGGTGCTGAATATTTCATCATCTTCATTGATGACCATTCCAGGAAAACTTGGATCTACTTTCTGAAGACCAAAGATGAAGTCTTTGATCGATTCAAGGATTTTAAAGCTCTGGTTGAGAATCTGACAGGAAAGCGGATATAGATACTGCGATCAGAGAATGGTGGAGAATACATTGATAAAGACTTCACAAAGTTCTGCGTAAGGGAAGGCATCAGAAGAGAGTGGACTGCTCTGTATAATACAGAGCAGAATGGAATCACAAAAAGGAAGAATATAACTATTGTGGAGGCTGCACGGGCAATGCTGTATGATCAAGACATGCCCAAATTTCTATGGGTTGAAGCTTGTAATATAGTTGTATATGTTCAGAATATGATTCCTCACAGCGCATTGGGTAAGGTCACTCCAGAAAGTGTCTTTACTGGCAGGAAGGCAGAAGTAAGCCACTTCAGGATCTTTGGCAATGTGGCATACTTCCATGTACCCGAAGAGAAGAGGAAGAAATTGGATAAGACTACGAAAAAGTGATATCTCGTGGGATATAGCGTGAATGCTAAGGCATACAAAATCTACATTTCTGATAGCAGGAAGATTGTAGTACGACAGGATGTAAAGTTCATGGAGGAAAGAGCTTTCAGAAAATCCCGAGAGATGCCTTCCGCAACGCAGTCTGAAAATGATCCGCTGGTCTAGCCACTACGACCCGTAGAGGCTAGCACGAGTGCTTCTCCAAGGCACAAGGATCCAGGGGGTTCATCTCGAGAAGATTCGTAGGAGTAGTAGGTAGATCCTCCCACTACCAGTGGTAGGACGAACAAGGAATTACGACAAATTATGAGGGACGTAGAGGTGTTTGTCGGAGCTCCTAGAAATGAGAAGAGGCAGCACAAGCAACCGGACAGATACCAAGCCTTGGTAGCGCAGGTTGGGGAACCCTCTAGTTTTCAGGAGGCAGCTCAACATCAGGTGTGGGTAGATCCAATGGTGGAAGATTAAAACTCCATCATGATGAATGATGTCTGGGAAGTGGTTCCTAGGCCTCAGGACATATCAGTTGTGGGTTCGAGATGGATCTACAAGATCAAATATGCTGTAGATGACAGTGTAGAAAAATATAAAGCTAGGTTCGTGGCTAAGGGGTATGCTCATAAGGAGGGGATAGACTATGAAGAGACCTTCGCCCAGTAGCCAAATATAATTTTATTAGATCCGTGATATTCCTTGCTGCACAGATGGGGTGGGAGATTCACCAAATGGATGTCAAGAATGCATTATTTAATGGGGTGATAGAAGGAGTATATATCGAACAACCAGAGGGCTTTGAGATGCATAAGCAGAGGACTCATGTGTGTAGGTTTAAGTTAAAGCCTTGTATGGACTTAAGCAAGCCCCTAGAGCTTGGTATGGTCGAATTGATGGTTACTTGCAGAAGATGGGATTCGTTAAGAACGACGCAGATCCCAATCTCTACTATCTGAACCCACAAAATGAGCCTCTAATACTGGTGTTCTACGTAGATGATCTATTCCTGATAGGATCATC
Organism: Pinus albicaulis; assembly: GCA_034641835.2. Lineage (NCBI taxonomy): Eukaryota > Viridiplantae > Streptophyta > Pinopsida > Pinales > Pinaceae > Pinus > Pinus albicaulis. The sequence goes on from CM076584.1 coordinate 383,481,096, forward strand.
TAGGCTCATCAAGGACTGCAAGGAGAACCTAGTTGCAAAATTCGACATGAAGGACCTACGACTGATGCATTATTTTTTGGGGTTGGAAGTTTGGCAGCAAAAGGGTGAAATCTTCCTTGGTCAAGGGAGATATGCTACAAAAATCTTGAAGAGATTCAAGATGCAGGACTGTAGACCATGGCTACTCCAATGATCACCAACTGGAAGAAGATTGATACGTCCAAAGATGATGAGGTTGATCCTACCTTGTATAGACGACTCATAGGGTTGCTGCTGTATCTGGTCAACATTAGGCCAAACATTTGTTATGCTGTCAACACGCTCAGTCAGTTCATGGTGGAACTATATTTTTAAAAATTGGCCGGACCGACTCAAAATCGACCGAGTTTACCGAGCCATACCCCCGGCTATGTTCCTCCCTTTTCAGAAAACCGGTCTGGTGGCTGGTTTGACTGGCTCAGTCACAAACCGTCCGGCTCGGCCGAGCCCGAGCTAAACCAGCTGTACAGCTCCCAGCTGGCCACGGACCCCCAAAACTCAAAAAAACGGACTTCAAACCCGGTTTTATTTTGCTGTTAGGTTTTTGTTTGTGTATCTAACCCCTCCCCATCCTATTTAACGTACCCAACCCCTCTCAATACCTCACATCTATCTCATTGAAGTTTAGTGAGCATTTGTGAGGAATTTGTGAAGAGTTGTGGAGTTGGTTTTGGAGCAGCTTTGAGGAGTCTTTTGGGCAAGCTTTGGAGCAGCAGTGAGGAGCTTATTGGGCAAGCTTTGGAGCAGTATTGAGAAGTTGGTTTGTTGGAGCTGCATTGAGGAGGCTAGAGGCTAGAGGTATTTTTTTTTTCTCTTCTAAAATCTGCCTTTGTTTGTTTTATTTATTTTGCAAATCTAAAAATGGTAAACATAGTTTTTGGTGAAAGAAATGAACATAGAATGAATAATTTTTTTTTGTTTTCATTTTCTGATTTAAACCTTTTCTTTCCAAGTCAAAAACTCAATCCAAAATGGTCCCTAGAATGAAAGATGCTGCTTGGGCATATGCTGCAATGGTTGATGATCAAATGCATTGCAAATTTTGTAAGAGAAAAATTAAGGGGGGTGGAGGGGGCATTCATAGACTGAAACTACATTTGGCTGGTCTTAGAGGCCAAATTACTCCATGCGAAGCACAAAACATTGGAGAAATTAGGAAGGAGTTGAAAGAGAAATTTAAGAAGTTTGAGGAAGACAAAATTAGGCAAAAAGAAATAGAGGTTGAAATTGGGAGGAAGAGAAATATACAACACATGATGGCTGCCAACCCAAGTTTTGACTATGAGGGTTCTTCATATATCGCTTGCACTAATGCATCAAACCCCTTTCGCTATGTTATTCCCTCTATAGAGTCTATTTCTGAAAAGGGTAAGGGTGCAATGAGAAATAAGGGTACTATCAAAAGTTTTTTCATGCCCTCTTCTCCCTCTGATAGTGCACATGGTCCTTGTCCTCTAAGTAGAGGTCAAGTGCAACCCACTTTAGATGCTCATTGGAAAAAAGAATTGAGAGATGTTGCTTGTGATTACATTGCTAGATGGTTGTATGATGCTGGTATTCCCTTCAATGCTACTTGTTCACCATATTATGAACCTATTTTTGATGCCATATATGCTGCTGGAAAGGGCTTCAAAGGCTCTACTATGCATGAGTTCAGAGGATCTCTTTTGCAAAAGGAGATTATGTCCATTGATGATTATTTGAAAGAGTTCAAAAACTCGTGGGCACATATAGGATGTACCATCATGTCAGATGGATTGACTAATAAGAGGAACCGTACCATCATAAACTTTCTTGTCTTTTGCCCATGGGGAACCATGTTTCTAAGATCAGTTGATGCATCTGATAGGGTGAAAGATGCACATTTGTTGTTTCATCTTTTGGATGAGGTTGTTGAAATGGTGGGGGTGGCAAATGTTATTCAAATCATCACAGATAATGCCTCCAACTATGTTCTTGCTGGTAAATTGTTAGGGGAAAAACACCCAACCATCTTTTGGACCCCATGTGTTGCACATTGGATAGACCTCATGCTTGAGGATATTGGCAAAATAGACTGGATCAAGAACACTATAGAGCATGCCAAAAGCATCACAAAATATATTTACAATCACTCATGGATTTTGAATCTGATGAGGAAACACACAGGGGGCAAGGAAATTATTAGGCAACACATTTTTTGACATTGCAATCTATGCTTGCCCAACATAGAAACTTACAAAGGTTGTTTTCAAGTGATGAATGGAATGGATGTCAGTGGGCTCGCAAACAGGATGACAAAGATGTGAAAAGGAAAGTCAATGAAGAAATATTTTGGAAAAAGGCAGCAGAGGTTGTGAAACTTGCTGAGCCATTGGTTAAGGTGTTGCGCTTGGTGGATGGGGAAAGATTGGTTATGGGCTTCATTTATGAGGCTATGGATCAAGCAAAGGAGCAAATAAGGGCAACATCCAAGGACAGAGCGAGTAAGTATGGGCCCATTTGGGCAATCATTGATCAGAGATGGAACAATCAACTCCATTGCCCTATACATGCAGCTGGGTATTTTCTGAACCCAAGGTATCATTATAAAGCTCAGGAAGTAAGAGCTTTGAATGGGGAGGTTAGAGCTGGATTGATTGACTGCATTGATCGCATGATCCCCACAGAGAGTGACCAGTTGAAGATACACAATCAGATCACTGTGTTCAGCCAAGCCACAGGTACCTTTAGCAAGAACCTTACAAGGATTGCAAGGGAATCAGATGAGTCAGGTAAACAAAGAATTTCAATTTTCAAATTCATATTTTATTATTTTGTATAATTGTTTATAATTTCAATTTCAAAGTTGGATATAGATTGTTGAGCTAGCCGAAACTCATTTTTTGCAGCACAATGGTGGGAGGCATTTGGTAGCCATTGTCCTGAATTGCAGAGGTTTGCAATCCACTTTTCGAGTCAAACTTGGAGTGCTTCTGGGTGTGAGCGCAATTGGTTTGTTTTTGAGAGGATTCACACAAAAAAGAGAAACCGTTTGGAGCAAAAACGGTTAAATGATCTAGTGTATGTCCAGTACAACCTTCGACTAAGACGCAACCAATTGCTGAACAAAAGACTTGATTCAAATCCCATTGTGTTGAGGGATATTGATCCAACATCAGATTGGGTAGTGGAGACTTGTCCACCAGAGTTTGACTCTGATGAGGATATTGGTGTGGGGTGGACTTCGATACACAGGTAGAGGCTATGCTCGATGCAGATCCACTAATAGCAGACCCAGTCCCAAGCCCTCCAGTTGCAGGCGTAGGCACTTCCTCTAGTCAGCCATGACAGAGGCGCATAACTTGTCTATCTCAGGGTGGTAGGGCTATAGTTCCAGGTGAGGATGTTGATTCAGAGGAGGAGCGAGCGGTTTCGCCCTTTGGTCTAGAGTTTGAGGAAGAGGACATTGGCTTGTCAGATGTCTAGTCGTAGTGATTATTCATGTTTTGTTGTGGAGGCCATTTAGAACCTCTTTGTTTATGTTTTTTGTTTTGATCTATATATCACCATCATGTATTGGACAATGCACTGGGTGCAAATTTGATATAATGGATATATTGATGAGCCTACTTTGGTCATATGTCGTCTTTTGTTTATATTGTAATGCTTTGTGTTTGGAAACATGAATAAAAATCTTTAAAATTATGTTTTTTTACAAAAAAATTAATATTTAATCTATTTTTTACAAAAACCGAGTCATTGAAACTGAATCGACTGAGTCGATACCGAGTCGGAGTTGGAGTCGGAGCCGACCCTCTGCCGAATCGGAACCCGAGTCCGATTTTTAAAACACTGGGTGGAACCAAGGAGGGCACATTGGGCAGCAACCAAGCATGTTCTCAGATACCTGCAGGGAATAGTCGAGCTTGGATTGAGATACACCCGAGGCAATGACATCAGATTGAGTGGGTTCACCGATAGCAACCAAGCATGTTCTCAGATACCTGCAGGGAACAATCGAGCTTGGATTGAGATACACCCGAGGTAATGACATTAGACTGAGTGGGTTCACTGACACAGATTGGGCTGGATGTTCAGTAGATCAGAAAAGTACCAGTGGTTACTGTTTCAATGTCAGTTCAGGAATGACTTCCTGGTCCCAAAAATCTGTAGCTCTGAGCTCAGCTGAGGCGGAATATATGGCAGCAAGCATTGCTTAGTGTGAAGCCATATGGCTTAGGAAGCTGCTTGTGAATCTACTCAAAGAAAAGATGGAAGCAACCAACATTCTATGTAATAATCAGAGTTGCATCAAGCTCTCTGAGAATCCTGTGTTTCATGATCGGTCGAATCACATTGACATTAGGTGTCATTTCATCAGAGACTGTGTCCAGCGGGGAGCTGTATAGTTGCAATACACTCTGACAAGAGAATAGGTGGAAAACATCCTCACCAAAGCTCTGGGAATGACAAAGTTTGTCTACTTCAGAGAGAAGATGGGGATGATCAAGAATCAATTTCAGCAGCAGAAGTGGACAAATGCAGAATTGAGAGGGAGCTGCAGTACAAATGAGGCAGTGACAATGGCATTGTCATGGGCAGCAGTACAGAAGGCAGCAGCGCAGCAGATGAGGAGCAACAACAGCCAGGCCTCAACAACACAGAGGGTGCTTCAAAGTCAGAGCAATATGCAACAGGCAAAGTGTTAGAACACTTTCCTTGCTAAGAGGGAGTGTTGATTTTTGTAGTATCGGAAAGTGATTTAAGTCTCAAAATTTGTGAGGAGGCTTGAACATCAACATTCTAAAGAACCCATAAATCGTTTGTGGAAATTCCTCCCAGTTTATGTTTTATTGAAATACCTAATTACTTTAATGACGATCCTAAGTCTAAACTTAGGGAAATTAAATAATTAATGGGTATTAATAAAACAGAGTGTGAATCTTCTAGAGAACAAAGATCAAGTCAAGATTTAATCTTAGCCATTGGTTAGACTTCTAATATGGGCCGTTGATTTGACAATGAGTAGATTATAAAATAAGACTTGAGGGGCATTTGGAAAATAAGCCGGGCATACACTCAGTAACCCGAGGGAAGTCGATTATGAATGAATAGAATTTGATTTCAGAGGGAGAGTTGCAGGCAAAGGAAGCAAAGGGTATCAACAATGTTAGGGCTTGAGGGAAGAAGGAAGCAGAAGGTGAGAGAGGTAGCACAGAGGAGCAACACAGATGGCTCACACAATAGTGACACAGTCTCACGCAGGCTTTGTGCAGAGAGACACATAGGGGTGACGCAGTGAGGGCCAGTGAGTCCCTCAGGTGTCGGAAATTCTCCAGAGGTCTGGAGAGAATTTATCTCAGGTGTTTTCTGAAGAAGTTTCTCAATATTTTCTGCCAGTCTTTCCTTGTAAATAATTTGCTGCTGAAGATTAATATATAAACCCTCATCTGCTGTACCGGTTTTCCCACATTTGGTTTTTCCGGGGACAACTGTCCAAAAATAATTGTGTCATTGTGATTGATTCTTGTGTTTGCATTTTACTGTTCTTTTCTCTGTATGTACTTGGTGATAACTGCAGTTGTTTTATTTCGATATTTACTGGAAGGGCTTTGTAAATAACTTATTGTGAAAATAAGTAGGAGAAATAAATCTATAACTGCAGTAGAATTTCAGAATTGAAATTTTCACATTTGATCTCCATGTGCTTGAGTTTAAGGGCATTCATCTTTTCTGTGTGATTTGCCACAATAATTACACCTTAGGCAACCTTGTTGATTAATTATATCAATAAGATCTAGGGTATTAGGAACACTTTGTTGAGGATGAGGTCTATTGTTATTCCAATATTAGTTCCCTGTTGGTGGCTTACTGTTGTATTCAGGTTTAGGAAGATAGTTTGGATATGAGAAGTGAAGAGTACGAGTGTCTGCTGGTTCGAAATATGCATCATAGGAGAAAAAATTTCTCGTGGTTGCCCATGTATGTGGATGGGTAACATGGCTCCCTAATAAATAAACATAAGGGGGGATTCCTTGGTGCCTTTTCATTAAAGGTTATATCACTTATTAATTTATGCATATAACATCTGGACTAAAATCAAATTTCTTTTACTTCTGCCAAACGTGCTGCGAGTGTTTTTATCCATGTTATTTTTAGTTCTAGGATTAGGTTTTCTGGGTGTGATTCAGCTACACAACTTTTTAACAGACCCAATTGGGATCTACTTTCCTTCTTTAAGCGCTTTTGATTAACTCTTTGGAAACACAAAAAACAAGGCACATACCTTTGTGTAACTTGCGGTGTCATATCGAAGGGAATCGAGTCCACTTGTCTTTTTATTTATATTTTATCATAGCCTTGGGTTTATACTGAATGAATATATAATGGTCACGATAGGGAATATTTGTACAGGCATTCTAATAGATCCTTTAGTAATCTGGCCTTGGCCTTGAGTTCCTGTTTTACAAAATTGGCTGGCCAATTGTAAAGTCATCTAGTACAACATAATGATAGCATTACATATAACTTTCAGACTCATGTATTACATTATGGTAATTTAGGTTGCAGTTAAGTTCTAGTGCATGGAATTATGGGTGATGCACCTATAAAATGGTTTCTATCCAGCTTAGGAGAGTTCATAGTGGAAGCATGATTCATTTCTCTTTTTACTTGTTTATGGTACTACACACCATGTTACATCTTCATTTAGACTTGGAGCCAGAATAGTACATGCAAGGATTTGATGTAAGCAAGTGCACTCATGATTCAGCTATTGATTAAGCTAATTTCATTTTCTGTAGGTGTTAAAATAATCTTTTGGGATATGCGGCAACAATTTCTCTATGGTTTATATAAAGGAAGTGTCTCTCAAGTTCGAGTGGAAACTGTCATTCATGATCTTGACTCAGTAAGATGATAGTATATCTGAAGCCTCTAGTGTAGTCCTCTCTGATGTTTGAAATCTGTTCATATACATGCACATACTTTGTTGTTGATATCAGTAGAGATTAATTGCTGATCAGAGATCTGTTCTGGACGGCTTTTACATGATCTTTGATATGGGCTCAACTGCAGGTACTTGGACAACTCTGCGATATTATTGTGCATCCTCTTAGAGACCAAGTTGTGATAGCACTTCTTCAAGCCTCAATGGTTTGTGAATACATTTAGTTTCAGGCTGTGTTAAACATTCTAGACAGAATGTCATGCATGCACATGATTCTGTTGCAAGCCATGCTTATAACTGCTTGTCAAAGGTTGATTCAATACAGTCATCATTGCAGGATGGTTTTGTCCGGGTGCTACTGGATGGGGGTCCTTCTCGTGTCTTTTCTCAAGAGGATTCAAGAATGCTAGATGAAGATTTACAGCTTTTAAAGGTATGTGAGATTATGATTTTATGATGCATAATTAAAAGCACACAATATCAGGGATGTGAATTTGGTTTAGAAATATTGCAAGGGAGGCGATTAGTTTATATGCCGTTCCAATATTTATTGTAGATGAAAAGGCCATGCTTATTAAATTTTTCTGGGGCAGTTATTGTGGAATTTTATGTGTATTGCCTGAGGTCAGACACAGGAATTGGTTGGTATATTATAACTTGTATTTCTCTTTACTTTATTTTCTGTGCATGCAAAATAGCAAGGAGGGCTGCCTCAATGTTAAATGATTCTAAGAATGAACACACACACACACACACACACACACACTCACACACTAATGGATGCACAGAAATGCATTCAGGTTGTGCATTGTTCAAGTTCTGCATAGATATCTTCCATTAGCTTCCTGTTGTTATCATCCACACCACTTCCTATGCATGAAACCTGCTTTGCAGATGATCATCTCGATTTCTTCTCTGAATTCATGTTCACTCTCCTTGCTGATAATGATGGCTTTTTGAGTTGCTGTTTTTCTAGTGCCCATTGTTTGATGACAATTCCTCACCGCAGTTGTGGATTGATAGGTTTGAAATCTTTCTAAACCATTGAATAAGTTCATGGCATAGTCTACTAAATTGTGGTTGAGAGACTTGGGTATGGATATGGGGATACCATTTTTGAAGTATAGGTATAGGGAGACATTGTGGTATGTGTACTGTTGCCTCAAAATCTAGCAGGTCTTCTGAGAGGCGTCCCAGGGCAAGAGCCAGAACAAGATGCAACAATGAGGTGGATTGCCACTATCACCTCAGCACTGCACCTCCTACTTTTTAGTGGAATTTCACCTGACAGGAGGCATCTCAGTTTGTCACCTAAAGGATATTCTAAGTAACACATTTTAATTTTGATGACTTAATGAAAAAACTATAGTATCTTGTCTTTCTCCTATTGGATCATTGTTTGAATGAATGAATTTGTATGAATTTGTGTAAGAAATATCTTATTTTTAATATATATATATATATATATATATATTTTTTTTTTTATAATAAAATAATATATAACGTGTCTGGACATGTCCTGTTCCGGGGGGTCATTGTGTCCGTGTCCGACACTCGATTCCACGTGCCCTTTGTGTCCCATGTCACTGTGTCAGGTGACTTAGACTGATGATTGTTTAAAAAAAGTTGAAGAATATATGTGGCTATGGCAACACTTATGACAACAATTAAAAATCGGCATAGAAAACCTTAAGGTTTTTTAATTTCTAGGGAACAAACCAACAATCTTTTACAGAAAAATAGAATAGGAATGTTTCGCATGAATACCTTGAGAGGCTCTCCAAATGTTGAGAAAAAAAATGGTATCAAACGATAGAAAAATGAGCTCTGTAGCAGCCCCCTCAAAATCTGAAAATTGCCCCCTCAGTTAGTGCCAAAAACAATTTAGTAACGACCAAAGATCCTTGGAAGAGAAAGCCCTTGAAGTAGCTCCAAATCTCCCCTAGAAACTCAACTTAGCAGCACTCCAACCAACTCTTCAAATCTGTCCAAGAACTTCCTTAGAACCACCGTACAAACTCTCTCCAAATCCCCTCAAGAAACTCAGATCAAGAATTTCAAGAAGCTCAAATGAATAGTGTGAGTGAAAAAGAGGGTGTGGGTTCCTTTAAATAGCTTTTTTTTGGGGGGGGGTGGGGGAGGCGGAGGACAAGGGCGCTAGGGTTCTTTTAGATGTGAGCTAGCTGACACAAATGAATCAAATTTAAAAACAAATCAGTTTTCCCATCCCGAGCTTCTTTTTTTGGGCTCGTACAAAATCAGATGGTTTGGTGAAAAAGGTCAATTCAATATCGAACTGACCTTTTTCAGCTCTGAACCTCCAACCAGACTAGTTTAGTGGCCAAACCGTCTGGTCCCAATAACAATGTGTTAGATTATGTTAAAGTTCAACAATTTTGCTCAATTCTTAGTGTTGGTTGATGCATAGTATTCAAAACTGGCCGGTTTGAACCGATAACAGGTCAAACCGGCCGGTCAGATGCCGAACCGGGCCAAACCGGACAAGAAACCGGGCCCAAGGAGGCATTTCGCCCGAAAATGCGGTTTGACCAGTGCTAACCAGCTGGTTAAGGACGGAACCGACCGGTTTAGGGATAAACCAGCCGGTTAGCTGCAAGGTCGCAAAAGGGACCCATGCAGGACATTTTGAGCAGTTTACTGTTGTTTTGGAGGGAAGAGGAGGGTTGTTTCCCTCTAAAATCACCTATATGGGCCAACTCAGGATTGAGTTCTTTCTAAGCTGTCTACATGTTGTTTTATTACTCCATATTTGTGGCAGGTTCTAAAATTGATATTCAACATACAGCTATAGTATGACAATGTTTGTCTTTGACACTTAAAGGGATTTGACAGAGTGAAAGTTAGTAGTTTCATGGATAGTTAAGTACTCATAGTTTCTAATTCTCATTAATGTCAGCGATGTTTTCATGTTGCAGGATTTTTTTATGGCAGGAGGAGATGGGCTTCCACATGGTGTGGTTGAAAGTTCATTAGCTCCAGTACAGCAAATTACTAAGCTGTACAGCCTTGGGGTGAGTTATGTTTATAAGGAAATAGTTTATTTGGGGCATTATGCTGAACCTGCTCCAGTATGCTTTTTATATGCAGTGCAGGGAAGCATAAAGATATTCTTTTACTATTTAAGCAAGAAGGGAATTGAAATTGCTTGGTGGTAAATTCTGCAGACACACACTGTTATTAAGAACTTGATGCAAGCAAGTGAGCAGCCTGTGGTAGGATCTGATTCGACGAGGTATGGAAAGAAATCTGCAAAACATGCAGATACACTTCTTCGTGTGTTGTGCCATAGAAGCGATAGAGAGGCTTCTAAGTTTCTCAAGAAACAATACAGTCTACCAAAATCTGCAGGTTAGTAGTTGGCGTTATCTGATGCTGTGTGTGCTTACAATTATGTGATTTGTGATTATCATTTAAAAAAATATATATAGATACATCCATATCCAAGAATGTATTTACGTAGCTGCATACCTATTAGTCTACATTATTGAGTTTCTTATTAGAATTACTGGCATTTGAAATTAGCTCTGTTTTGAACAGCAACAGAGACTACTTGTTATTGATATGGTGGATGGTATTATATAATAGTTTGCAATTGTATTCGGTATTTCTCTGCAGACATATGAAAGTTTATATGACATTGGTTTAAAAGTCAAAGTTCCTGTGGCTTTGCTAATAAATTTGGAAAACGTATCGGATGTTCCCTTTGCTGCTGAGAGAAATTTATGTTTTCATCTTCCGTTTAGGGGATTAAGGTTTCTTTTTCTTTTGCTTCCTGTTTGGCTTTTCTAGCTTAGGGCAGAGTGTAAGAGGGGTGACTTGCAGTGTTGCTGAAAGTGATGTCAGGTGGTTAATAGGTAAATGACTTTTTAGGAAGATAATAAACTGAAGTATTGGAACCATCTAGCCAGGGTCAGTGGGAACAAACTAGGAGATGGTCCAATTGAATACGCATGAAAGTGAAAGGTTATCCCTTTTGCTTATTTCACTCTTATCTCTATGAGCCATACCTAAGGAGATTTAGCTGACAAAAAAAAGCTTATACATGAAACAGATCTTGTTGTTTTCTACATGAGTAGGATAATGTACATTTCGCTACGTTCCCAATAAACACTAGCCTTCTTGGACAAGACGTAAGAAGATTTATGGATACATTAAATTGTTTCATAGGAACTTACCCTTATTTACAGCTAGATATATTTGCATTATGTACAGAATCGATATAGAATGACCGGGATTTGTGTGATGCAGATTCAGGTTCTGGGATGACATTTATGAAATTAAGGTGTATATGGGTACTGGGAAGAGGTTGTGTTATTTACATTGCAATCATGATACGTACTTACATACATAAAAATGTATACATAAATGTTATTTGTGTTTTTCATCACATTGATGGGGATTTGCTGCAGTTTGCTTGGAGGTCTTTGGCTGGGGGGAGCCTCACTTCTTTGATTAGATGATTGTGCATGCTTCCTAGTGGTCTTCTCACATGTGCTTTCCTTGTTGATCACCTCTTGGCTGCACCATCGATGGTTGTGGAGCCAACTATCTCATTATAAGGTGGTTTGGTATATATCTGTTACATTTAGATAACCATGGTATGTTCTATGCTTAATGCAGTTTTACGTCAATCTTTATTATAGGCCCAATTCAATTTAACAATCACACAAACATGAAAGTAAAATGCTGATAGAACATAATAAATGATCAATAGAAGGCAAGCCAATAATATAAATGAAAATTTACAATTCGTCTTGTCTAGCAGAGATAGAGAATAATGTACGTTACGGTAGTCAACAGGATGCACCAGCGAACAAAGTCTTCTCCAACATTAGATCAGCCAATCCTCCAAGTGTCACACACACCCCTCAAAGACAGCTCCAAAAAGGTCAACACTGGTCAACAGGAAAAGTCAACGCAGAAAGTCAATGCAGGTCAATGTTGCGGTCCAGGGCTGCGGTCAAAGATCAACCCTTCTCCTCGATCTTTGTGCCCTCTAATGTGGCCTCAAGAGATCGGATTTTCTGCACAAGAATGGAGGTCAAACTCCAAGCTTTGACCCACGGTCAACGCACCAGCAAAGAGCCCTAAAAACAGTCCGCACTCCTTTAGCTTCAGATCTGCACGTGTGAGAGAGAGAGGCCAACAAAGGCTGAATGAACCAATCAGATCACAAGAGGAAATGTGTGATGAGTTGATGAACAAATGAGCAAAAAGGTTTTCCAGTTTATATCCATCAGTGAGGGTGTGTGACACATCTATTGGGCTTGCAAGCCTACATTACAATTTTGGCCGACCTTGATGTTATGAATATAATTCATAACAAATATAACAAATATAATTATTAAATAGTCAATTAAGGATTATGTAAGTAGTCATTAAGTTAGTGAAAGGGCATGTCTAAGAGACATGCCCAGTCATGAAAGGTCACCTGTGTAGGTATATAAGCAGGGTCTCATTGTAACATTTTATCATCTATCTATCTATCTCATATCTTTTATAATATAATATTTGTATCCTCATGGATATCTTTGTATTCCAAGTGTTTTGGAGTATTTAAGCTTGAGAAGGAACTTTGTTCGCTTCACTTGACAATTTGCACATGTGTGGAAAATAAAATCAAAATATAAGTTCTGCTCATCCAAACAAGATGATCTTTAAATCAATCTTGCACCTCTTCAAAAGAGGAATCCAACAAAAATATCATCATCATCATATGAGCAATGCAACATGGAGTTTGGACCTAGTTGCCCAAAATTAACAATATCCTTATCTTGGATATGGATGATGGTTCAATTTCCTCAAGGGGCTAGATGATATTAGGAGGTAGATGTTTCATGATGTTTTGGATGTTTCCTAGTGACTTGGTGTGTAGATGTGTGAGGCTGGTGTCATGTTAGCACAAAATTTCGCATCATTGTAAATAGAAATGTCTTTCAAAAATCTGCAGCAGAAATTAGTGAAACATTTAGGAAAATTTTCCCTTAGTGTCACTAACAAATCTCCCTCTCTGTTCGGGCTGGTGGATGCAATCTTAGGGTGGTGTCCCTAGTCTTATCAGGTGCTATTTTGACCTATCAATCTGCAACATAGCATGTCAAAAACAGTAAATTAAGAGCCGTTTAACCAGCAAGTTAGTGGACAAAAAGCATGTAAAATACTTAATGTTTTAATAAGTTGAATGATGTTGAGCAATCAATGTTTTATGTGGAAAATAAAATAGGTAAATGTTATGAATATAATTCATAACAAATAGGATATATACAAATAAATGTAAATAATAAATAATCAAAATAATGATTATTTAAATAGTCATTAGTTAACTAAAAAGACGTGTCTAAAAGACATGCCCAATCATGAAAGGACACCTGCCTAGGTATATAAACATGGTCTCAATGTAACATTCATCATCACTTGTACATTTATCTTATTAATAAAATATTATTATAAATACCTTTTGTGTATTTTACAATTAATGCCAGCAAGCCTACAATTTTGTTTCTTCAGCGGTATCAGAGCCATGCCGCACAATATAATCTTGCGAGCCATTGAACATTGTTCACCGCACAATATGCCATTACATGTACGTCCTGAAAGCAATGATCAGTTTAATAAAATTCAAGAAGCATTTCAGTGATTAGAAAAATCATGTGTAGAAGTTACAACATGTTTTAAGAAAAGTTATGCAGAAATCCATAATAAGGAAGATCATAGCGACATTGAAGAAACGAAACAAGATGAAGCAGGAGAAGAAGATTCTAATCAGAATGATGATAATGAAAATGAAGATGTAATAGATAATGATGAATATAAAAATGATATCAATCAAGATGATGATCCAGATGAAGATAATGTGGAAGAAGACTATCTTGAGAAACAAGAAGATGAACAATATCATAACAATGAGGAGGACGCTAAAAAAGACATTGATGATTCTGAAGATGGCAAACCCGTAAGTCGTGAGGTGTCTATATTTCTAGGAGCTACAAAAAACAAATTGGCCAGAGATAGGGATATATTTGATAATCTTCATGATTTAGGGTCAAGTAGTAGCACGGGTTTGGCGTCTTGCTCTCAACAAGCAGATGTTACCAATAAAAAAGATGTTGCTAACATAGAATAAAGGACTGGTGTTTCAAGGAGTTTTGACACTGATGGTATTGATATATCTCTATCTCCCAATGGAAATATGGTGGGCAGAAAAAAGGTGGCTTGTCAAAATCCTTTGGAAAAGTTTCTATATCTAGAAATGAGGAAGATACCTTTCTTCTTGATGAAGAGGTGGAGTTTGAGAAGTTGACCAAAAAGGACATCCTCCCACCATTCAAAAGTCGTACTGACAACGACGACGACGAACCAGATGTAAATAATTAGGATGTGCACCCACTGATTATTGTGACACATAATTGAAATATGAACATGAGTGACAGGAGAGACGGGAGAGAGCAAGGTGCAATCTCAAATGAACTGGCAAATGCTATCAATGACGGTCTTTATTTTTATGAACAAGAGCTACGAAATGAGCGGTCAAAGAATGATCAGAGGAGTCATCTAGGCTTGGGAACGAAACGTAGTACAAATGATTCCAGGTCAGCTGGAAATGATGTTGGAACAAGTTCTAAATCAAGTTTTGGTGGGATTGGGAGTAGCAGCTATGAAGGATATGTGCAGTCCAATACAAGGAGGAGATCAAACAAAGTTGGTGGAGGTAGAATACAACCTTCACATAAAGTACAGTTATTTCCTAGCAGTGCTCAAAATCAAGGCACAAGACTTCTCAACTCACAAAGCATTATATCAGAAAGTCCACCTAGTAATTTTGCTGGGTTTTTCTTTGGATCAACACCACCAGACAACCATGGGGGAACAATGACATCCTCAAAGCTTGCATCTTCTCCTCATGGATCATGTCTTAGCAGTGGCAATTTTGCTGGAAGTAGTTCGCCAGTTGGTTCCATGCCAAGGTCTTTTCCTCCTTTTCAGCATCCAAGTCATGAACTTTTGGAAGATCATGGTTTTAAACAACATAAATATTTGAAGTTCTACAAGCGTTTCCTGGCAGAGCACAAGAGAGTTGGTATTGGTTGCAGTGAGGAAATGAATACTCTCTACAGATTTTGGTCATATTTCCTCAGAAGTAATTTCATTTGCTCCATCTAGTTCTGAAGATTAGAACGAGAAGATGCAACAACAAAGTATAATTACGGCGTGGAGTGCCTTTTTAAGTTCTACAATGGCACCATTGTTTATTCTTGCACGACATTGAACTACATTACATACCTAACCTACAATGTCCTTTGCACGACATTCGACAGGCCGGTTCACTACCCCCGCAGTTGCCATCCGTTACAGAACTCATCCGTTGTTGCGATAGCGTCCAATGCAGACACCATTAATAATACATGTCTTATTCTGCTCTCGTCGTGCCATCCATCTTCCTCGATGGACCTCCCGGGAGTATTATTTGGAGTATCTTCCGAAAATTTTACGATGAGATCAGGGAGCACACGTTCTATTTTTAAAATCATAGTATGTCTTCTGCTGTCAAACAACGGGACCATCCGAAGGGTCAATGGGTAAACAATGACATCGGTCCACATGCTGCTCGGGATACACAAAAGTGGTATTTGATAAAACGGTTACAAAGTATAATATTTACGCTGACATCGTGGTGATTGGTAACATTAACCTTCAACTCATATTTATATATACTATATTATATAGTTATATATATTAATTTAATAAAATATATATATATATATATAACCCTAAATTCAAGACAATGTTACAACAGAGTATACAAACAAAGGTACCAGTGACATAGGACGAGATGACAAATGTAAAATGAAGAAAATTGTCAGTAATATAGCTTTGAGGACAAAGCTTTTTAAGGAAGGGGCAATGTTATGAATATAATTCATAACAAATAGAATAAGTACAAATAAATGTAAAAAAATAAATAATCAAAATAATGATTATCTAAATAGTCATTAGTTAACTCAAAAGGCATGTCTAAAAGGCATGCCCAATCATGAAAGGACACTTGCCTAGGTATATAAGCAGGGTCTCAATGTAACATTATTCATCACTTGTACATTTATCTTATTAATAAAATATTATTATAAATACCTTTTGTGTATTTTACAATTAAAGCCAACAAGCCTACAATTTTGTTGCTTCAGTAGAAAGTTTTTATTTGACCGATTTCATCAAAGAAAATGGCTTAAAAAATTCTACCAATTTGCATAAGATACCAGTGAGACATCAAACAAACCTAGAGAGATTAAATATATCATACCAAGCTTTATTTTGCAAAATCCAAAACGTTGGTTGTAGTGAACAAAGTTCGTTTACATATGTCAAATAGGCCAAGATAATCAAAGTTCTTGAAGGATTACTTTTGAAATATCTTTTATGTCTTTTGGTGTTACTGAATCTGGTTTCAATGTAATGTCCAATAGCATTAATTTTTTTCTTCTTGTAGGATAATGTTAGAAGTCTTTTCTTCATATTTAAAATGAATGACCCTGGTAATACCATGCATGGTAAACCCAAAATTATGTCACCTCAATCGTCCCATAGGGATTGAACATAAAATTGCGATATAAATGTATATTCCCCATTGTATATTCCAGAGGTATAATTTTTCGATTATATTTGACTTGGGAATCGCCAAATGGTTAGCAAGTTTAGGGTTCATATAATTTTTATTTTCAGCTGGCAAGGTAGAAATAGTGACATCTTTTCCTACAAGAATTTCTTTAATTTTAAATAGAATTGAATCATAGTTATATGAAGTTTTTGAAAATCTTCCTTTCTCTTACATTATAGACTCTGTTGTCGCACAGAATGTCTAGGCACCGCAACAACGGCTCAGATCGGGGGCTGTCACCCTGATCTCCATTCTCTCTATTTAATTAGTCTCCTTATAGCAGACTAAGGGGGGTAGACCCTATGGAAATGGAATGAAGGATAACTTGTTGGGAACCAACCAATTCGGGAGACACAGTTAAACGACCAAATACTTGTAAAAGATCTACCAAGATTAAATGATTCGATTGAATTGGAAAGATTGATACCAGTGCCTTATGGAGTCAACTATCCTACTAAGGAAAGTACAACCAAGTACTTGATGAAAAACTGCTGCTATGCAATGTTAATTTAGAATGCAGAATGCAAGGAAAACGATTTGAAGGAGTGAGATGAAGCAAGCTTCGAAGATGAAAGTTAATGTTAAAAAGCTTAAAGCACTTAGATTATAAATAATCTGATCTAACCACTAAGTACTTAAGCGAAAGTGCCAGTTATGAAGATGCCAAAATTACTCGTTTAAAAGATATATAGATCCACAATAAAGCTCTCAAAATCAGATATCAATCACACTTACTTGAAAAGATTTCCCAAACATTAGTATTCAATAAACATCCTATAATTCAAGTAAATGAAACAAAAGTTAATTAAACATTAGGCAATTTTAATTGATAGAGCACGTTCCAAAACTCAGATGCCAATGATCATCAAACCTAACTGAAACATATGAAATTTACTAGCACTTAAATCTCAGTAATTATTCATCCAGATATACCATGAAAGTTAGATGCTAAATAAACATTTCTTCAAATAATTTATGGATTGAACGATATTCTAAAATAATGCAAATCCAATAAAATTTTAATTTTCTCCTATAGTTAAACTTAAGATATTTTCTTCAGCAAGATTCCAGATTTGAAATATAAATTGTAGCAATTATTTAAACCATAGATCAACAAACAAATGATGCCGGCACCAATGCCCAAAATGACTAAAAATAGTAAAAATTGTTGAACTTGAAGAAAAATCAATTTTTAGGGTTTGATTAAGAGAAATTTCAGATCTGATATTTTTATTTCAATAGTGAAAGTTGAAACAGTGATGGATCAGCAAAATAACACTGCCCAAAATAGCTGCCAAATACTTTAAGAAATAGCAAAAATATATTAAAACTTGAAAATTTCAATTTTAAGGCTTTAAGAGAGTTTGATTCAGAAATTTTCAGAACTGATAAGTTTGTAACAACAGTAAATTGATAACAGTTCAGCAAACTGAAAATACTGAAAATGATCTCCACTGTGTCTAAAAATAGTAAGTTTTGCTGAAAAAAACTGAAAATTCAAAATTTTTAGACCTTATTTAGGATATGCATCAGAAATGTTCAGATCTGATTTTTCACAATTATGCAATAATTTCCAGCAAGCTTTAAAGTCAGATCTAGACAAAATTAAAGATGTCCAAATGGCCAAAAATTCTGAAAATGAAGATTTTGCAATTCTAAATAATTTTGACCATATAAAATGTGTTTTTAGGACTTGATTATTTGTGATTTGCTTGCTGTAATAAAATTTGCAGAAAAAAAAAGGAATAAAAAATTTGCAGAAATTATTTGTGATTTGCTTGCTTATCCCAAGGCTTTGAAGATCCCACTGTTGAAAATTCTTGAAATTTTGGTGTTAGCTCCCCGTAATTTGCTAGATTGGTTGAGATACAAATGGACATGGTAACATCAAAACCAAGCTTTGGAATCCTAGGACTTAGCCTTCCTGGATTCGGAGAGGGATCTCTCTAGTAGGTGCCAAGATGTGAACTTGCTTACTGATTAGGGTTGATTTTAGGCTAGATGTTAAGTGCGGGGTATTTTGATTGTTTTTGGTTGGGTATGATGCTCAGATAGATTTAGACAGAAAACAAGGAAGATTGTTAGGTCATTGGGCAATGGAGTCAAACAAGGTCATGAATGAGTTCATCGATGGTGTCAAGAGCATTTGCAGGGCAATTTAACTTGGTTGGTGGATCTTTAAGGTTGTGAAGGATCATGAGATGGACATTTAAACTTGGGAACAACAAGCTAATAAAGGGCAGAAACAGAATCCTTTATATACTTGTAAACTGAGGGAGTTTGAAGATTTATAAGCATAGCAAGGGAATCAAAGGCTTAAGTAAAACCTAGTCCTTTTGATTTTAGACTGAAAGTAGATAATCAACCAAGACAACATTTAGATAAAACATAGAAAGGCAAAAAACTTATTTAATCTTTCATGGATTTTATCATCAAGAGTAGAAAAACATTTAAGATTCACAAGTAACTATAACCATAGAAGGAGAGAAAACCCTAACATCCACAGTGATAGCTATGAAAGTTCCTTGTGACAATTTCAGCTAAGTAAATGCAAAGAGCATAGTTAAGACAAAACTTCTTTGACAAACTATAGGCAAAGCTGCTTCAAAAGATGATTTCAAGAACAGAGTACTTTAGAGGTAACAATATGCAGGGCTAGCCATAAATCATAATTGATACTAACTGATTTAAATCATTCAAGAAAATAGGCAAGCCAAAAACTTATTAGAGAGCAAGAGACGAATTCCCTAACATATCTTAAGCAGAAGAAAACATTTAGGTAGTGAAGGAAACAAACAGATCTAATGTGCCATCAACAAGCATATCTTAGTCTAAATTTTTTGTCCTATTGCAGCATAGATGGATGGAAAATATATGAGAAAATTAGAAAACATTAACAAGAGAAAACTTCACCATAAACCGGGCCTATGGATCTTGCAAACAGTCCTTCTCCATCAACAAGTGGATCAGATCATGCATAAGCTCCAAGACATCAATTTCTCATCAAAGGCTTCAAGAGACGATGTATTACTTCAGCATAAGTCATCAACATCCAACAAAACATACAAGAGCCTCATGCTCTATGTATGGAGCAAATGAGGAGGTGGAAACCCTAAGAGGCTTCCAGAAACCCTAATTTAACCATAAATGTCATAAATGTGCTTAATGACCATGCAAGGCCCAAGACACATAAGAGATAAGATGATAAATGGAAAACATCAAAACATAACTCCCAAATCAAATCAGGAGTGATTTGCCCGAAAAAAACATTAAAAAACCAATTTGTCATTAATCAGTGTCTTTTGCTGACTTTTTGGTAAAAGACAGTCTAGGGGCGCAACGCCATATTAGTAGAAAATGGGGTCTGTTGTAGCTGAGTTTTGGACCCCTTCTCGGCATCGGATTCGGGCCCGTGATGTCTTGTTGGAAAGCTTGAAGAGTCTACTTTCCAGAAATACTTGAGTTGTGCTGAATGGATGCCATTTACCTGCTAAAAAATCCAATCTCCCATGATTGCTCAACGCGCAGCGCCAGGCCTGAAAAGGAGGCAGAAAGGTCATTTTTGAGGTGTTTTTTTGACTTTTTGAGGGGGCAAAAATGCTCCAATTGACCTGAAAGTTTTTGGGTAGACTGCTGGAGACATGACAAACCCAAAAATGTAAACTTTAGCAGCTGAGGATGCCCCAAAAAAGAGCGCAACGCTTAGGGTGCTGCGCTCCTAGGGGCCAAAATTTGGAAAAAACAAAAAGTTTCCGGATTTGCCTCAAACTTGGTGGAGAGGTCCTTCAAGGGTTTGGATAAGCCTATGAAAAATCTTGAGTTATGTCTCCAAGTTTTTCTTGGTCTTTACCTTCTTTGAGTGCTGAAATTTCATTGAAAAGGGTATCCTCATTTATCATAGGTGGATGACTAATGTTATGGCTATCTTCTTGGCTGCCTTGTCTTTCACTTGCTGTATCGTCATGGTCATCTTCTGTATTAATGCATCCTTCTTCAAACTCTGCATTACTATTACTGCTAGATCTTCCATCACCTTGTGCATCATTATTTTTCCCATTGGGAGAGTAGTGAGCCTTACTACTGCCTTCAATACTTTTATCATTGTCACCCTTTTGCTATCTTTAGTACTGTTACCTTGGTCTTGGAGTTTTATCATCAGCCTTTGCATCTGCTTCACTTTGGCCTTGTACTCCATTGATTTCCTCTCAGTGGCATTCTTTTATCACTGTCTCCTTCATCAAACCCTATTTGTGCCTTGCTGGTTTGTTCTTCTTGATCCGCTGTTTCTTTATTTTCACCTTCTTTTTCCTCATGTTCAATATTTTCATCCATATTGTCACTGCTTTCACTTGACTAGCCTTATTTTCACGTTTATGCACATTTTCCTCTTGACTGTCATGTTTATTTTCTTTGATGACTGTCACCCCCATCACTGTCTTCACTATCTTCTCGGCTTTCACCTTTGCTCATCAACAATACCTCTTTTTGTACTTGGGAGTGATTCATGTGTATCATCACCCTCCCTGTCTTCACCCAAGTGCTCACTATTTTGTATATCTTAGAACAGAATGGTTTTTTGACTTGGTGAGAGCTTTAGGTTTAGGGAGGACAAATGTGTGATGTGAGGGCAGATTTTTAGCAAATGAGGGCAAGATGAAGTAGGCTTAGGATAGTTTCAGAGCTTTTAGAAGGAGGGCTATTGGTACTGAGTGTCTTTAAGCTAATGACAACTTCAAAATGATATTTCTTACCCTAGAAGGTCAAATGCTTGATTGGCATGAAGATTAGGGTTTGACCAAGCCTTTAGGTTTTCGAACTTCTCTTTTGATTATGCATGTAAGAGAAAAAATTGGAAAGGTGAAAAGATGGGGTCACTAACCTTGTTTTAACCCTTTGCAGGATCTTGGAGGCAAAAAATTGGATTTTGGCCACTTTTTGAGAAAATTTGACCAATTCTGCTCTGTGCGCAGTGCCTGCCCAGGGGTGTAGCGCCTGGCTCCAGGTGCGTAGCGCAGTGTTATTTAACACTGCACCTGCCTCCTTTATGCGCAACGCCGGGCTACAGGTGCGTAGCGCCTCTGCCAGTTCGCAACACCAATTTGCAGAGGGCAATTGGAGGCCTTCTCGGTGTCAAAATGAGCTCCGTGATAGCTCGTTGGAAAGCTTGTGGAGTCTACTTTCCAAAACTTCTTTTGGTTTTGCATTTTGTGTTCATTTACCTATTCAAAAACTGATTCTCCCAACATTGGTCAAAAAGTGTTGAATGATGGTGCATAAATGTAGAGTGTTGGTGCAGCAATGCAGAGTGCTGGTGCAGACCACTTTTGGATGCCTTCCTCAATTCCAAATTGAGCTCATGATAGCTCATTGGAAAGCTCTAAGTCTAGTTGTCTTTTGATTCATCAAGAAATTCATTTGGACACTCCAACTGTGAGAAAACTTGATTTTCCCAAGGTCACTCCAGCAGTGCAGAATTTCTCTCGTGACACCTGTATTTTTTTAATATTTTTCCCAAACCATGATACCTGTGTAAAAACTGAAGGAGGTTTTTCTTCTTGGCCCTATGATGGACAAAAACCTCTCTCACTTTTGCCAATTTCATCTCTGTTTGGTCAGAAACACAATTTAAAGCAAAATAGCCCTAGGTGTGATATATGGCTCGTCTCTTGGAATGAATTCTTGGAAAATGATGGAGGCATGATGTTTTTGAGTTGGTATAGACTTATTCTTGCTGACATGATCTATCAAATGAATCCTTTGCTCTTGTGCCTCCTTTTCATATCAAACCCTAGCTTAGTTGGAAGAGGAAATTAGGGTTTGGTGTGAGGATTTAGGACTGCCTTGCAGAGGGAGGGGAATGAAGGGGTTATGGGTTGTCTAAATTCTTGGGGAAATTTTGGGGGATAGGGATAGATGTTAGGGAGTAGGGGAAAGTGGAATTTCAGGAATTGAGTGAGGGGAAGGGGTCCAAAAGGTCAAAACACAAGCCTAGTCTTACAAAGTGTCAATTTGTGGCAATAAACTAGGTTTTGGAATTTCAGGAATTGAGTGAGGGGAAGGGGTCCAAAAGGTCAAAACACAGGCCTAGTCTTAAAAAGTGTCAATTTGTGGCAATAAATTAGGTTTTGTAGAAAAATGATGATTCTGAGGGATAGGAGTGATGGGAAGTGTTTATGGAGGTATTTTAAGGATAGGAGGAGGTGTAAGAGCATCAAGATATAAGCCTTGTTGATGATTTAATCATGGAGGTCATGAAACCAAGAAAAATGCCCCTTAAAAACCCTAGATAGGCAATGGAGGAGTTTAGGCAAAACAAAAATAGAGGGCTGAGGCCAAAGGTGGCGAAACATAGTGATAATGAGTGGCATGAGCCCATGATGGGTCTTCTGGGATTGGTGAGATGAGCTTGGCATGACGGAATGATGAAATAGTGAAAAATTTATCCTAAGGATAATAAAGGCCGTGAGATTTCTAAAATTCACAATTTTCATGAACTTTGTTTCTAGAAATCTAGAATCGATACTTAGTCATCTTTAGATAGTGAAAATTATGGATGACTAACATTTGGGATAATGTTGCCGCTTGAAAATAAGAATTTTGGAGAGCAAAATCCTATAAAAATAGCCTCAGAAGCCTCTACGTCCTCAAGAGTCTAAATCTGGCTCATATCTGAAGATTTCCTTGGTTGATTTTTCAAATCTATTCCTGCAAACAAATATTGAGCCCAAATATTGCCCTCCAGGGTCTAGATCGGGCTCAGATCTGAAGATCTCCTTGGCTGATTTTTCAGATCTATTCCTGCACAAGTGAAAAAAGAAAAACCAAATACCCAATATGTACAATAATAGAGAAAATCCTAAAAACCCAAATGTTAGATTTCAAAATTATGTTACAAAAGTTCAGATCTACACATGTAAATTACAGATCTATACAATATATTTACAAATCTATGCGCAAAAGTTGTAGATCTGTCAGATCTGAGGAGCATAAGTCTGACTTCGCTCCCAGATTTGAAGATCTAAGGCTCTTACTAGCTAGATCTAACTTTAAATTAAAAAAAATTAAGATAATTTTTTTTATTTAGGCACAAGCTCTAGAAAAACCGTGCAAAAACTATTTCGTAAGATAACCTTAGAAATTAAGAAACAATGAGATTTTTCAGATTTTCTGAAATCTGAGAGTCGGCTGATCTAACTGAAGATTTCCCCAAACACTCAAATCTTGAATAATGATATCTGTCCTCCAGGGTCACGTGTCCCGTATTTTGCGTGTCGGACACGAAATATGACCTAAAACGTGTCAAATACGTTTTTGGTCGTGTCCTCCAAAATGTGACACGTGTCCTTCGAATTGAAAACGTGTCCTTCGCATTGAACACGCGTATTTGAGGTTTAGAAAACGTGTCCTAACGTTTTCCCCGATTCTGGACACGTGTGACACGAAAACATAAAAAAAACAGCCCACGCCAAAGTATTTTTTCATTCCGTCACTTTTATTCGTGAGTCGATGTGGTTGTTGGAAGTGGAGATTTGTATGCGTGAGTCATTACCGTCGCTGGAAGAGGAGATTGTATGCGTGAGATTGAGCAGTCGCTGGAATTCGAGATTCCTTTGGTCGAGCAGCATCAGTGGAGTTTCGTTTACCGTCGCTAGAAGTGGAGATTTGTATGTGTGAGATCAAGTAGTCGCTGGAATTCAAGATTCCTTTGGTCGAGCAGCGTTAGTGGAGTTTCATTTGGTTCAACATGCACGGTGCCAACCTCTAGGTAAGCAATTTGTGACTGATAGTGGTTAGTGGTTAGCAATTTT
This sequence comes from Pinus albicaulis, assembly GCA_034641835.2. Classification (NCBI taxonomy): domain Eukaryota; kingdom Viridiplantae; phylum Streptophyta; class Pinopsida; order Pinales; family Pinaceae; genus Pinus; species Pinus albicaulis. The sequence goes on from CM076584.1 coordinate 383,505,526, forward strand.
ATCCCCCAGTTCTCCTTTGTAATCATGCAGATAGGATAGACGGAAGAATTCAAACAAAATAAAACAGTGTTTGTCGTCGACTCTCTTCATTTTTATTTTATAAAATCGACCCACATACCTCCTCTCTGCTGCTAATAACAGCCCCTCAATACTTCCTCTCTGCTGCTAATAACAGCCCCTCAATACTTCCTCTCTGCTGCTATTTTATAAAATCGACCCACAAGTTTGCAAATGAAACTTTAAACACGCAACAGCTAGAGAGTCGAGACCATTTGTTTTTGTTGAGTGTTCACTGTTGACATATCTTATCTGAAGTACTGGTCTGCTGCCTTTTTATGATGTAGACGTCTATTTGGAGACCCCTCTTCTCATGCAAAGATTGATTTTAGCAATAATCTAAATCCAAAGCAGTTTGGAGTAGAGCATTTGCCATTAAATGATAAACGCTGACCAGTACCACAACCTGATGCATGTATGCTCTTCTAAATAGGGACAAATCTGTGTCTGCAAATCCACCCCAAAGGCGGGCACATCAATCTCGAATCTCAGGCTTCAGCATAGGCAACATGATCTTCTTTTCATGAGGCCCAAAGGTTGATTGTTCAGTGTTTATAGACCTGAAGTTTGAACTTGATAGTCAACTGCTGAGCCATCACTCTGCTTCAATCACCTTTTACCAGTGCTGTAGCTGCTTTGTTCTTGGTACCAAGTGCACATGAAATTGCACAAAACCCTGTAGGCTGTCATGTGATGAAAATCACAACTTTACCTCCCATCCGACCACTATTAATGACTATTTAGTATTTTAGTTTCTTATGTGCTTGTAGCTTTGTATAATGTAATTTGTTAATATTAATTTATTATATATATATATATATTTTAAATATACATAAAACGTGTCCCTCGTGTCTTATTTCCGAGGTCACGGTGTCTCGTGTCGAATAGTCGTATTTACGTGTCCTCCGTGTCTCGTGTCCTCGTGTCATGTGACTTAGCTATATGCAGATTAATCCATAAAGGCCATCAACCACTAAATGCCAATAAAAGTAGCAGAGTTTAGAGACAATATCACTACATAGATCTAGAAAAGGAACACCAAAGTTTGTAACCCCAAAGTTTTTATGCTTTATTGATCAAAAAATTACAAGAGCTTCTGAGAACAAGCGCACGATCCAAAGATCGGATGCAAATGACATACAAAGACCTCTAATTTATAAGATAAAATCTCCAACGACTAGTTCGGTTGATCCATGTCAAAATAATCTCGACCGTCGAAAAAGATTTAATTATCTTTCAATCTGGACCGTCGAAATTATAATTTTGAGGAAATTCAAATTTATCATTTAATTCCATTTTAATTAACTCAATAATAATATTTTTGAGTTAATTACCTCAAAATTTTGACTTTGACTTAACCACCAAGGCCCAAGGGTCCAAAATTTCTTGAAATTCTCAATATTCCCTTGGTCTGGGACCTTTAAAAATTTATTTTTTAAGGACCCATGAGTTTTTCCTATGAAGAATTTTAACTCACTAGGACTTAAAATTAATTAAATTTCTGGCTTAGGATTTTTAATTTAAATTGGCCAGAAAATTTAATTAATTGACTGAGAGGGGATTTAAGTATTTTTCCAACCCTCTTTACATAAGATAAATACATTTAAACACATAAGTCTAATACGACTCAAAACATGATCTAGTAGACCAAGTAGCTTGTAATAAAATAATCTAGCCAATTAGCTAGGATTATTCTCAAACTACTTTTACAAAGACTTGATAGAAAACACTAGGACTCACTTAGCATCTTGATTACAAAATCCACCCTAGCTTTGGGGTGAGGCCGAAGGGGAAAACTCTGCCGATCACTTGTGTCGAGAACACAAATGAATCAGTAAGTCAAAAAACCTCCTAGGATAGAAATCATCACCAAAATACTCGGCTTACCTAGGTTGTTACATACATAGTGGTCTTACGTAGATCATTTACATCATAAACATGCAGAATGGGTTTACATCATTTATAAAACCGTCGACTTATGATGAAATCTGAATGGCGTGAACACCTCGAACATGATGAATCCTATTTGCAAAAATGGGGGTGTACTGTTATGGGGTCGTTGACAAAGAGTGGTCAACAAACTCCATTCTTTGTTCTTCAATGATTGGCTCCATTTTGCATTTGTCGATAAAAACAATACTTTTATTAAGGAGTTTATATATTCTTCGGGTCATTGAGCTACTTCTTCAAGATATAATAAAGTTCCTTTCTAATATAACTATTTAATAAAAAATGTATAATTACTTATTATTATTATTTTTTTTATATTCCTTGTTGGAATATGTAATTCCTACTTGTCTTCAGTTGTGGTTCTCTCTATGTATAGAGTCTGTTCCTATTTAATAGGTTATTTCCTAGTTTGATGTGAGGTTGAGATATTCTCTCAACCAAATTATTGTGCGTCTAAGATAGCTTCTCTATCTTGAGATTGTACCTCATGTATATATGTAACTTTGTTTGTTTGATTAAGATAATAGAGCTTGTATGCTCAGTTTCTAAGTTGGTATCAGAGCCCGTTTGGGCTTGGGCTTGGACCTCGGTGCCTCCTGGGCTGAGGGAAATAAGAGTATATCGGTATTGTTTTCTTTTAGTTTTTTAATTGTCCGTCATTTAGACGTAAGTTGGAGCCAATGTGAGAGGAGCGCGCCTGATGAAGTTTTGCGGAGTTGGTGAGGTTGGAAGTTCACATTCTTAAGTCTTTGCCCGAACGGTGAATGCTCTCGAAGGGCGAAGAAGTGTGGATCCGCAGATTTGAGTATGGGAGCATCGATTTTGTCAAGGAGGAGTTGGAGAGAAGGAGATCTCTGTTGGTAGAGATTGCAAAGGCAAAATTGGTGCGGTGACAAATTTCTGCAATCCTACGCATTTTAAAAGTCACTGCCTGGTCTCTACATGCCCAGATGCAGCAGAGAGCCCGTTTAAAGGCAATGGATCGTTTTAGGGAAAATGAAAACTGCGTTCTTATGGCAACTGATGTTGCAGTTGCCGCTGAAGAAGTGTAGACATGCCAACCGCTGCCACAAACTGATGAGATAATGACTTAGGCTGCAGAGGTCGTGATAGAAGTTGATCTAATTCCTTCTGCAAACTATTTTTCCCGAAATGTCTGAGCCGGTTTGCGTACCACTGTTCAACGGGCCACAGATTGGTGTGCTGCGTGGTCTGTGGCTGGTGGGGAAGATATGTGGGTTCGTCCTTTGATTTTCATACCGGAGAAGAAATCATGGCCCAGTTCATTGTGTGCGTTTTTCTCCTTGATACTGAGGCCCCTCTATTAGTTGAATCAATTTATGAGGATCGTGATTTGAGGAGTACCATAACTCGACAGAAATTTGAAGAGCTTTGCGGGGATCTGTTTGAGGAGGCACTTTTGCCTGTAAAGGTAAAATATGTTGGGATTTTTGCTTGGTAGTAATAGTCTGAGGTCGAAGGTTCGATCCTCGGGGTTTCTCAGTCGCTGTTGTTTCATATCTCAGCAATTAGGGACCTCGGCTGTCAAAGATGTCGCGGAACTGGAACTTCCATCGTTCGACTACGTGTCACGGCTTTACAAAGGCCCCTCCGCCGATGAGGTCTAATTCTTTTATGGAATCTGAGCTTTCCTCTGGCCTCATCATATGCACCTGTGAATTCATTCCTTTAAGTCGTTTCCAAGTCTTTTCCGGAGCGACCCATGGTAGTAATGGGGCAGACCCACACAAATCTGGAGTTTGTTTAGTGCACATGTTGATGGCCTGCGCAAAAGCAGTGCAGCGTGATAAATTGGCCACTGTACAGTAAATGGTGAAAGAAGCATGGGCAACGAGAAAACTTTCTCGATGTTTCTCCTCAACATGACATTTTGCGGTTCAACGAGAACGAACCCTTTTTTTTAAAATTTTCTGCGATTTCATAAAGTGATTGGCTTGTATGTGTTGGAATTATGGTAAGTATTTTTGGATTTTTCAAACAAAACTTTTATTGAGTTTAGCCAACTCAATGGGTGGTGATGTTGTTAGAATTGGCTACTCTGGAAAATTACACCTATATGAATATGAAAATCCAATATAATTGGTGGACAATAACACTAAAGATGCCAATGATAAATTTAAAAGATAGTGTATGAAGGAACATCGTAGATTGGAGGATGATCGAGTTTGTGTGTGCTGAGTGTGATGGAAACATATCTGAATGTTCAATTGCGAGGAGATTAGCTTGATAATGGGTCTTCATTGTTGCAGCCTGTCAGCGAGCATGAGGAGGCATGCTTGGAAGCAGTCACTAGCCTTGATATTGTGAACAGGGGAAGTGGCATTACGCTGCGATTCTAGGGGAATTGGATACTGAAACGAGAACTTTGTGTGTATAAAATTGTTGAATTTTATGCATGTTGACAGTGAATTTGTGGACGACGCAAGATTGGACCATGGAGTTGTGGTTGTGTTAAGCCTTTGTGGTTGTGATAAGCCTTCATGGCTGTGTTAAGTCTTTGTGGCTGTGATAAGCCTTCATGGCTGTGTTGAGCCTTTGTGGCTGTGGTAAGCCTTTGTGGCTGTGATAAGCCTTCATCGCTGTGTTGAGCCTTTGTGGCTGTGGTGAGCCTTGGTGGCTGTGATAAGCCTTGGTGGCTGAGTTGAGCCTTGGTGGCTACATTGTATCTCCTCAAGGCTGAGCGCCTGAGCGGTGGAGGTGAATTACTGCTTGTCGAAATGTGAACTAGCAAGCAGGTGAAAGGGTGTTGCTTGTGCATGTTCATGGAGCAACGTGGAGAGATCAGTTGTGAGTGATCTGATAGGGATCAGATCGAAGACAACGATACAACGTGCAGTGTATGATCTTGGATCTGCTCACAACAACAGTGTGGGCAGTGTTCTGGTGAACTGAAATTCGGGGCAGTCTATCTGCAGTAGCGAATGGCATGGCCATGTGTTGAACGTTTCAAAGAAGGGAGTGTCTACTCTTTAGTGCTAGTGAGCAGAGATTTAGATCCAGGTTGAAGGATTGTGCAGTTAAGTTGGTACTTTTTTCTTAATGCACAAAAATCACGGTAATATTTTGATTTTGGAATGTGTTTTCATATTGTTTTGAAGGGAATATGTCTTGAAAGTTTGTATACATATTGAGATTTGCGACCTCAATATGAAGTCATTTTGTTAGAATTCGCGACTCTAACTAATGACAGGTATAGCATGGAGATTCAAGACTAGTATATCCAAAAGTACAAAATCTATGACAGAAATATTCAAGCGAGAAAGCTCTAGCATATGAATGGTATGACGAGCGCAAAGGAAGATGGACAATCAAGTTTGTGAGAGTTTGTTTTGTGTGAGTTTCTTGGAATAGACTCATGACCATGAGTATGAGTCACAGTTTGTAATTAGAAGCAAATCTACATGTCATTTATTGTTTGTACGTGCTGTAAGACCCAGAGAGGCATGCATAACCCTTTGTTATATGTTCCCTCTGTCAGAGGGTTTTTAACACCCTGGAAGAGTATGTCATGCGGGATGGATACACTTGGGTGGGCCGTATTGGTTTTAGACTCCATAAGGTGCAATTTTATATCAAGGGGGAGTTAATCGAGAGGTTGGATGAACCATGTATGTGAAGGACTTCCTAGTAGACTGGCTATTGCAGCGGTTGGAACCCATGCATTTCGATAGATGGTTGTTCCTTTATATGGACATCGACAATAGCATGAACAAGATACAAAGTGTAATTACCAAACAAAACCAGTGTAATTACCAAATAGGACCAGTTGTAGATTTTGCAAATAGATATTGAGACAAGTAGGCATTAAGGTGGAGTGTTGGAATATGTAATTCCTACTTGTCTTCAGTTGTGGTTCTCTCTATGTATAGAGTCTATTCCTATTTAATAGGTTAGTTCCTAGTTTGGTGTGAGGTTGAGATATTCTCTCAACCAAATTATTGTGCGTCTAAGATAGCTTCTCTATCTTGAGATTGTACCTCATGTATACATGTAACTCTATTTGTTTGATTAAGATAATAGAGCTTGTATGCTCAGTTTCTAAGTTTCCTCAATACTTATAAAAACTATAGTTCTTTAGCTTTTAAAAACTCCTATATGCAAACTTGGTAATATAATAATATATGACTTTTTCAATAAAAAAATGTATAACATTGTTTTGACCCTTAAATCTAATTTTGTTTATAAGCTTAAGATTGCAAATGAAAGGTCACGATTGTGGAATTGGAGTTTGTGGATAATGGCCCCTCACAAATTAATAATTGGGCTAGACTGCCCTTTATGCAATTCTCTTTGTGCGTTTTCCCAGATACAATTGAGCTACAATGACTCAACCTGCTCCATAGCTCATAGTGTATATAGAAGCAGAATAGGGAGACATTACCATTAATTAGGGTTTTGTATTCTTAAGACAACTGCGATTATTTGTCTCATGTTCGATATATTTCCTTCAAGGTTCCAGATAATGGCTCTTGGCGATTTGTTTTGATACTATCGAACATGGACCATGGCAAGGAATGAGTACAGTGGATTTACGACGGACAGACAGAGCGATTTGTGCGATTTGTTTAGGGCGTTGTCCACCGATGCCACAAATTTGCCCAGAAGGAAGATTTCTTGCCAGAATCAAGTAAAAAAAAATCTCAAAAAATCAGAAGCTGCAGTTTGAATCGCTTTTTTTATTTTTTTTTTAATTTTTTTATTTGTTGGTTATGGTGGAAATGGATTCAACACCATCGAGAATGCTTGGGGCACCCAAAATCTTGAAGTTTGACAGCTGTAACCCAGATTTTCAAAAAATTCTGCCAGATTTTGTCAAAATCTTGTCGGAATTTCCATTATTTTCCAGGCTAATTTGTGGGCTCTTTAGACTATAGTTTTGTTTAGATACTATCAACCGTGGATTGTGGAAATGGATGAGTACAACAGATGTACACCAGATGGACAAAGTGGCAGGGATGGCGGCTATGACGACTATTTCAACACTGATGAAGGAGAAAGGTCGTGCAACGACCTACGACGATTGATGATAATGTTTGTATATAAAATATAAATACACTAGTGCCTTAGATGTCGATGAGGGCATAGAGTTTGACTATGTGGCCTACTACTTTGTGCTTTTTTTTTTCTTGGATTTAATTTTTTTATTTTTGACTTTATATATAATCTCTGTTTTTATAAATTTTTGACCTGTTTTTATTTTTATCTTTATTTTTAATTTTTTTCTATATATTATTTTTATAAATATATATACAATATATATTTTTCTTTTGTTCCATTTCCTTTGGGGACGGGGGGACGACAAGGGCATGAGACGAGTTTTAGGTACATCTAGAGTGCACCCCCAAATTTTCCAGGGGACAAAATTAATATATATATATATATATATATATATATATATATATATATATATATATTATAAAAAATAAATATTATTATTGTTATTATTTTAAATGCATCATTGCATTAACATTATAAACATTGAACTATCGAAGAAATCCAAATTAATAATTACAAATCGAATGCAGAATCTCAAATCGGAAATTTATGTTGAAGTTTTTAGTTGAAGGATGATGAGTCAAGAGTAGTGTTGAGCAAGTGAACTATTCTCCTAGTGTGACACATGGTAGTTAGTTGGAGGGTATCAATCTATATGATGGTCCAAATGGCCTAGCACTAAAATACTAACTCTTGCTAGTTTTACCTTTCAAAGACCTAGTTTGTCTTGCCATAAATGTCAAATCAAAAACTTGGGTTGAATTATTAGAATTAGTTGTCTTGCTTGCTATTTTTGGTCAAATCCAAAAGCAAATTTAGTTTTACTATTCTTGGTTGACATTCTTTCATGTAAAATAACTTGTTAACAAGCAAGGTAGTTTTGTCAAAATCAAATCTTGGCTCAAATTCCTAATATTACCAATCTCAACACCTAAATCGACCCTCTCTTTTGTCAGGTTTGTGAAATGAAAGCGAAGTTTGGTTGGTCAACCACACTAGATATTTTCCTAGTCCTGTGAAAGAAAAAAGGCCTTTCTTATAGTCACTGCTACTAATATGGCCAAGTTAAACAAATTCAACTTACTTGGCATAGCTAGAAAAGTTGCAAGTGTGTTACAACCTTAAACATAGTGTGGTTTCTTTACATCAATCTGATATGTAAGTCAACCTTGAATCGTAGTTTATTATTCTTGGACAAAGTAAGTGCAAAGAACAGTTTTGGAAACATTGGTCTTAAGAGGAAATGTGCTGAAATGAGTCATTGCTGGATTCCTTTACTTCACACAAGAGGTTGTATTCACAAATAAACATCCATACAACCGTCACTGTTTGAGGGAAAAAATATGTGTTGCTAGGACAACACACAACAAAGCAACCACCCAATAATTCGTTGCAAACAAAGATGATTTACTTCACCTTCAGGACAAAACTAGAAGGTTTTCATCAACAATAATTGTGTCCCTGATTCATGCCATAAGAAGTAAATGTTGGCTGATTTCTTAATTATTTCTAGAAGGATTTCGTTTTTAAGCAACACTAATTATAGGATGAAGTCCAACACTGAGGGTTACGCTTTAGATAGTTAAGAGACAGAGAGAGGAGAAAATAAATGCCAACATTGAACGTGATTATTTTTAGCGGTTGTCTTTGGAAGTTAGCATAAACAACAACTTTTTCACGCCAAAAGCTCATCCAAACATCAAAAAAGCCATCCAAACAACAAAGTAAACCCAGTCAAAATTGGGAAATACATATCGTTTTTTCCTTGGGGATGGAAAATCGGTATGCAAAAAGTGCCCAAAATTTGCCTAGGATGGTTTAGGAACGACTTGGAAGTCCCCAAGTCCCCAACAAAGCCCCCCAAAAATTGGGGATGTTCCCAACCCCTATAAAAGTTCCCAGAATGTCGGGTACAAGGGATTTTTTGGTTTGGAAGGGTCCCCGTGCAATATAAATTTGTTCTCTTATATATATATATATATATATATATATATATATATATATATAATGTTTTTCTTTTTTTTTCTTAATTGGAAAAGGCTTGACGACAAGATGGAGAACCTCCAAACTTACTTTTTGTGGCTAAAACCTCAATTGCAATGACAACAAAATTGACAAAGGGTTAATGGCCAAATGCTGAATCATACTAGCTTTGATACCAATGTAACCTATGTTGCATGAAACTTCTAGGAACCTCGCGTTTCGGGATGTACCTGTACTTGAAACTCCGAAACCTGGCCGAAACTCAACTGAAACTCGACCATCATGTAATCATCTATGAGAATTAATACAGACTTGGTTTTCCTTCTAAATTGTCAACTATGGGTCATATTCCCTTTTTTCTTGAAAGATAATGTGTTATTCACTTATTTATAAATTTATATCTATATATATATAAACATATATGATGTTTTAGTTGACATTTTGGCCGATGTTTCCATTTTTGGGAGGTGACGTTTCTAAATGTACCTGTTTCCGAAACTCCAAAACATGTTGGCGCTTCATGCAACTTAGAATATAACAAACAAAGTTCGTTTAATGACGTCAAATAGTCGAAGATATTTGGGATACAGTAAAAGAATCCATTATAAGAATAAAGAATATATTGTATAAATCTATAAATGAAGAATATGTATGATTTTATATGAGGGCCCTATTTATATACCTGACAAGGTGCCCCTTCACGAATAGTCATGTCGTTTAGGACATGTCTGTTCAATAAATAATTATTATTTAATTAATCATTATTATGATTATTATTACTTATATTATTTTTATATATTATTTTCGTAAGTTTGGTTGCACCAAGATGACTATTAGATAATTGATGATAATGATATTCATACACAAAAAAGTAGAAGCTAGAAGAGAGAAAAGAGAAAGAACATGAGATGAGAGAAAGATTGTAGCGTTGGTGTTGTTGAAGACAATTCAATTTGAAATCATGGCCGCCCCGTATATTCATAACTTCCTCCCCTTTCGAATTCCTCCACTAGGTACTAGGAAGAATCAATGTTATCGGAATCGAACCGGTTATCGAACCGGAAAACCTTGTGGACCGGGAACCGGTCGGAACCGGACCGAAACCGGAAAAAAACCGGAAAAAAAACCGGTTTACCAAAAACACATAAAATATTCATATTTAAAGAAAAACCAGATATATTCATGTACATCCATATTAATCCAAACCATTTAAACACAAATATGCAAAAGTTTTCATTATATAGGTGCAAATAGCCAAAATAGCACTTAGTGCAAAACATCGCTGAACAAAAAATGTAACAAACATCAAGAAACAGGCTCTAAAAGGCCTTTATAGTCCAAAATAACATGTTAGATCATAGTATTATACTATAGCCTACAATACTACAAACTACATATGATCAAATCATCAATCATCATCAGAATCCCTAAGTCACCTGATACGGGGATACGGGGATTCGAAGAATCGGATACGGGTACGGTGACCCCGGAACAACATACTTCTGGGATACGATACGTTATATATTATTTTATTAAAAAATATATATATTTTAAAATATATATATATATATATATATATATATATATATATTAAAAATTAGATATATTTTACACAAATTCATACTTAATTCATTGATTTAAACATAGATTTATCTATCATCTTCGATAGTCAAGGTTTTGTTTGAGTGATGGGTACATTTTTAGTAGGGTCATGATAGAGGAGTTTGACAACCAATGTCACTAACATCAAGGTACATAGAGCGATTGGTGCTCTTGATTAAATACGAGTTCCATACCCTAATACATGACAAAATTCGATGGAAACATTGCAATAACCCAATCCTGAAATCCTGAAAAACTGATAAGTCTGCTTGATTTTGAATGAGATCTAAAATTCTACTTTCTCCATGTGAAATTCAATGAGGTCGGAACCACTCTCAAACATCCAGAGTCATTTCATGGTAATGTTAAAAATTTAAGTAAAAGGATGAAAATGAAGATTAAGGAGAATGTCACTTTTACTTTAAGAATTTAACATTACCATGAATAGTGTGAGGGAAATAGAGGGGGTGGGGGTGTTTTAGTAGCTTTAAGGGGGGCTAGGGTAGCGTTATTAACTAGGAAAAATAATAATTTAGAAAAAAAATTAAAAAAATTAAAAAAAAAATTAAATTTTTTTTTTTTTTTTTAGTGCCCAGGCTTGTGAACCGGTGGAACCGGTCTCTGAACCGGTCCGAACCGGACTGGTACGGAACCGGCCGGTTCAGTACCGAACCGGTCATTTCCGGTTCGGAGGGCCGGTTCGGACCGGTTTTGCCTCCAAACCGGTCGGACCGGCCGGTTTTTCAGAACCGGTTCGGTTCTGATAACATTGGGAAGAATATAGGTCGAATTTCCCATATATGACAATTAATGCATACTGGAAAAGCATGTGGAGTCCACTTGCATTCTAATTGAAACGTTGAGTTAAGTGGCTCTTGCTCGAGTTTAACTAAAGTATTTTTAAATTGTCCTAAGTTAAAAATATCCTCTATCATAATTATAGCTAGTTCGACTTGGGTAAAAGCATCTTTGAGTATTTTGAGTATATACAACTCGAGCTAGGATAAAAAATATCCTTGGATAATTTAGGGAAATTCAATTTGGAATAAAATATCTTGGAGGTAATTTAGGAATTTTGAACTGGGCTAAAGATACATTTGGAGAATTTTGGAAATTTGATTTAAAAGAGGAATAACAGTGTGCATTAGGAGAGAGAAGACGGACCATGCATTTTGCCACATCACTAATGACTCACATTTAAGTCCAAATGTTTGCCACTTTTCTATTCCATAAATTTTCATGTGTCATCCTCTTAGATTGCTACATGACCCCTTGCTATAATAGAAATGGCAAAAGTAGTAATCCCTCTAAAAATAGGAAAAGATAGAAAATTCTGGAACGAACAGGGGAACCTTGTTGTATGTGCTATGTCTAAAAATAGGCACTACTAAAAATACAAAATTGTTTGTATGTCCACATTATTAGACGCATCGGACTCAAATTTCTACGGGGAGTCCAAATATTCGATTAGCACTACTATGTAAAGACTACTAGAAATATAAATGTATTGTATTTTGATGAAATCACCTTCATCGATCTCACTTTTTAGTGGGGAGGCTAAATATGTTGCTCGATCTAACATGCAACCACTGCAAAAAATATAAATTTCTTGTGTGCCCTTGAAGCCATGCTCATTAGTTATCTTCTGGCATGGAAGCCGAATCCACTATCAAAATCAACATGCAAGTAATACTTAAAATAGTGTCCTCACATGTTGCCAAAAAGTGTTGAGATTTTGGTTAGCATCGAATGTGCTCTGGCTCTGAAACTTTCTGGAGGGGCTAGAACACATGAGATCTCCAAGACCTAGAAATCGTTTGGAGAAATTCCACTTGGTGTAAAAGTTATTCAAATAATTAAATTTTTTAATGGGGACCCAAGTCTAACTTACGGAAATTGAAAAATTTAAATGAATTAATTTACACATGTGATGAGAATGTTCCAAGTGACATGGATCAAGCTTTCTCTAATCTTAGCTGTTGATTATTGATTAGATCATGAACGTTTATTTCTCAACGAGAAAAGTATTAAAGGAAGGCTTGGGGTTAGTTGGATAATACACACAGAGTAGCAACACTTGAGCTAAGTCGAAATTTTGAGGCGCAGTTTGCTGAGAATTTTCTAGTGAGCTTGCAGTGCTAGTGTGGGGCAGATCGACAAGTGATGTTATGATCCGAGGTCGAGAATACATACATCAAAGAGGTAGTACCATACCAGGTAGCGCAGAGGACAGCAGGAGGGACGCAGTGCAGCCAAGCTGACGCAGAGACCATGCAGAGGCAACGCAGAGGCCTTCAGAGTGATGCAGGGTAGCTTGTGCTGCGCAGAGGCTGCACTGGTTAGAGGGGGTGATGCAGAGGCTGGAGGAGCTGCACTGAGGGTTCTACTGGGCCAGAAAGGGCTCGTATTCAGTAATTCCTGAAGGGTTTTAATCAACCATATTTTATGTCTCCGAGTGATAAGGTACTACTGTCGTGAAATTTCTTTGTGGGGCAAACCACTACTGGTGCCCTAGATGCATTCAGATATTTTGCTTAATAAATAAAACCCTTAAAGAGTTGCCACACCGGTTTTCCCGCATTGGGTTTTTCCGGGGACATTTGTTCGAAAAATCATGTGTGTCCTTTGTCATATGTGCGCTATAATTCAGTAATTGATATGTAAATGTGTAGGCTGCTAGTTGTGTTTACGTCGCTATTTTCTGAATATTTCTGAAAATAACTTGTATAATTAAATCACAAGTAGGATAAGTAAATCAAGATTCTACAGTAGGGTATTTGTAATTTGTATTAAGAAATTTTCACATGGTATCAGAGCATTGCAGATCAAGCTGAAGCCATCAACAAGGCGCTGAATACTTTTGCTACAGAACGGGCAGCTGAAGCAGCATAGATCTGGGACGCAAACCTAGGAGAAGGGATGCAGAGCTAGTCTTCTCACGCAGAGGCATGCACATGCCCTAGTGGGTGATGCAGAGCTTGTCAGGCTCATGTTGGGCTGACGCAGGCCCTAAAGGTTGACGCAGTTCGAGTTGGAGAGACGCTATGCCAGTTGCTGGGGATGGAAGTGCAACTTCTGATCTTCGAAGTTGCTGGTGTGGCAACAATTTTGTTGGTGCAAAACAATGCCTAGCAAAGTTGACAAAGTAAGGGGAAACAATCCCTCAGTAGATTTTCGCTAAGAAATCTGAGATTCGATTAGGAGGGTGATCGTAGAGGGCTGATTCGACAGAATTGGTGGAGGATTTCCGGGAGGGAAATCAATTGTTAGAGGGAGAAATTTCTCTAGAGGGTTTCTATCGCCAAGAAACCTAGATCTGATCTTCTGTTGAGTGCCACAATAGTAGAAGGGAGAAGAGGACATGTTTCAACTGTTTGAGCAGAGATGGCCCCATACGGACTGAGAGATTAGGATAGGTTTTATATTATTAAGCAATAGTGAAATTCCGAGTACAATCTATGGATGCCCAACTGACAATCCAATCAACAAAATAAACTGGCCGAAATATCTGTGAGGGAAAATACCTCAACACCAAGGTTGATCCTACTCTGATAATTGACCAAACTAGCTAGTAGTTTTGACTCTGCGTAAGCTTCTTGGCAGTGCTTGCGCAAAACCTAGCTTGCTAAGCTCGAAACTGCAAAGAAAAATGACGTCCTGCCTGACTCTGCCTCTTGGAGAAATTCGCTTGGCCTCCTGGAGAATTTCCGTGTTGAAAACAACTGAATTTCTCTTCCCTCCAGCAAAATCGATCTCCCTCTGAAGTCTTCTACGCCGCCTTTGCGCAAATCCACTAGGAAATATGACCCTTCTGCTGTTGACTCTTTGCATTTAAAAAAAATTTCTTCCAGACTCATTGTACTTGCCCCTCTCTATCTTTGTTTCCCTCTAAAGCTCGAACTCTTTCGACAAATGCTGGCTCTCTGGAAAAATCAAACTCTCCAAGGAAATCGATCTCTATGTGTATGTTTTCCATCTACCCATCTATTTCTTTTTATAATCTTCTGTTGGATCTCCAATGACCAAGATTAAAGCTTAATCAAGGGATAAGATCATATCAGAGTCGATTAGTGTGAGATTCTAGATTATTCACTCATTATCTCAAATAATACTGATTGATTAACTAGATTTCCTAAGTTTAGACTTAGGAAATATTAAGAAATAGGCTAATAATCTAATTGAGACACTTCTAGATGGAGTTTCTAGAAACGATTTTTGGGTTATGGAGAACTCCTGTGTTTTAGCCTCTCCACAATGTTTCTAGACTAGAACACCTCTGATGCTACAAAAACTAGCACTCCCCCCTCGTGAGAACAATGTTCATGTGTTGCACCTTTGCTACAACATCCTGTCTTTGTATCACCCTCTGTCACGTTGCTGATGTCTAGCCACTGCCCACCAACCACTGTGCAACTCTGATGCTGCATCCGTGTTGTTGCTGACACTGCTATACTGTTGCCAACTCTGCATCTGCACTGCAACTCCCTCTCAACTGTTGCTGCTGCAACTACTGCAACTGAGAAGCATCCTAAGTACTAAATCAAATGTCTGCTGCATCTGTCTCCTGAGTCATGTTACTGACCATTTTGTGGTGATATCCCTAGGAGAATTTTTTTCTCCAAGATGGTCCTCAACCGACAGCCAACAACCCCTTGCAACCACCAACTAGCTCCTTGTGCCATTTCTCTACCACCTGAGCCAACAATGTAGTCCCTCACCTATATGCCATGATCATATGTTTGAAGGTGGGCCTCCCAAACCTAAAGGCATGCCTTGTTATTTGGTAATTGAGTATTATGGTTTATTTATCATGGAAACACTTAGCCATGGATTAATGGGGGGATTCGGTGGAAAGAGTGGGTTAGGTTTGTGTTCTTGTCCCCTAGACCTCTTTTGGATGTTAACCTTGGGCCTTAGTCCCGTGGGATCTTTTTTAGTGACCTTTGGGCTTTAGGGATGGTACTACATAGGAAACCCTGATTTTGGTTGTGTGGTTTCGCTCCCTCATCCACATGTATCACTCCCATTCCGCTCATTATAACTCCATTCATCAATCCTCTCACCTGGGTCGACATTGCTTTGCTGGGTCCACATAGGGTTTGCCTCCCTCCTCCGCTTGTCCACACTATGGGTCAGACTTGGAACGTTGCCCAGAGGTTGTTGCAGTAAAAAAGAAAAGAAAAGAAAACATAATTGTCCACAATCAACAGGAAATTGTACCATAAAATGAAAAAGATAGTTGGGACAAAAGCATTTAGCACATGGGCAAAAGCCATTGCATGAGCTCTAACCCATTCCATGGCCATCACCCTGGTTCATATAGGCCCTAGATGAGCTTCCTCTATCATTCATGAACCCATGATTGTCCCAATCCTTAGTGGGCAATGAACTGCCCTACCTTAAAGGGGTATCCACTACTATACTTTACATATCATGTTGTCATTCCTTGAGCCTCGAGCAGTTAACAAAAAAAAATCATGAAAGGCAAAAGGCATATGAAGAAGGGTGGAAAAATCAAGGCCGGGGCAACTCATGTACCACGATTGCTCCCGCCTATACATTATTTACCCAAGTGTGTGCATCCCTTTATTAGCTACCCTCGTACCTTGGCATGTGGCCCAAGATTGCCCCTCTCATCGCCTACTCTGTTCCATCACTTTATCACATACCACCATCATTTGAAGGATGTACCATGGACATACCATGCCCTTTAGAAGTAGAGACCACCTAATAAGGTGCTTGGTTAACCCCCTTTGGAGCTTGGAGACATTAATACATGCCAACGTCCATTATGGAAGGGCATGCCATTATGAAGTGCCCACTTGTTTTCCATGGTTTGTAAACTATTTTACTTGATTTCTCTAATGACTTGGTATACTGGAAGGCAAGGGGATGGATTGGATCTTATGCAGGATTGCAGATGGTCTCCATTTTGGGTTTGGTCTTCCTATATGGGGTCCTAACCCTCGAGAGGGCTACATTGGCACATGTAGGGTACGTATAGAGAGGCATAGGCCTCCACAACATCAGAAAACACTCCATGGATCCCCAAAGTCATTCAAAGATTTCCCGTGGCCCACCTATTGCATGAGGAAGATGCGCCTGGTTCACCATGCTTAGCTGACCCAATAGTTACATTATGCACTTGGTAGATGACCCATGACCTGTATGATGATGTGGCATCATTTACATCATCATCTGAGCCCTTGCAGATTGTCTACATGCATCTTCGATCTGTTTGGAGACCCGTGAGGTCACTTGTGTGCCCCCACACCCATTGGGAGCACCACATGTTTATTATTTGGAGAACAAGGGGCCAACCCCTTAACCACTGCTTTTGGGAGTCCTATTTTACATTATGGCACTTATGCACTTCATCAATCCTCCTCTTAGGCCCAACGACATGTATTATTGATCATTCGACCTCTTGAGAGGCTTATTCTTTTGATTATGAGCTAGTTTGGTGGGCTTGTCACCAAAAGTTAGTTATCTTATACATTGTTTTATTCTAGGGGCTAAATTAGGCCTAATTAGCTAAATCAATCTCATTAGAAGTGTCTAAATACAAGTGATGTGATTTCATTTTAGCATCATTAGTTGGTTTGGACTTTTATCTCTTTAGAGAACTTCACTATCATTCTTGGAGGACAAAATTTTGGAGCATGGAATGAATTTTGATGTTTGGATCATTTTCTCGTCTTGGAGCTTCTTGATTGGAAAAATTTTGATGGTTGGATATACTCTTATACATGTAAGTGCATTTTAATGCTATTATTTCTTTCTTTTTTGTCACATACATTGTTGTTGGGATTTCACTATACTAGGGCTAATTTACTGCATCCATTTATGCGAAGTTGTGGAAATTTTGTTTCTAGATAATGTTGCTTCATGTATGGGCCATGTATAATTAATGAATATTCCTAGGGATGTTTTATCATTGAAATTCATCTTGTCAAGCCATTAATTCTGCAAAACAAAGTATAAAGCCTTTGAAGTTGCTTTTGCTGCTTCCCTAATGCTGAGCGAAGTTATTTTTGAGGCCTCCTTGACAAAGAAAATCCAAAATCCATAGTCATAATTGTTAGAAAATCATAAAGGCAGAAATATTTTCTTATTCTTGATAATTACTTGTGATGTTTCTTGGTATTACAATTCTTTATTTTCTTTCTTTTATTTCATCAAGCAATTACCAAAGCAACAACACATAAAACAATTGACCCCAGTTGTAGGCACTATGCCAGGGCAAAACCCCCCTCGAGGGGAAAACACAATGAAGATAATTCTTCTTTTCAATAGTATTCTTTGAGACTCTTCACCCTAGACATATACCAAACCTTCCCTCCACACCAAGTCATTCTCCCAGATCTTCGACCCCTTTCCAGCAGTAGACGGCTTCCGACAGCAACAAAACTTGGAAGACTTCGATCTCCCAATCTAGGGCACGAAATTGAGAGAGAGAGGCAACAAAATTTTGTTTTTCTTCTTCTCCTTAGACTTCCCCAAACTCGCACTTCTTTTGGCTTCCCGACAACAAACTTAGAACTTTTCCCAACTGCAAGAGATATCGAACTAGCTTGAGAGATGATTGATCCAAATGAATTCGATATTCTTCCTTTTATAGGCTTCAGGTGATGTCGAATAGGTGTCTCTTAGGGCGACATGATCCCATTTAGGCCGACTTAGTGTGGAGGTCTCATAATTCATATTTTACTCAATATTAAACCTTTTTACATGATTCAAAAGGCCAAGAAGGGTCTCTTTAAATTTACAATGATTCTATTAACTCAGAATAAATCCTATAAGTCCTTAATGGGAACTTTGACCTAAAACAAGGTGACTCAAGCATGAAACCCATGCTTTAATAAGTTACAATAATAATAATAAATTTTTTTTTCTTTATTCTTTTGATAAGTACATTATAAGATGACTCAAATACATTAAATGAAGACCGAACCTAGTTACATTTTCCAACAATAATTCCTCTTGACTCCAATCTCTGTTATAGAATCATAAAGGGAGAAAGATTCTCTTATTCTTGATTATTTACTTGTGATATTCTTTAGTTCTTATTCTGTTCTTCTAATCTTCTTTCTTGTTAGTCATTCAAGAAAATATCCAAGCAAATGCACATAGATCAAGGACACAAGATGTAGGCCAGCAGCCAGGGAAAAAACACTCTTGGGGAAAACCCAATCAGTAATTCGTCCTTCAATAGTAATTCTTGAGACTCTAGACCTTTACTCGGACTTCCTCCACACCAAGTTAGGCTTCCTTTTGATCCTTCCTTAATCTGTCAGCAGCAACAACAGTAGCAACACTATGTAGTAGTTTCTTTGACCTTGAACTTTGACCTTGCTTCTGGAACTTCGATCTCGAGGGAAAGACTTTGATCTTGCTTCTAGGAGTTCGATTTTGACCCAACACAGCTTCTCAAGGCAACAACATCCAACAGAATCAACTTCGACCTATTCTTCTCTTAGCAACAACAATTGGCAGCAACTGATGTAACAAGTAATGAAGGGCTTCGATCTTCTTGATCATAACACATGAGAGAGAGAGAGTAGCACCAAAATTTCTATTTTCTTCAAATCCTTTAGCTTGCTCAAAACCACACTCTAATTGGCCTCTTCCTCCACTTCACACTTTTTCCCTGATTCAAAAAATGATATCGAATTTTTGAGTGTGAGTGAGTTGTCTCCAAATAAATTTGATCTCCCTATATTTATAGGCTTATGATGGGTTTCATTTATTGGACTTGAGGTCGACTTGATGTGGAGGCTCCATGAATCATATTTGACTCAATACTTGATCTAATTGCATGATTCAAAAGCCTAATATGAGTCAATTTAAATTTGCAATAACCCTATAGACTCAGAAAAAATCCTAGAAGTCCACAATGGGGACTTTGACCTAAAATAATATGACCCAAGCATGAAACCCATGCTTGAATAAGCTATTTAATAATAGTATAAAATTCTTTTGACAAGTACAATAAATATTAAATCAAATACAATTTATGAAAATTGAACCTAGTTACAATCTTCAACAATCTTCCCAAAGTATTAGTCACTGGTCTACCATAAGGTGATCGATCACCTTAACCTAAATTTTTTATCCCATTTCTTCTTTTTTAGGACTAGCTCATTAGGTCTCCTAGGGCATCATTATCTTGCAAACTACCAGTTCAAAAACTTTGATCTCTTGGGATTTTTTGCGTTGGGGTTTCTCCTAGGTACCCTCCATTTTTGAAGAAATTCCGATTGTGGGATTTTGAGATACTTCAAGCCCTAGCCTTGAGGTCGAGTTTTTCCCTTGGTTTCCTTAGGCTAGAAACCTCATTGGGATCCCCACATTGCCTTGAATTAAAAAATCATTCTTTGGTCCCTTTCTCCTTTCGGATTAGGTTAAGCATATCATCAGTTGCTAAACCCTACTCCCTTGACCTAACCCTAGGTCCACTTGGTCCCATGTGGTCCCACACATCATTAAGGACAATTCTTCTTAGATCACTTAGGATCCAAGTCTTCACAATAATTTTAGGGCTCAAGGACGCCCATTATAAGATACATACCCCAAAACCTAAACCTTTAAATTCTCTTTGAGCCCTTCCCTGAGAGCCTTCAACCTTGCCTTCCAAAGCAAGCAAGCCGTACATTTGAGCCTCTCTTGTGAATAGGCCTCTAGGATCACCTCTCACCCTATCATTGATCCATTGATTTCGTGATCCGTATTATAACGGGTCTCCTCCCATCAGTGGAAGTTCGTAAAGAGTAGGGAGCCATAGTCGATATGACAATGGACTATTGCTCCATTGTCGCCCTTGACCTGGTAGAAGCCCTTCAAGGACCCCATTTTATGACCATTGCTCCATTTTGGCGTCGTTTCCATGGAAGAAGCAGGTCTGCCTCCCTAGTGAATCATTGAGGAATTGATTCATTGACGACAATTTTATTATTCCTCTGGCGTCTCCACTCATTGTCCAAACCCCTAGTTTGTTTGAAGGTGATAATATTCCTCCTTTAACTAGGGCTGCTGCAAAATGGAAAGAACGAGCTTCATCACTTGTTGGAATCACCCTTCTCCCTGAATTTGTGAAGGTCAGTGGTCCCACCCCAAAGATGGGAACCAGTTCCACCAATGACCGTTCCAAGAAGACTAAGAGTGAAAGACATTTGTTTAGTGTCTTCGCCCCTTTGGAATTGAGTGATGATCCTAAACAATTACCTGAGAAATACAACCATTGGTTACATAAATTCAAGGGTGATGCTACCATGAGTGCTTGTGACATTGTTGAAGAATTCTACTGGCACATGTCCCCTAGAATGACATTTGATGAAGATAGGCCAATGATGCTTTTTGCTTTATTGCTTGAAGGATAAGCAAGAGAATGGTAGCTTAGTCTTGCCCCAACATGCATTGAAGATTCTGATGAGTTTGAGGATCTATTCAAGAAAAGATGGTCATGCAATGGCCAAGGAACCTTTAGCATCAAGAAGTTGTATCAAATAAATAGGGGAAGGGAAGACACTTGGGAATTCATTCAAAAGTTTGATAGGGTAGTCCCGGATATCACTGATCACCTAAAGCCCTCCGATGCCAACATCCTTGACAAATTTATTAAAGCCGTGGGTGGGCACCTAACATATGCATTGAGGGACAAGAAACCTTATAGATTGGATGAAGCTAAAGAGATAGCAATGCAGGTTGAAGAAAACATGCATATCTCGAGAATGGATGCCAATGAACACCCTAGGGCCAAAACCGAGATTAAGAAGGAAAAGTCTAAAGACCAGCATGAGGAAACCCTCCCGACCATCCTTAAAAAAATGGAAAAGCTTAGTGAAGAGGTCTACTCACGAGATAGGATAGTTATGAATAAAATCATTGCATTGGAGAAGGCCCAAAAGTCTAGTTACATTACAAGGGGAAAACCTTTTCCTAAAAAGAAAAGTGAAGAAGATAAGCCAAGCTCCTCTCAAGTCCCAAAAATTTTGGTTCCAACCAATGCAATGGAGCAAGATTCATCTTCCGAAGATGAGCAAAGTGAGAATAACAAGAATAATAAGAAGTAGATGAGCTGGCTAACCTTCTAGAATCTGATGTCTTCAACATTTTGCTAGGGGGTTCATACACTCATCCTCCCATTAGCGAGGTCACAATCAAAGAAGAGAAAGAGGAGCCTATTCTTAGTGTTGATACTAAGAATGGAAGATTCAAAGCAGTGCAATATTCACGAAAGGATAATAATAAGGACCCCCCAACAAAGATGACTCTCCTCCTAAGCAAGCCCTTTCTTAGGAAGCTCCCCATAAAGATCATCCTAAAAAGGATCCCTAAACTAAAGTTGAGCCTAAGAAGGATCCCCCAAGAAGAGAGAACACTAAGAAGAAAGAAAAGGGCAAACACGCTGGACTTAACATTGACTTAGAGGCTACTATAGGGAAAATAACTATACTCGTTCCTTTGAAAGAGATTTCGAAATTTCCTAAACAACAACAACAAATTAAGAAGTCCCTTGGTTTTGAGTAGGAAGAATTACTTGAAGACTTGCAAAACATTCATATTCCCGATCGTAACCCCGGGCATGAACCTTTTATGCTCACTTCGGCTATCAATGACTTCTTATTACATAATTGTATGCTAGACTCCGAGGCTTCTGCGAACATCATGCCTTTGAAAGTCATGAAGCAATTGGGTCTCAGCATCACTTGACCATACAAGGTATGTGGTTTTAAGTCTAAGCTTGTGGAAGTTTAAGGCCTCATAAAGGATATTAAGGTTTGCTTTGTTAGGAACCCCGATATATCCCTTCTCATGGATGTTGTTGTCATAGATATTCCTAATGTATGGGGAATGCTCTTGTCTAGAAAATGGGGGGCCACTGTTGGGGGTCACGTACAAATGGACTTATTATACTCCACTATCCCGCAATCTGATGGAACTCCTTTTATCCTCTATAAAGAGCTTACTTACCTTTCTCACGTAATTAAACTTTGACCAACCCCATACTACGAGACACTTGACATTGAAAAGCCATATCCGATCCTTCCTTCACAGGAAGTTCGCATCCTCAAACGACCAAATCACAAAACAAGCAAAAAGTGGAGGCCTAAAAGAGAATATAATGTCGGGATTTGGTCTTAGTTGATAAAGCCCTAATTCCTGTCAAGATCCATGGAAAAGTTGAGGAGGATTATTACTATATTGCTAAACTCAACGATGAACTATGGCCACAACTGGTCAAGTTAAGTCGTATCACCCCTTTCCTTGACACTTGACATTGTACCATAGATGCATTTCATGATGATTCTCTTAAGAGGGAGAGTTACATTCTCAATTTAATTTACTTATTTCATGAGAGAATTCGTTTTTATTAATCCATTAAAGGTGGACGACTTTAGACTATTTTATATATAATAGTATCACAATATTAATAATATTAGTAAGGATAAAAATATTAATTCTTGACTTGTATAATCATGATTGATTTGCTTTTAAAGTGGATTCCATATATCGAGATTATCCTTGATCACTTAGACATGACTTTCTATTTTTGGAAAGTCACTTCCAAATTGAGATGTGACTTACTATTTTTCGAAGTCATATTATAATTGTTAGAAATGAAATTTTATTATAGGTGGTTCAAACAGAACTGAAAGATATGATTTCTTCTAGGAGAATTCATCCCTGAGCTGTCAAATTTTAACACTCCCTCTCAGCCAAGGAGGAATTTTTTCCTGCATCAGATATCTCTGCTTCTTCTGATCTCTTTCATTCATCTCAGTTCAACTCTGCTTTGTAACATCCATAACAATGAAGTCACAATTTAAAGAAGAATCATCCACTTGACACAAATTTGGAAAGGAAAGAACCATGACATGTCACATAGACAAGGATTATACTCAACCAATTTTCATCTCAAAAAATTAGGTGATGGAACACAGACATTTCATAGACAAGAGTTAAACAAGCCACACATACAAGAATCAAACATAACCAAGTGTCAAGTGGTGGAACACCTGCATCCTAGACAAGTCACACATATAAGTCTCACTACACCTATTGGCAAGATAGGTGGCTCTTCCCATGTCCCAGACTGTGGGTTAGATGCATATTGAGGCCTACTCTTGTGGCGCACACTACACAAGAGGTCCCTCATCCTCACGAGCTTTCTGACATCATTCCTTAATCCTCTGAGCTCTGACAGGGGGGAAAGGCAACTCAATGTTCTTGATTAGCTGCGACCACCTCTCGAAAGGGTCACGTCCATAAGTCAAATTTGTTCTCTAAAAACCAAGAACTTCCCTTTTGATAAAGGCTTGGTAAGATTGTCAGCTATCTGATCATCAATGGAGATGTGATGGAGCCTCACTGCTCCTCTTTTCACCATATCTTAGATATAGTGATACTTGATCTCAATATGCTTGGACTTGTCATGAAACACAAGCTTTTATGCAAGATGAATCCCCAAAAAGCTTTCTCAGCCAAACTGCCTCACAACTAACCTTGCTAGTAGCAATGTACTCATCTTCAGCTGTACTTAGTGCAACAAAATTCTACTTTCTACTCATCCAAGAGATCATGGAAGATCCCAAGATAAAGAAACACCCATAAATGTTTTTTTTGTCCACAGAGTTACCTGCCCAATCAACATTAGTATATCCATGAAGTCTTACATTTTTAGCACTATATTTCAATCCTAGATTTATAGTTCCATGCAAGTATCTGAGTATGTGTTTTGCAGTAATCTAGTGGGCATGAAAGGGATCAATCATATGTTGACTTAAAGTGTATACAACAAAGCATATTTCAGAGCTAGTGTTTTCAAAAAACATCAAAGCGTTGATGCACTTTCTATACTCTATGGGATTTGCTAGACTAAGTCCTACAACTTTGCCACATAATTTCTTAAAGTTCATTTCCATTGGAGTATGCATGGACTTACATTCTACCATGGAAAATCTTTCAAGAAGCTTAACAACATATTTTCCTCGAGAAAGATAAATTTCACCAGGTCTTTACCAGACCTCTAGACATAGAAAGTAATGCATCAAACCAAGGTCTTTCATTTCAAATTCAGAAGTTAACTCCCTCTTACACTGGAGGATAAAAGGTTCTCATCTTGTTAAGAATAAATCATCAACATACAATACCAAAATCAAAGGTATACCTTGGACTGTCTTGAAGTAGAGGTTTGGGTTTGCACTGCTTCTTGTGAAACCAAGCTTTGTCAGGTAGCTATCAATGCGCTCATACCAAGCTCTTGGAGCTTGCGTCAACCCATATAAGGCTTTCTTTAGTCTGCATACATGAGTTTCCCTGTCATGCTCTTAAAAACCTTGTGGTTGTTCCACAAATACCTCTTCCTTGAGGAAGCCATGCAAGAAAGCAATTTTTCCATCCAGTTGGTGAAGAGTCCATTCTTGGTTAGTAGCTAAGGCAACAACAGATCAAATAGTAGTATATTGAACTACAGGTGCAAAAATCTCATCATAATCTATTCCCTCTTTCTGAGAGAATCCTCTAGTTACAAATCTAACCTTAAATTTTTTAATACTACCATCTACACCATGTTTAATCTTAAACAACCATTTGGAAGTGACAACATATTTACCTTAAGGTCTAGGAACCACTTCCTAGACATCATTTTAGATGATGGACTTCAGTCATGGCATCTTTACAGAGTTGTTCTTTTGCAACTTCTTCAAAGGTGCATGGTTTTGCCTGAATGATGTTACTCATGGCAGCAACTTACCCTTGAAACCAACTTGGCTTCTTACTTTCTCTGAACGTTCCTCTTGGGGCAGCGTGTTGTTCAACATCTTGCAAGGTATCTCGCAGCCATAGTGGTCTCTTTTTGGTAGGAGGATCATACGGTGGAGGATCTATAGGATCCATGTAACCCATTAGATTAACAACAAGCTCATTCTCTGGTTTTGGTTCAAACTCAGATGCAGTCTCTTTTTCATTAACAACTTGTTTTTCAGCAATGGCAGGAGGAGGAGAGTTTCTTGCTTTTCTGAGAGCTGCATCTTCATCAAATGTTACGTCTCCGCTAAACTCAATAGTTCCTTGACTAGGTACATAAATTATATAAGCTTTTGAATTATCACAATAACCAACAAACTTACCTTTCTTACCTGAAGCTTCTAGTTTGTTCCTTTTCTCTTTCAACACATGGAAGTACACAAGACAACCATAGATTCTCAAGTGACTCACCTTAGGCCTTTTATCAGTGAAGACTTCTTCAGGAGTCTTATTGTCTAGGGCCCGATGAGGAGTTCTATTTTGCACATAAACAACAGTATTTGCAGCTTCTCCCCACAAAAACTGTGAATTTTTTTGAATGTTACTTATGCAGAAATCTACTGTTAGATCTGGTTATGCTTCTCCTACTTAATTAAGTTATTAATGCTGAAACTTCATATTAATGTCGAAGTAAACACATAACATATTTTCACCGATTCAGATCTAAAACAGAAAAGTACATGCACACATAGACAAAGTGACACAAGGATTTTTTAGACAGTAGTCCCCGGAAAAACCCAATGCGGTAAAACCGGTCTTCTGGCTGCTGGAGGGTTTGTATTATTAAGAGTTTTCTGAATACATTAAATTTGGGTTCCACACTAGTAAAGCCGACAAAGAAAAATATAGATTTGCAGCTATCCTCTTGTTCTGAAGCCAAAACGTTGACTGATCCACACCCTCAAACGGGATTTACAAGACTCAGCCAAATCTTGGCCCTAGAAACCCTAGCGCTGCCCCTGAAGCCCTTGCGTCAACCTCTACAGCCTCTACGTTGTCCTGGAGAGGGTTGCGAAACCCCAAAGTAGGTGATGCAAAACCTACGTTGCCCCTGAGGGTCTTTGAATAACCTAGATGGGTTCCCAATTGACCAACGTTGCCCCAGAAGGGACTGCGTAGCTGAAGCTACCCCTGTGCTGCACAGCTGCTGCCATCTCTGCCGCTACTGCTCTTGCTTATCTGTGCTGCCTCTGGAAGCTGCTCTCTGCCTCTCGCTGATTCTAGGCACTGGAATCAGATCATCTCCTTTGCCCAAACTCCTCTCTGCAGCTGAAACACTTCTGAGAATTCTTAGCAAACCTTGCCCTAGAATCTCAGCTTAGCTTTAGGTGCTCTACCTCTGTGTGTCTCCTCCGAGTGACCCCAAGCCTTTCCTTTATACTTTTCTCGTTGGGAAACCAACGACCATGATCAGATCTTGAATCAATGGCTAAGATTAAAAGAAAGCTTGATCCGTGTGACTTAAGACAATTTCATCACATGTTTAATTTAATTAACTTTAATCTTTTAATTTTCCTAAGTTGGACGTAGGGTCCTTAATGAAAAAGATTAATTAATTTAATATCTCCCAAACAGGATGAAATTTTCCAAATCCCTTTTCTGAGTATTGGATATCTCATGTACTATAGTCCCTCCACAAATTTTTGGAGCTAGAGCACATCCGATGCTACTCCATCACACAAGAAAACTCAACAAAAACTTCGGTAGCTTTTGATCATGCAACATGGCTCTGACTACTTCCATAATGGTTGATCACCAAGAGAATCAAGTATATTTTTTCTAGCTTTGATTTCACCCTTTTTTATAGTTGGATTTGACAACAACACTTGCATTCTCTGGTCGATCAACTATTGTGCCTTCAACGCACTCCAGAACTTAGTGTTCTTCATGGTGATATCTACCTTTGCTTTTCATGGACCAAAGTTTGAAGCATCATTCAACTTCTCCTCTATATTGAAGTAAGACGAAGTCATCTTAATCAGAAAACTTTGGCAGCAAGTGGGGTCTCTTTAGGTGATCTCTAATCTCCTTGGATTTGTCTTCACCAAGGCTCTAATACCATGTTAAAATCTGAAAGTTCTATGCAAACATTTAAAAATTCTTTGCAGAAACTTGAAAGCTCTATGCATAAATCTGAATGTACTTTCAGAAAATTAAATGTACTTTGTAGAAAACTAAATGGAACTGAATGTACTTTGCAGAAAGATTAATGTACTTCGCAGAAAAATGAATGTATTTTGCAGAAAGTTGATTGTACTTTGTAGAAAACTGAATATACTCTGCAGAAAGTTGAATGTACTTTGCAGAAAATTGAATGTACTTTGCAGAGAACTAAACGTATTATGTTGTTACAATTACTTAGAACGCAGATTTCTTCTTCACAAATTTTCAGATCAACAATTGTAGATAAAACATAAACTTAAGGATCATATGAAGACAAACAAGCACAAACATGAGACACTAAGAGTTAGGTAATGACCAGGGCAAAACCCACAAGGGTAAAACCTGAATGTTTCTTCTTCTATTAGATTTCTTTAATTGTTCAGCAGAGTACACACAACGAGAGAGAGAGAGAGAGAGAGAGAGAGAGAGAGAGAGTTGCCAATGTTTGATCAATTTGCAGCTAAAGTGCTCTTGCTCTTTGCTTGAAGATCTCCTCCTTCTCTTGATTAGATCTTGTCCTACACACTTGCTCCAGTTCTTCCATTGCTCTTACTCTTCACTTGCTCTCACACTCCTTCACAATGAACATGTTAGTCTCAACTCTCACTTGCTCTTGCTTAAATAGATGAAAAAAGAGAGGAATTAGAAAATGAATTCATTCCTTGAGCCAATAATAGGAGAATTGAATTCCATGAGGGAGGAGCTACTTGAGGAGAAGTGTAACTCATCCCAAGAATAGAGAGAGAGGTACACTTGTCTTGAGGAGTTACAATTCGAATTAGGGAGAGAGAGAGTTACAATTAGACATGAGAGAATATTTGGTGAGAGTTACAAATCAAATTGAATGAGAGAGCTACAAGTGCATTTAATGAAGGGTTACACTTTTGTCATACATTTAATTAGTGAGGGAGAGTTACATTCTCTTAAGTGTGGAGTTACTATTTTATTCCAAGAGAGAGGTTCAATTTACCAAGTAAGAGATTCTCAATTGAATTTACTTATTTCATGAGAGAATTCATTTTTATTAATCCATTAAAGGTGAATGACTTTAAACTATTTTATAAATAATAATATCATAATAATAATAATAGTAAGGATACAAATTAAAATTTTTGACTTGTATAATCGTGATTGATTTGATCTTAATGTGGATTCCATATATCGAGATCATCCTTGATCATTTTAGACTTGAATTTCTATTTTTGGAAAGTCACTTCCAAATTGAGATGTGACTTACTATTTTTGGAAAGTTATATTAGAATTGTTAGAAATGAAATTTTATTATAGGTGGTTCAAACAGAACTGAAATAATGATTTCTTCTAGGAGAAATTCATCCCTGAGCTGTCAAATTTTAACACCATGATCGTATGTTTGAAGGTGTGCCTCCAAAACCTAAAGGTATGCTTTGTTATTTTGTAATTGAGTATTATGGTTTACTCATGATGGAAACTCTTGGGCATGGATTAATGTGGGGATTCGACAGAAAGAGTGGGTTAGGTTTGTTCCCCTGTCCCCTAGACCTCTTTTGGATGTTAACCTTGGGCCTTAGTCTCGTGGGATCCCTTTTACTGACCTTTGGGCTTTAGGGATGGTACTTCATGGGAAACTTTGATTTTAGTTGGGCGGCCCCGCTCCCTCATCCACATATATCACTCTCCTTCTGCTCATTATAACTCCATTCATCATTCCTCCCACCTGGGTCCACATTCCTCCGCTGGGTCCACATAGTGTTAGCCTCTCCCCCTCCCCTTGTCCACACTTTGGGTCGGGCCTGGAACGATGCATGAAGGTTGATGCAGTGAAAAAAAAGAAAAGAAAAGCATAATTGGCCACACTCAACAGGAAATTGTACCATAAAATTAAAAAGATGGTTAGGACAAAAACATTTAGCTCGTGGGCAAAATCCATTGCATGAGCTCTACCCCATTCCATGGCCATCACCCTGGTTCCTATAGGCCCCTAGATGAGCCTCCACTATCATTGAGGAACCCATGATTGCTGGTGGGAAATGAAGTGCACCACCTTAAATGGGGTAGCCACTGCTATACTTTACACATCATGCACTCATTCCTTGAGCCCTGAGCTGTTAACAAAAGAAAAATCATGAAAGACAAAAGACATATTAAGAAGGGTGGAAAAATCAAGGTCGGGACAACTCATGTACCACGATTGCTCCCTCCTATACATTATTACCCAAGTGTGGGTTTCCCTATATTAGCTACCCTCGTACCCTGGCATGTTACCTAGGATTGCCCCTCTGATTCCCTACTTCGTTCCATCACTTTGTCACATGCCACCAATCATTTGAAGGATGTACCATGGACATACCATCCCCTTTAGAAGTAGAGACGACCTAATAAGGTTCTTGGTTAACCCCCTTTGGAGTTTGGAGACATTAGCACATGCCAAAGACCACTATGGAAGGGCATGTCATTATGAAGTGCCCACCTATTTTCCATGGTTTATAAACTATTTTACTTGATTTCTCTAATGACTTGGTATACTAGAAGGCAAGGGGATGCATTGGATCTTATGCAGGATTGCAGATGGTCTCTATTTTGGGTTTGGTCTCCCTATACGAGGTCCTAACCCTCGAGAGGGCTACATTAGCACATGTAGGGTGTGTGTAGAGAGCCATGGGCTTCCACAACAGTAGACAACACTCCATGGATCTCCAGAGTCATTCAAAGATTGCTCGTGGTCCGCCTATTGGAAGAGGAAGATGCACCTGGATCACCATGCTTAGCTATCCCCATAGTTACATTATGCACTTGGTAGATGGCCTAAGACCTGTATGATGGTGTGGCATCATTTATACCATCATCCAAGCCCTTGCAGATGGTCTACAGGCATCTTCGATCTGTTTGGAGACCCGTGAGGTCACTTTTGCCCCCACACCCATTGGCAGAAACACAGGTTTATTATTTGGAGAATAAGGGGCCAACCCCTTGTCCACTGCTTTTGGGAGTCCTATTTCACATTATGGCACTTATGGACTTCATCAAGCCTCCTCTTAGGCGCAACGACATGTATTATTGATCATTCGACCTCTTGAGAGGCTTATTCTTTTGATTATGCGCTAGTTTGGTGGGCTTGTCACAAAAAGTTCGTTATCTGGTGCATTTTTTTATTCTAAGGGCTAAATTAGGCCTAATTACCTAAATCAAACTCATTAGAAGTGTCTAAATACAATTGATGTGATTTCATTTTAGCTTCATCACTTGGTTTGGACTTGTATCTCTTTAGAGAACTTCACTATCCTTCTTGGAGGACAAAATTTTGGAGCATGGAATGAATTTTGATGTTTGGATAATTTTCTCTTGTCTTGGAGCTTCTTGATTGGAAAAATTTTGATGGTTGGATATACTCTTATACATGTAAGTGCAATTTAATGCTATTCTTTCTTTATTTTTTTGTCACATACATTGTTGCCCGGATTTCGCTATTCTAGGGCTAATTTACTGCATCCATTTATGCGAAGTTTTGGAAAATTTGTTTCTAGATAGTGCTACTTCATGTATGGGCCATGTATAATGAATGAATGTTCCTGGGGATGATTCATCATTGAAATTCATCTTGACAAGCCATCTATTCTGCAAAACAAGTATAAAGTCTTTGAAGTTGCTTTTGTTGTTACCATAATGCTAAGCGAAGTTGTCTTTGAGGCCTCCTTGACATGGAAAATCCAAAATTCAGTCATAATTCCTCTTGACCCCAATCTCCCCAAAGGATTAGGCATTGGTCTACCATAAGGTGATCACCTTAACCTAATTTTCTTCTTTCATTTCTTCTTTTCTAGGACTAGCCCATTAGGTCTCCTAGGGCATCATTTATCTTGCAAACTACCCACTCAAAAAGTTCAATCTCTTGGGATTTTCTCCGTTGGGGTTTCTCCTAGGTACCCTCCAATTTTGAAGAAATGCTGATGATGGAATTTTGAGATACCTTCAAGCCCTAGCCTCAAGGTCGAGTTTTTCCTTTGATTTTCTTAGGCTAGAAACCTCATTGGGATCCCCACATTGCCTTGAATTAAAAATTCATTCTTTGGTCCCTTTCTCCTTCAGAATTAGGTCAAGCATATCATTGGTTGCTAAACCCAATCCCCTTGACCTAACCCACCTCCACTTGGTCCCGTGTGGTCCCAGACATCATTAAGGACAATTCTTTTTAGATCACTTGGGATCTAAGTCTTCACAAGAATTTTATGGCTTAGGGACCTCCATTATAAGATACATACCATAAACCTAGACCTTTAAATTCTCCTTAAGACCTTCCCTGAGAGCCTTCAACCTTGCCTTCCAGAGCAAGAAAGCCGCACATTTGAGCATCTCTTGTGAATAGGCTTCTAGGATCACCTCTCACCTATCATTAATCCATTCATTTTGTGATCAAGTCTCCTCCCATCGGTGAAAGTCCGTAAAGAGTGAGGATCCATAACCGATGTGGAAATGGGCTATTGCTCCATTGTTTCCCTTAGCTTGGTAGAAGCCCTTCAAGAACTGCCTTTTAGGACCCCTGCTAGTTTGAGCGATAACAAATCCTAACTGCTACTAGCCTCTGCACTATCCACTGAAGAAACTGCGCTGCTGCTGACTTTGCACTGTGCCACTTTGCATTGATACCAAAATTGTACTGTGCTCTCAACACATGTCTGCTACTAGTCTGCAACTGTCACTCGGGAATCATACACCATGACTGATCCATTTTGCTACTCAATATTGTGGGTCCTCGTAGCAAGGTAATGATCCATGAGGAGGACACCTCAATGGAGCCTGCCCATCCTCTGCAACTCTGGGACTATAGCTCTATATTGTCCCACCTCTCTCCTGAAGGTATAACTACAAACATAGAAAAGTCTTCCTCCAACCTGGAGGACAACTTGTCTATATCCGTGGACGCTGCCGCTTGGTCCTACTTCTCTTTCTTGTCCTTCATCCTAAGAGGACACTGCGTGCTGTAGAGCCCGAGCTCGCCACACCTGGAGCAATTGATCTTTGAAAAGTCCTTCTTCTTCTTTTTCTCCCCTTGTCCCTCGCTAGGACCCTTGGATGCCAGGGCCACATTCTCCTAGTCACTCTTTGGTTCCTTGTTGCTGATGCTGCTAATGGTTCTCTTTAAGAGAGCCTCGCCTCAACTCCTCTTGCTATAGATCGAATTACATCCTATCCCATTTGGGCAATGTGTCTCTGCTCTAGATACTTTGGACAAACACTTACCACTACTTTGAGACACTGTTCAATGCTAAACGTACAAGCTTTGTGGGTTGGGGTGCCTCCCCAATGACTACAACTTGGTCTCAGACCTCCTGAATCCTAGTGAGAAAGGCATTTATTCTCTGTCCCTTCTGCATCCTGATGCTCCTCAACTTCTCTTGTAGGAACATCATCCTTTGCTTAGAAGTAATTTGATATAGCTCGAAGAGAACATCCCACATTTCCTTGGTCGTAATCTGATAATCTGCCTACTTGAACTACTCTAAGCTTTGCAAATTTTTTCTTGCTGGTTGCATTGGAAAAATCAATCCCTCTACCTAGTAGTTCGAATTGCTAAAGCCAACTTCTGCGCAAATATGGAAATTGTGCTGCCAGACTCCCTCTGAATTTGGACGATTTCTGCGTTTCGTTTCTAAGCTTCCTGTCCGTTCAATCTCGCTCTGATACAATGTTAAAATTTCAAGCCTGAAATACTATTTCTACAACTAGAATTAATTCTTCTAATTGTTAACTAATTAAGAATTTATTTTTTACGACAAATATCAAATAAATCACACTACAACCTTAACAAATAAAATTGTTGAAATAATAGCGCTGGAAACTAAGAAATGCGAGCACACACAAATACAAATTTACGCAATTATTTTTTGACAAATGTCCTTGGAAAAACCCAACTTGGGAAAACCAGTGCAACAACTGAGGGTTTTATATTATTAAGCAATAGTGAAATTCTAAGTATAATCTATGGATGCCCAACTGGCAATCCAATTGGCAAAATAAACTGGTCGAAATATGTGCGAGGAAAATTGCCTCAACACCATGCCTTATCGTGCTTCAACAACTAACCAAACTAGCCAGTCGTCTTGCATTTGCGTAGTGCTTGTGCAAACCCCAACTTGCTAAGCCCGAAACTGCAAGGAAAAATGACGTCCTCGCTGACTCTACCTCTGGGAGAAATTTGCTTGGCCTCCTAGAGAATTTCTGAACCAACAACCGCTGAATTTCTCTTCCCTTCATCAAAATCGATCTTTGTCTGAAGCCTTTTGCGCAACCTCTGTGCACTTCCACTAGGAAATACGACCCTTCTGCTGCTGACTCTCCGAATTTGGAAAATTTTTACACCAAACTCACTGTCCTTGCCCATCTCTATCTTTTCTTCCCTTTGACACTTGAACTCTTTCGACAACTGCTGGCTCTCTGGAAAAATCAAACTCTCCAAGCAAATCGATCTCTGTGTGTATGTTCTCCATCTACCCATTGACTTATTCTTATAATCTTCCGTTGGTCCTCCAATGACCAAAATTAAAGCTTAATCAAGGGCTAAGATCACATTGGAGTCGATCTGTGTGAGTTTCTAGATGATTCACACCTTATCTCAATTAATACTGATTAATTAAGCAGATTTCCTAAGTTTAGACTATGGAAATATTAAAAAATAGGCTAATAATCTAATTGAGACACTTCTAGGTGGAATTTCTAGAAACGATTTTTGGGTTATGGAGAACTTTTCTGTTTTAGCCTCTCCACAAAATTTCAAGACTAGAACACCTCCGATGCTACAAAAAAAACTGTAACTAGTCTCCTTAGGAAACAACTACCTACCCAAGAAAAAATGTATGTGCATGTCTCCAGACCTTCAACCTAATGAAATGTGTTGGTGATTAACCCTCTAATTTGCAAGGGGGGTAAATTTAGGGGTTAATAGTGGTGACTCAAGGGGATGGGATCCCCTTAAGGGATGTTGAAAACTTAGGGATCTTTGTAAATTGTATCCATGAATTGTTGGAAACATAATCTTTTGGGGTTATGTAAATTTGTCTTATTCACTTGAGAGGATGAAGAAAACCCTCAAGTGAAGGCCAATAGTCATGAGAAGTATAAGACATCTCCTGAAATATGTAACCAAGGGTCAAAAAAATGTGTATTTCTATGTATATATTGTTAATAATATGCATCACATGCTTATCTATTTCTTGTCTATTTTTGTGTGTGTTCCAACAATGTTATCAAAGATGGTGTGCTCTTTGTTGTCAGTCCTGCCTCTTTGTCACTCAGATTTGAAATTCTGAAACCTGTCTCAGCTAGATTTGTGTTTGGTTCTTTGCATACAATCCCAAAATGGCACAAATTTTTTAGCTAGGCATTCTCTTCGTGCCCTAACCACTCCCATGACCTTTGACCTGGTGACTCCACTCGCCCATCTACCCACTTCAAACCAAGATGTCTGGCCAATACAAATGATACCAATGCAAGTGATGACCATTAATTCCCTTACCGTCTTTCCTCCCTCGAAGTAGAACCATATGCAAGTTTGGGGTTTCCATGTCTTTGCATGACTCTAACTTGCAATAGACTCAGTAGAAGCTCCACATTTAAAAAAAAATGTCTTTCAGATTAATCACGTCATTAGGATTTGGGCAACATTTCAAACCAACTAATGTGGTTCATCCTCAGGACAAAGGTGAAAAAATCTATCAATCTTAAAGAATAAATAATAGAGATGCATCAGGGCCCAAAGTTAGTCGCTATGTGGCCATTTATGCTTTTACTTTTCTTTTTTAGCTACTTCAACCTTTGGGGCATCATTCTAGGCCCGTCCCAAGATGGGGGCAAGGGGATAGGGAGGCCGACCCTATGTGGACCCAGGTGGGAGAAATGATGAATGGGGGTATAGTGAGTGGAATGGGACCATAAGGGAGCAGGACCATGCATCCAAAGTCGTGGTTTTCCAAGTAGTACCATCCTAGAACCAAATGATCGATAAAGGAGATCCAACGAGACTAAGATCCAAGGGTAACATCCAATAGAGATCAAGGGGACAAGAGCACAAATTAAGCCCACTCTTTTCGCCAAATCCCCCCATCAATCCATGCACAAAAGTGTCCATGAAAAGTAAACCCAATAGTCAATAACCAAATGACAAGACATACTTTTAGATTTGGGAGGCCCACCTTCAAACATACAATCAATACAGATGGGTGAGCGGCCACATGGCTGGCTCAAGTGGCGGAGAAATGGCACAATGAGCTAGTTGAGGGCTGCAAGGGGTTGCTGGCTGCCAACTGAGGTCCATCATGGAGAAAACAATTCTCCTAGGGATATCACCCACGAAGTGGTGGGTAACAAGGCCTAACTCAATTAATTGTGCTTAAGGTGGCATTCTGGGAGGAATACTTGATGAAACACCTTAGTGAAAAATACAGAAAAACGTGATTGCAATTATATTTTTCATGTATTTATCATTTTTTGTGTAGTAGGGTCCATCAAAAGTATAGAACATGGGTACTCCTCGGATGAGGAATCAAATTCTGCATCCAACGAGTGTTTCGACTCGAACTTTGAGTAAACCCATAGGGAGATAAGTTGAAAATATGAGTTGAAAAATTAGTTTTTTCCTTTTTCCCTCTAAAATTTGATGATGTAATCTAATATTATTTTATTATTTCCACTATTATTTTATAATTTCCTTAGGAGGCCCATTTTAAACCTCAAAATTCCCCTAATGAACCATTAAGAGGATTAGAAATCGATATATACACCTAAAGAAAAACTTGCAAATAACCTTTTATGCTTTATTATGAAGAATATATATAAAAAATAAAATAGATTTAATTCGGATAACGAGAATTTTATGTACTCCTATTCTGTTTAATAAGTCGATGCATAAATTAAATTCTCCGAGAGCGTCCAGATTTCAACTCAAAGGTTTTACATAAGACAGGTTCTTTCATGATAGGTTCCAGGCAAAACATTTGTTATGATGGAGTCTGTAACCTAAGAAACAGGGAGGACCATATATTATTCTCAGTAATGGTCTATTTCATTCTGCTCCTATAGGATAACGGTCTTTAATGCAAAAAGAGTGATAGAATATTCTGAAAAAATTATCTTAGCACCCTAATAAACTGTCAAAAATACCAATGGTATTACTACATGTAATATTATCTTCATTGATCACTTCTATTTAATTAGAAACAATCAGGATTCAGAAGTGCTTGTACTTGGATGTGACGTTCATTTTTATAGTTTTGAGAGGAAACGATTAACAGTCTGGTCCACTGATCAAGATTTAAATTTTTGAGGGAAAAAAAAATTTAAGCATAGTGGAGCCCATGCCATCTTTCAAGTTATTACTAAAAGTCTGACGTTTGTGCCTAAGACGATGCCATTTTTAGGAATTTCTACATATTTGCGCACCAAGGGTCTGGCCATACTCATATGCTATAATAAACATAAAATCAAAATCTACACTTTAATAATGAGAAGACGAGATGCACACTTTTGGATAAGATCAACAATTTAGGGGCAGGCAAGGATGGAAAGGTCATGTGTATTGCTTGAAGAGAATTGCTAGTACCTACTAGTCTCTGTGTGTGTTGGCACTATTTTAATCTTGTAAGGTCTTGAAGCCCCACTCTTCTCACATGGAGAACAGTCCATAGTCTATAATTGCTACTCTGGAACCCCTTTTATTGTTCTCCAGTTTTAATTTTGCACTTATCCTGACTATTGAACTTATGATACTTCGATTGTTAATCAAGTTTAGCAACTGTCTGAAACAAACTTAGGGAACAAAGAGAAGGTTTTGCACTGACAGAAGGCAGGTGCTTTTATCGGAGGGGATGGGAGAGATCTCGTGTATCTATGCATTTACCTACACAGAAATAGCTATGAAATAAAATTTCAAAAAAGAAAATAATAGTAATAATAATAACAAAAAATAGTATAGGTCCATCCTTAGCCACTGATATTTTAAAAACTCAGAGATTGGCACCTGATTTTTTAATCCCTCTCTATGGCACTATGCTTAATATATCCCTGGTTAAGACGGATCTTTGAAGGATCTTTGAAGGTTTACAAACAACGTTACATTTGTGGTTCACCCCACATACAAGAGAATGAATGTTGGTTCCACTTTAAGTCAAATTTCCCTAGTACCAGGAGTGATAATTAGACTATATGTATGTTCTGTCTGTCCAAAGGGTGTGATAGTTGCAATGCCTTCTTAGCAGAATTAGGCATTTGTTGGATGTATCAAATATTTGATAGGGCCTACTTGGAATCGCACAAGGTAAATTATGAGAATTAAATTAGTTTATAATTACATGTTCTTTTCCGTATACATGTTAGAACTCCTGATATTCCGTTTGCTTGGTTGGATTTCCATTATTTCTTTTGATGTATTGTTACTTGCCTATAAGCTGTTTTATGGGCTTACCTACAACGCTTCCTGCTGGCAGGTTATGAGGACGCCCCTAGCAAGGAATCTCCATTCTCAGCATTTGCGGGTGCTTCTTCTGTGGGTGATCTTCTAAAGAGGACTACCTCATTCCATTTCCCCGCAGATGGGCAAAAGAGTTTCAGATTATTGAAACAAAAGATACAAGAGGCTACCTTAGAATTCAAGCAAGGAGGTTGGTAAGGAACACAAACAGAGATCTTCAGTAACTTGGAGAGGCCGACAACAATTTGTTTTTTTCTGACAATAGACATACTGTAAAGAATCTTGTATAACAATGTCACGTCGAGTTAACATTCAGCGCAAATTTTGGAGTATTCCAGCAATGGTTTCAACAGCAGCGAAATGAAAAATAGAAAATGTGGAGATACAAGTTAGTCCATTGAAAGGTATTATTGGTTTCACATTTATGTAAGCTATGAGATACGGAAGTGTATTTATGTCCTGAGCTTACTATTAAATGTTCATCCTTGTAAGGTATGAAAACTCATTTCATTCATTATTTTTTCTGATAGGATGATTATCATCCTAATTTAGCTTCATCAGAGTGCTTTCTACCTAATGTGATGTTTGGAACAGTCTTTTTAAAGATAGGAGCAATGTTACCCCAAAATAATCAAGCTAGGTTGGGGTGTTTTTGCATTCGCTGATCTATGGACAATCTGTGATAGCATTTCACCTGTAAGTTGGGCCCCGGATTTATGAATTTCCTACTTTGACATTCCACTTAAACATGTAAAATAATTCTTGGGCATTCAAAATATGTGTGTTTCATTGTTGTCAAAGTTCAAATCTGCAAACTCCATTAGCAGAATATCAATAACTGACTATATAGCTGTGAATGCACGAGAATAAAAATTGCCTATGAGGGAAAAAAGTGGGGAATAACTGCCTCTACTGGCAAAGGAGGTTTGCTCTCTTTTAACGTGAAACTCTGAACCTGCAGATGCAAGAGACTTTCCAAGAGAAGATTTTACTATAGGCGGTGTAAAGGTTGCAAATTAATCAAGCACATTGTTTTCCAACTCAAGACAATAATGATTTTATGGAGCTATGTTGTATGATTCCAGAATATGATCATTTTAAGATGAAGAAGATCGATATCATAAGTCCCATTTTGGGAAGGATCAGCTTTGGAGTTCTGACTAGTCCTGCTGAAATTGTATGAGAGAACTAGACCAGAATATCAAGTAATAGACAAGCTTAATAGGTGGAGGTTGTAAGATGCCAAGGACACGTGGTTTAAAAGTATTATTCATTTGGAAGATGAAAACGGTCATAAGTCATGTTTGGATGGTGGGCTCTTAACATTAAAGATCAATTCTTATTTTTTTGGGTTGATTTAATGATCCATGTCTTATCTATTAGAAAGAGGAGAGCTGAAACATTTACTTTCGAAATGGAGACGACGCTAAATCCTTTTGGGGTTGGATTCCAGTAAAATTTTAAATAATCTTTGTTATTTCGATATGTTGGAAGGGATGACTAGACCACTATGGAGAACTTTGGAGCACCATTTGATTGGCATGCCTCCTTATTGTGGAAAAGTTGTATGCCTGATTCTTCTAGATTTCATTTGAGGGTAAGTCGTAGCTTTCATGTTTGAATTAGTCATGAGATCACGACCGAGTTAAGTATCTGTATGTCAGAGTTTGTAGTTGAATTTGATGTGTTTTTCATTAGGTTGGAAGAGGGCATTGCATTAACATTCTTAAATGTAGTGCTCGATATATGCTTCTTAGATATTCTATGTAATATGAGGTGCCCAGGGTTTGGGGTTGAATTTGATATAATGAATTAGTAAAAATTTATTCACCTTAGTAAATATTCCATGTATACAAGGTGTAGTTAGGAACCAAAAAAAAACATGACTATAAAATATTTTGAAAGTGTTATTCAAATCAAATGGAGTATTAGTTAGATTTAATTATCTAAACTGGAAATTTTGATTGTTGTAGGGTTCAAATTTAGTTACTTTTCAGCAAATCTTTCATATATATATATATATGAATAATTTAATGTGAACACATGTGATTTATTTTTTCTTGTAATTTTCAAATTGTCAATTTTCTTGTGCAATATTTAATAATTTTAAAAAGTTGCTGATGAGGTGTAGACCAATTTGTTCACACAAGGTCATAGATTCAAATCTCATGGGGAGTGAGAGAGGTGGAAGCTACTCTTGGGGGAAAGTAGTTAAAATTTCCCCGAGGGGCGTCCATGATCAGACCTCGAGCCTTGTACAAACCTGGTGAATAGCATACCATTAGTGGGAAGATCCTTCCATCTTATGTGTAGGTTGACCACGTCCTAGGCTTATCTTAGTTAACCATATAATTTGCAGATCTGCTCTTCTAAATTAACATAAACAAATCATTATTAAAAAAATCTCATTGTGGTGGTTTTCACAATTTTTGTTTAATTTATGCAAACAACGGAAAATAGACAAAGAAATACATTTCAAGGAAATAAGATTTAATGTGGAGGATAGAATTTTATTTTCTTTATCACTGAATACATGCTAATTAAAGTTTAATTTAAAATGCTTTGCTACAAGTAATGGTTGTCAAACCATCCCCATTAACAATGCTCTTTGAACATTTACACTAATGGTGAATGGATTCTTTGAATTATATGTATAATGTTAAATAACTAATCAATGAGACAAGTTTTTTTCCTTACATTGTCACTAAATGAATGTATCTATAGATGCACACCTTTATTCCCTATCACCCACCCTCTTGGTTGGTGGTCTCTAACTTTTAGATTTGAATATTTTTTTTTTCATTCCATTGCTTGTTATATTTCCTATTCATGTAGAATGAGTTTGTTGTCTAGGTTTGGTAAAATATGGTCCTATTTTATACTTAATCTTGTTGCAACGCTGACCATTTGGTATTTACTCTTCAACAATGGAAATAAATGGCTGTTCTTTATACTTGTTATCTAGAAAGATGGCTAAAAATTTCAACTAATCTACAATTACCACCAAGTAAATTCCAGTGTAAGCTAGCATGATTAATGGAAGAACACTCTCTATTGTGTTTTTGGATTTTGAATGGGCCATTTTTAAGTCTTACACTTTTTCTCTCTAACCCTTTTTTTAATCTAAATTAATCTCTTACTTTGCATGTATGTTTAGGTTGAGTTTCATCATGCCTTTTCCTTGTATTGACTTTAAGTTTTCTTTTAACTTTTCATTACAAAACTTCATTTGTTTAAGTTAATGTGCGATGTATTTGGATGTA
Organism: Pinus albicaulis; assembly: GCA_034641835.2. Classification (NCBI taxonomy): domain Eukaryota; kingdom Viridiplantae; phylum Streptophyta; class Pinopsida; order Pinales; family Pinaceae; genus Pinus; species Pinus albicaulis. The sequence goes on from CM076584.1 coordinate 383,546,806, forward strand.
ACTATTATGACCTGCCCATGCGTCATTTAACATTTAATTACTATCAATAAAGAGGCCAAACATTTCAAACAAAAACAAAGGCAAACTTATTTGTCCCAACTTTTCTTTTAAGATGTTGGAGGGGTGATTTTTCTTGTTAGATACTTTGAGTGGCTTGCTCATCCGATACTCGCGAAGAAGGAAAATGAGGACATAAGTTTTGTGTAGATTTTGGCTCACTGAACAAGGATTGTGTAAAAGATGAATTCCCCTTGCATAACATGGATGTTGTTTTGAAACAAGGTGCAGTGTTTGAGGTTATGTCTATTCTTGGACTCTCAAGATACAATCAATTTTGGGTTAACCATAGACCACTATTCCCACGAGTGGGGTAGATTTGCATGTGATTGTCTTTTCTTTTTATCAATGTAGGGGCTACATTCTTGTAGATGATTTGTTTAGTGCGTATAAGTTTTATTTAGATGATCTCACAATGTATACTTGTCATAAGAAGGGCCATTTCAAGCACTTTTTGATGTGATTGAATGCAAATCAATGGATCACACTGTTTAGGAAATGGGTGTCAAAGTAGACATTGAACATGTAATAATGATACAAAAGTTATCCTAAGAAAGGGGTATGATTTTAATGGGAAATATTAATTAATAGGTTTGTACTTTATTTGGCACATTGCCATGCATATTCATTGTATCATTCAAAAATATAATTATTTTTGTTGGAATAATGAAACACAAGATGCTCTTCAAAAAATTAAAGATATTTATCATAGCTTTTGTTCTTGTTGAACCAGATTTCTCACGTGAATTCATGAATTGTGTGAACGCCATTGAAGCAAACCTCGTTGAGTTGCATAAATAAAAAGGGTGGAAACTTTGTAACTCATGTGAGCCAAAGTTTGAGAGATGTTGAAGAAATACACTATCATTTGTCGTTTCTCTATCCAAATTTAAGCATTACATTTTAGAAAAGAAAATGGTAATACAAATCCCTCTTCCAATCAAAGAACATTTCCAAGAGTTATTTGCCTAGTATAAATGCCAACTAGATATCCAAAATCCAAGGGCATGACCTAGAATTCTACATTGTGAAATATATTAGAGGACACAATTTAATCTAGCACCTTGTTGAAAATCCTTTCTTTGAAGTGCTTGATTAAGAGAAGATGAATCTTTGTAGGTTGGCTTATGATTATCAACAAATAATGTTAACATAGACATTTGTGATGAACCAATGTATAATGGTATACTTTGTTGCTTGTAGAATCAACAATACCTTGTGCACCTAATGTCAAATGAAAAACACATACTATGTTATTTTGCATAGATTTATTCTCAATGGAAACATTGTTGTCACCTTAATTCATTGTGTTTGATAATTTGCAATTCCATTCTTGGGTTGGTGGTTGTCACTTAATTGAAAAATCCACATTACACAAAATTCAATGAGTTGGTTATTGATATGGATTGGATCATTATATCTTGAGTCATCTATCTCAATTCTTTCAGAGAATAAATGTAGGAATCAACTTGTAGGAGCAATTTTTTTGAAAGGATATAGTTTGGAGAATTGGGCTTTGAAACATTTCAGGTCCATTTTTAGCCCTTAAGTGATGTTATTTTGGGATTAAACTTTCCCATTCAAGTTATGTCTCTTAGAAATTTACCTACTGTATTTGACCACCATGGTTCAAGAGCATGCCACATAAGCGCATGTTACTCATGCATAAGGGGCTAGCCATGTGGGGACTTGGAAGAAGACTTCAAAAAGGTTAAATTTGTAACTCTAGATGAGATTTGGAGTCAAACCTCACCCCTAGTTGGCTATCATGCTATGTTAAAATTGTGCTATTACAAGTAGAAGGGGTCTCATTCATCTTCAATTAATTCTTGTTCCACAGTAGAGCACAACAATTGCGAGTGGGAGCGACATAGCATAATAGAGGGAGTTAGTGTTATGTAGTATCTCATTAGGGCATAGGTCTAATGTGACTCCATAGAGAGTGCCTTCTCCTTTGTACTTACATAATTTCCATTCCAAACAAGAGAGAGACCAATCTCACCTTCCAATTGGGTTTTGTTTCCTAAGGGTTTCTTAAAGCATATCTGGAGTTCGTTGTGGTTGGTTTGTGATTGTATTTTATTGTTCTCTATTTTTCACATTTTTATCTACTACATGCATAAAAAGAAAACAATAATCAATAAATCTCGAATCTAAGGAAATTAACCTTCATATTATAGATTTTGGTCTATTTTATCAAATCTACTATGACAAATTTTCCAATGGAATATCCATGATAGTTTGTGGATCATATTGGCACTGGAGCATATTTCTTTGAGGAATCTCATGGGAAGTTGAAAGGGATCTAATAAGCAATTTAAGTTGCAGAACTCTAGCCACAACCGATGAATCTATGTACAATAACTTTAATCCGAAAAAGGAGAGATTTCTGAAGCTAGATGTGTAGGTCGTAGATATCAACAAAAATATAAACCTCATGGTGGCTCTAGCAAACAAGTTTGGACTAGGAGAAGATGGAGGTCCTAACTTAGAGGTTTAATCAGAGAGAAAATGGAGGGATCTTGAAGACCCAGAAAAGGAGTAAATGAAAGAACTTGAGAAAGAGCAGTCTGGTTCTAGTGTCATTATCCATTTGCAGTCCCTATTCAAGATGGAAGCAAAGTTCAACATCAAGCCATATCAAGGTGAGATCGATGCTTTAAAATTGAATCATCGATTACACTAATTAGAAGTATATTTTTATTCACTATATAGACGAGGAACATAAAATATCATTTGATTTATTGAAGTTAGAGAGTCATTCCCTAACTTGGTGGGAAATCCATGCAAAGACATAAGTTGCAGGGTGATTACCTAGTAACTAAGTGAGATGAATTTAAAATCCACATGTGTCACCATTCTAGCCTATCAGGTATGTAGACCGATGGATCCAATGACACTACTTAATTAGAGACAAGGGCATAGTGTGCAAGAGAACACCATTGAGTTGAGAAAATGGCCATCTTGTTGGGTATCTCTCCCTATAGCTTAGATATACTCCTTTAGTATTTGGAGGGTCTACAATCATTTATGAAAGTAGGGGATGTTGTTCAAGCGAATAATAGTGGGCGCGACTTATGTATAAGCACAATACAACAACAAGCTTCTAAGGTAGGGAAAAAGTGGAAAGGGGGAAGGACAAGAATATAATAGCCATTGCACATCAGTGTGAGGATCTTACAATCCTTACAATCATTATAACATTGATGGACACACAAAGGAGAAGTGCTATAAACTGTACCTAGAGATGAACCCAAAGAACTAGAAGGAAATAAACAAAAACTCTCTCAATGCGAAAAATCTTGTTATTCCCTACATCCAAGCATCTTCTTATTCATTCACACGACCTCTTTAAACTTTGGGAGCTTAATATTATAAATCTCCCCAATAATATACTCTGTTGGACATCTCCAATCAGAGTCCCTTGATTCCTCAAGGTTTACCCCTCTTGATGGAGGGTGCTCTACTTCCACGTTAGTTATTTGGCTCCCTCTTATAGTCTCAACAGTTACCTTCAGGAAGTGCAAGATGAGAGCCACCTCTAGTGATGGTAGTGGTGGTTCTAGTGGAGGTGGTCCTTGCGACGACCATATTCACCATCAATTCCCTCACGTCCTCACCATTCTGAAAACCTTGTATCACATACAATGAATATTAGTAGTGGAGCTTAAGGCATTTACAACTCTTCTTTGAACCACACATGCATACACAAGGGTAGGTGTAAGTTTTCCTTTTAATTATATTTGTAAACAAGCGTCACTGATACTAAACATATCCTCATGGATCTAGTAAATCCTCTCCCATTGCTAGCTAAATGAGCACTATGATGCCCTACTAGTCACCCTCAAACATCTTCCTAACATCAAATTCCCCTCTTGTAACTTTAAATCTTAATGTGAATTAATTAATCTTTAATTAGCTTTTATGATCATTATAAAAGACTCTAATATCAATTTATTTAATAGATTAAGTTATTTTAATCTAATATATATATATATATATATATATATATATATATATATATATATATATATATAATTGGTGGCTTTTCCTAAAATAGCACATTTGTACCACTACAAAGGGAATCTTGAGGCATCATAGGGGTACAAATAGAGGTAAGAAGACCTCACCATTTTGCTAGCTTCTGCTAATTTAGACTATGTTTGTCATTAGTTTTTCCTTTGTGATGTACAACTTGAGATATTGAGAAATTGGGTCTAACATGAACATGGTTAAATGGTCGTCACATGGTGAAGTCTAGGAACATGACAGATGCAGACAAATTGCTTGCAATTGTTGAAGAAGCATGCAATGCTCCATCACTTGTTCTCGTAGCTGAAATTGTTGGTCTAAGGTTGTCATTGATGTCAATATGAGGATCAATATTCTTGTAGAGATCTAAAAACCCTAATGGAACCAACATGATGTCAAGATGGCAAATATTCTTAAGGTGCCAAGTGTCAATCACGTACCTTGTTTGGTAACCTAGAAGACTACACTTGATGATGTCATTCCATGAAGGTTTTGATGACATGGTTGGAAACTACATGATGACTTTGTTGGATATTGTTGGTGCAAAAGACGGAGAAGCCATTAATAACCACATGATGTCTCAAACACTCCTCATTCTGTCCCAAATATTTTCTGCACTAAATTTCAAGGACAGTCTCACTAAAAAATTATTTTTCACTACCCTAGAGGCAGCTTTGCAATTTGAATCCTGTACTTTCTTTTAGGGCATAATTTTCCTTTCTAATGAGCCCTTACACGCCCCAAAACTCCAAATAGTTTGGGAGATATGAATTTTACAAGTTCAAGGTATATATCTGGCCCTTGAGCCGACCTAAGCCTCCTGTACATGTCGGCCTCTCCTCCAATAGACATGACTGTTCATTATGACGCAAAATTACTATAAATACAAGTCTGTTATCATTGATCAAGCAAGGAATTTTCGGTGAAGATCAATTCTAAAGATAAAAACAGAAAAGAGGCTGATGAGCAAATTGTTTGGGCTAGTTTTCAACGCTGAATAAGCAACAACAATCTTACCTCACAACTGAAGTTGAAGACCGAAGAAAATGCCTGTGGAAGAAATTCATCTCATATTTTTTATGCTACAGTGACAGTGATAAGGAGCTCGGTTTGCAGATCCTTAGCAAGTTAGGACTTTGAGACAGAACTGGCAGATAAATTTGTACCTGTAGCTTGAAATTGCAGTCTTATTACACAAGAGATCCAAAATTACAGTCCTGAGAAAGAGATCCGAAATTGCAGTCTTATTACAGAGATCCGAAATTGCAGTCTAATTACAAAGATCCGAAATTGCAGTCTTATTACAGAGACCCAAAGTTGCAGGTTGGACAAAGCAGAAGTTCAGGCATGCTCTGGGCCATGATAAATCCGTAATAAATGCCTAGGAAGTTGAGTACAGAGGAAAGGCAGCACTATAAAGGAAGCCGGATAGTTTTAATATTTGTGATGATTCTTTGAAGTCCTTGTGTGCTACAATATGGAAGTTGCACGTTTTGTTTAGCTTACAAGACTCGGACAATGGTGACAACACAGAACAACGGTCATTATAGAGGACTGTGATACTTGGACCTGTGTTCTCAAGTTCAGCATTAGGAACTTTGAACAGTATAATAAATGGAGCCTTGGACAGTAAAGTAACTGGTGTCTTGAACATTGTACTTAGAGACTTGTATGAGTGAAGAAGATCTTGGACAGTGGGCATGTTGGGAATCTCAAGCATAAGAGACTGTTGTCATACTTGGAAGCCTGTCATCAAGTTAGAATTGCCTAAGGGTGACAATGTACAAGCTTGTGTTTGCATAAGTGTCTGGGCAGCCTTGAAAATCATTATTGGAGTCAATCCTGGAAAGCATCTTGAAGTACTATTGAAGGGTGTCTTGGAAGCATATTGGAATAGCCATCTCTGTAGCAAAGGTATCTTGAAGACATTTGTGAGACTCTCCATTGAAAGAATTGTAAGTTTGTTCACTGAAGATTTGTTGAAGCACTATTAAAGTACGCTTGAAGACTTTTTAGAGATTTGTTGAGAGCATCATTTGGAGCCGATCTTTGAAGCAACTTGGAGCAACCTCACTGAAGAGCCTATGTGTTGACTTGAGGATATTGTGAAGGTATTGTAAAAAAAATATTGAGAAAGAATTATTGAAGACACCCTTGGAGATTATGATGCAATGTTAATGCTTTCATGATGCAACCCTGAATAGAAGTGTTTGGGTACCATGAAGAGTAATGGCGATGTCTTCATGAGCAGACAAGTTGTCATTGATGATGTGACGTGGAGACTAAGTGATGGGAAAACTGAAGATTGCCAGGGCTCGTTGAAGAAGACATTGGGAGCTGTGAAATATAACCTAATATATCTTGATGAATTGAAGCTAGAGGTTGGAGCCTCATAGAAACAAGGTTGGTGCCTTGGAAGATAGGGTTGGAGCCCTAGAGGATAGGAGTCCTCAAGAGACCAGGTTGGACCCAGTGCCAGATATAGGGTTGGAGCCCTTGAGGTTGGTGCCTCAGAATTGACAGGGTTGGAGCCTTGGAAGTCCAAGTCGGTGCTTGGAAAATACATGTTGGAGCCTGGGAGATTGAAGATTGGAGTCTTCATCTAGGGTTGGTGCCCTATATCATTATTGTACTATACTTATTGTAAAGAAGAAATTAATAAAAGTATCTATTCCATCATTGTTCATTTTGTGTTCTAAATATAAGTGATCTAACTGGTAAAATTAACAATTGAAAAGAAATACTGAGTCACCCCCCTCTCTGTATTTCCAACATAAATCTCACAAGGGTACCTAATTTCGACTGTTCCCATTTTAACTCTTGTTCCCATCGATTGTTCTCATCTTTGTTTTATGTATTTAATTATCTTATATTGCATCAACGAGTCTTGATACGGCTACAATAACACCTTCGTTCTCTTTACATTAATATTTAAGGAAATTGTGATCTTACCTTAATGGATTTATATTTATTTATGATCTCTAGTCATCTTTTTTCTCATTAGTGCAAGTAAGCTTCTATAGCTATTGCCCCCAGGGGGGTTTTAGAGCCAATAATTTTAGGATCCGTCATAGTGGTTTAGGGTTTTTCTTTCAAAGATGACACCTATCTATTTCTCAAGTATTCGATGGTCTTAACATCACTCCGATAAGCCTAGTGAAAAAATATTAGTTGTATGTATTTAGTTATGCTAAAGATAATGTTTAGATTTATTTTTCTAAACATTTTTTTCCTACAAATTTATTATTCCTCAAGACGTTTCTTCATGGAGGTTTGTTTTGGTGTCACTTTATCTTTACATTTTGTTACTTTTATCAAATTTTTAATCCAACATTCCATGTTTGTTTTTCCTTGGTGGATTCGTGTTTCTCATTGTTCACTTATTTGATTTGGGCCAAATATTGGTAGGGAAAATTTTAGGGGCTAATATTTGTAGGGGGCTAATTTTCCATTTTTTCGAAAAAAGATTCGTGAATTTCCATTCGATCTAAAAAATGATTTTCCCAATGTTTATATTATAAAATTATTTTGTCTTACAAATTGCCAAAGTTTTATAAATACTATATGAAATTATTATAAATTTAAATATTTTTACGAACATATAGGCAAACGTTTTATAGTTTGCATATTAGGGAATAGTAAGTGTTATAGCCCAAATCCACCTTAGGCTGAAGGAAGGCGGGATTCAGGGTAACACCAAACCACGCTCAGTCTGGTAGCTAGCCCTACCAGAACAGGAGAGGGCTCTCTCCGGGTCAATCTCAGTAAAAATGTATCAATAGGCCTTGAGATGACTGAAATGAGTGCTAATTTTAGGCTAGGTATATTAATCAAGGAGTTTGGAATGATTTTTTGGGGTTTTTTGTTGGAAAAAGGGAAAGACAGTTTTGGGCTTGGGGATGAGGCCAATTTCTTGCAGAGTTCGAGTTGGGGCAGGGAAGGCAATGGCTTTGATGTCTTAGATTCAATGAATGGATAGAAAAGACTGCTGAGGAGCTGAAGAGGGCAAGAGGGTGCAAGGATCCTCTTCAAACAGACGAAAACATATAAAACTAAACAAAATTTTAAGGCAGAGCACCAACAAACTAATGAATTCTACCTTAGTTACTCATTTGTTTAATTTCAGAAGCAAAGAGAAGGGAAATGGCATACATAAAACATTAATGGAACTTACAATAACATGGAGAAAAACACCATCAAAACTCAGAGCCACAAGGATCCCAACAAGTGCTGCAAAACCCTGGTCTTTCCTTTGCCAAAAATGCTGAAATGAATATACAATGAGGTGCCAAACTATTCCCAAGAGTCCAACCCTGAAAATGTCTCAGAAAATACAATATATAGACAAGTCTAACCCCTTCCCATGCCTCTAGGGGTCGAGCTCATCCTTCTAGGAGCTGTTTCAACCAATTCTAAACAAGGAACTGAAATCTAGGCAATCAAACAACTTGCCTCTATATGGAAGGAAACTGATTCATTCATTTAATTTTCACTTTTTAGTGAATGAATCCTCTAGAACAAGTAAATATGTGCCAAAATTACATCATAGTCATCAAATTACATCAAGGTAGATCAAGAATTACATAAAAAAGTGAAACTAGTCAAAACTGGGCGAAATTCTGAGCTGAAGGGTGAAAAATAGACAAAAGTCCTCTATGCGCTGCGCCCAAAAACTCAATGCGTCGTGCCACTTTGAGCATGTTTTTGAGGCACTTCGCGAAGTCCAAATTGAGCTCATGATAGCTGGTTGGAAAGCCCTGCCTGTCTACTATCCAACCCAAGTGGAATTTTTCAATTTGGAGTTCATTTGCCCCTCCAAAACTTCAATCTCCCAAAACTGGTTCCTGTGTGTGCAAAAGGTGGCAGAAAGGCCATTTTCAAGGTGTTTTTGACCCCTTAAACCACCCATAACTTGATGAAATCCTTAGGCCATTCCTGAGAATGCATAAATATTCATAACAAATCCAAAAATGTAAATTTTTCCTCCAGAAGATCTCTCAAACGTAAGCGCGTGCAAGGTGGTGCGACGCGTCGGGCAGGAAAATTTGTTTTGTGACAAAAAAAAACAAAATTGAAAAAATTTTCTCCAAATTCCTTGAAACTTGGACTGAAGGTCCTCCATCACGTGTCATGATCAGCTAAAGAAGCTTCGGCCAAGATTCGGAGTTTATCCTCCCTTTTACGCCGTTTCAGTGCCCTCCTTAGCCTCGATTTCAGAATCTTCATCTTCGCTTTGCAAACATGTGTGTGGGCCCAATAGTGGTTCTTCATGTGCTTGAGCATGTCTTTGTCCCTATTGGCCTTCGCCAATAGCTTCGAAAGATCAATGTTGACTTTCTCAAGCCAAATCTGTCGCTCAAAAGGTGTCATGTCACATGGTCTTTTTCGGGCCAATTCACGGTCTTCACGAATTTTCTGCAGCTCCATGAGTGTCTGCTGATCCTCCAATTGTTTATTCTGCTGCTCCAAGTAATTTATAACCCACTGAGCTCTCTACAATTTCTCGGTCAATGTGTCGATCTCAGCTTTCTGCTCCTGGATGGTTTCTTTTAGCTTTGAGCTGGGAGAATTCAAATCAACATCAATGAGTGTAAAATCAGTGTCTTGGCCTCCTGAAGGGCCTTCATCCTGCATAGGCCTCTTGCCTCTGTCCTGTCCTTGTATCTGTGCTGATGTCGAAGGCAAGACCCCTTCCACCCCAAGTGGAGATAGTACTCGCGCTGCTGATGAAGGTAACGAGACCCCTTCCACCCCGGGTGGAGATAGTACTTGTCGTGCTGCTGCAAATAAGGCTCTGGTACCTCTATGATAGGTAACACACACTGGAACACTGACAGGCTCTGTCTCGGGACCCTTAAACTGATCTAAAGGCTCACCCTCATCATGAACAATCTCTGGAGTAGGCTGAGGGGTTGTGAAGAAGTCACGGGAAATGAACTCCTCCCATGCAATGCCTTGCAATCCAAGCTGATGTACTACAATGATCTTGATGAGCGCATAATGATAAATGTTGTTATGCTGCTACTCGGGAGTCTTCTTCTGCACAAGAGTAGTCATCTGCTCTATGTTTCGACACATGAAATATGGAATACTCATCAGTCTCACTCTCGTGAAATGCATCAAAAGTCTGATGTGGTATGCATAAAGACGTGAGAACTGGCCCTCACAACTGAAGTATCTGATGATGAGTTTCATCAATGGCGCATAGGACTCCTTCAGAAACCGGAATGGGAATACCTTGCTGAGCTGCCTCATATAGCCAGGCCGGATGTATGGCTCATAATACACTTTGTCTAGCTGCTATCTCTTGTTCCATTGCTCACCTACATTTGTTATTCCTGTTGCCTGAGAAATGGTTTCTGGTGTCAAGGTGAAGTTCACTCCAGCAAGGTTTACATGACCATCACGCAAATGTAAAACAAACAAGCGAACCAACTCCTGATGATGCTGAATCTTAGCAATCATCTCACAACACTGAAAGCATGACTGTTGCTGAAAGCATGCCATTGCAAGCGGGCAAGCCTGCAATTGAGTCAAGGAAGTGGGCTCTTCTCTGACGTGCTTGCCACTTTTATGAGGCCTTCTCGGTACATTAAGCTCAGTGGTTGAGTCACTGTCTTGCTCATATTCTTGCTCATATGATGAATCTGTCTCTGTCATGGTGCTGCAATATATATGTCAAGTGTATGTTTGATTGGTTTGAAAATTAGAAATAGGTGCTTTTGCTTCAATGCCAAATATGCCAAAGGGAAATGAAGAGTTGTGGGAAAAGTGGGGGTTTGTCAAGTGAAATTAATGCAATAACAATCACTTAACTGTGTTTAGGGATGTGTGGTTTGGGAATTTGCTACAAATGATATGGGAGAGGGAAAATGATAGGGAATGGTAGGGTTTAGGATAGGGAAAATGGGAAGAAGGGATATGAGTAGTTTGGAAGGTTAGGGCATAAGGGATTGACTATAATTACAGAATTATGAAAGGGAAAGGATCACAGGTAGGAAAGGAGACTTGGCAGCAAAATTACAATTCAAAAACAACAATTTCAAAACCCAAAGGAGTAGATTTTGATATAAATGTAGGGTTTATATTTTCAAACTTTAAACTTTCAAATCTTCCCTCCAAACAATACCCAACACAAGCTAAATTCAATGGCAAGAGCTCTCAAACTTACTTGGAGCAGAAGAAATGGAGTTGTTTGGTTTTTGATGAAAGCAGTGATATAAAATTGACCTGTCGGCTCTGTGTGCCGCGCCTCCTGGATGCGCCGCACCAGAGCAAATCAACACGACGGAAAATGGCTATGTGCGCCGCGCTGTGTATGTGCGCCGCGCCTTCTCCCAATGCGCTGTGCACGCTCCAAACACACAGTCAGTCTTCAAAAACATAGTTTCGCCTTCCACGATTTTCTCTTGAATGTTTTGACAACTTCTTGTTTGCAAATGACATTTGAATGGTGAAAATATCTCTTATAGTCATGGCTTTGATTTTTGCTTCTTACAAACCCATTTTGTAATGTTTTGAAATTGGCACTTTTTTACTTTTAATACAAACTTTGTTCTGCTTGTTTCCACTTTGATTTTTGGCTGAAATAATGGCTGTTTTGTTGATTTTTTTGCAGGGATGGTGGCATGTTTCGGCAAAGGAGGACTAGGGCTGCCTCTAAATTCTTCATGACTGAAAAACCTTTTAAAACTAACAAACAATAAATTTGACGATTTTTTCTTCAAAACAAAGTTTTGAAGAAGAATCATTTTTAAGCATTAATGATGACGAAAATTTTGAAATGAAAACTTGTTAGAAACATCCTCATGTGCCTGCTTGGCATTATTTGACACTTTTGAAGACGAAACCCTAGACCTAGTGACTGAAAAGATTCTTTGCTGACCAAAAGACCATCCATGACTATGAATGACTATAAAATTGACCTTGATGAATTTTGATGAACTTTAATGATCAGACATAAGCCAGCAGATACATGACATGAGGGAAAATGAGAGACAAGACCCTTCCGTCAGACAATCTATGATTCTAATGGAATGCAACTGATTGGATGAACGAGACACCTAAAATGGAATGCAACAAAAGAGTTTTTGATCTCTGACGGAGGTATAACCAGACCGACTCTAACATTGGCTCCAATGGGGATGGTTGGCTCCTTGGAGGCGCCAAGAACGGTAGATGTCTGGGAGAGATAGACAATGCCTTCGTCCATTGGGCTATGGAGTCCATTATTTTGACAAAGCAACTCAAGACTGTTGACTCAATTTATTTGACTGAAACTTTGACTGAAACTGACTCAAATTTTAAAAATGAAATGACTGAACCAAACCGACTAGACAGACTCAAACCAAAACTGAAATCCTTCTTCAGAATTATAGCCTTCACTTCGGGCCCCAAACTGAAGAAAAGATCACAGTGCACACTTGCGATGAAATTGAAATAAATGGTATGTACAATGACAATGTGATCAACAGAAAACATCTTAGAAATGGTACCGCTTGAGCAGCCGACCATTGACTGGCCCTCCTGGACAATCTTCCCCGTTCATCTCCTTCAGAAGAAAGGCGTTCTGACCACGGTATGCAGCAATCTTAAAGGGACCTTTTCAGAGATTTTCAAACTTACCGTTCTTACCTTTGTCCTCATTTCTAGCATCCCACTTCAGCACTACTTCCTCCAATTGGAACTTGTTCGCCTTTGCTTTCCTGTCATAGATTTTCTTGATTTTCTCCTGCAACTTGAATGTGTTCTGAAAAACATCATCTCTCGTTTGCCGCAAATGAATCATCTGATTTATTCTTCTCTGCATATGGTTTTCTTCACTGCCGGCTTCCTGAAAAAGCTTGACCACCTGAACAGCAAGAGAGGTAGGAAACACTGTATCCACTCCATAAACTAACTCAAAGGGGGACATACCAATGGATTTCTTTTGACTCACCCGATTAGCCCATAGCGCATTGACCAGCTTCTTATGCCAACTCTTCTTATTTATTTCCAGCAACTTTTTAATGATGTTGACTAAAGATTTGTTGGAAGATTCCGCCAATCCGTTGCCTTGCGGATGATAGGCGGTTGAATGTCCCAAAATGATTTTATACTTGTTACAAAATTCAATCATTTTTCTTGATTTGAAAGCTGCTGCATTATCAGTGATCAATTTATTCGGGTAGCCAAAGCGAGACAAAATGTTATTCTCAAGGAAAGAAATGATTACCGAATCCGTAGCTTGCCTGGTGGGAACTGCTTCGATCCATTTCGTGAAATAATCAGTCGCTGTTAGGATCCATCTATGTTGTCCTGAAGAAGCAGGATGAATTTCGCCAATGAAATCCAAACCCCACTGCTGAAAAGGGGCGCTTACCTCAATAGGATTAAGCGGCAAAGGCTATAATTTCTGTCTTCCTTCGAAAATATGGCACTCATGGCAGCTTTTGATAGTCTTATACACATCAGCAAACAATGTCGGCCAATAATATGCCGCTCTCAAAATCTTATTGGCTGTTGTTTTCCAAAAAATGTGACCCCCGCAGTCTCCTTTATGGAAATCCTCCATTACCTTCTTCGCTTCTTCTTCCACCAAACAATTCAACAAAACACCACCCAGATCTTTCCAATAAAGTGCAGAATTCAAAATACAAAATTTTGCAGCCTTCAATTTCAGAGTTCTACCTTTGTTTCTAGTCATGCCCGGCGGTGGTGACAAATTTTGAAGAACATACACAATATCTGAATACCACGGAGAAGAAACAAAAATTTCCGATACCTAAAGTGGCGAATTCCCCTCATCCTCATCAGACATAGCAGCAATCAGATTTATGTCTAGTGCATGCAAATTCGATTCAGCCATAAGCTTCGCCAGCCCCTGTCCTTTGATAAGCTTCGTGGGCCTTATCTCCACATCATACTCCAGCAAAGCTGCAATCCACTTGCCTCATCTTCCTTCCGGATCAGTGTGTACTAAAAAATATTTCACGGCAGCGTTAGGAACATAAGCCAAAATATGAGAATGCAAAATGTATACCCGGAAATCCTTTAATGCTTTTACTAGTGCCAGAGCTTGCTTCTCAATGATGTTGTACTTCGAGGCTGCGTCTCTTATAGTTCGACTGAAAAAAACTATTGGCTTCTCATGCCCATCTCTTTTCTGCATTAACACAGCTGCCATGGTATGCTCCGAAGCAAATGAAAACAAAATAAAATCTTGGGTGTAATCCAGGCTGATTAACACCGGAGCTGAAGATAGTGCCAACTTCACCAAATTAAAGGACTTTACAGCCTCTTCAGTCCACTTCACTTGGCTTTATTTTTTAAGCATGTTTGTAATCTCTCTTAGATGTTCAGCAAGGTTAGGCACAAAACGGCGTAAAAAGTTCATCTTACCATTAAAAGACTGAATCTCCTTCTTGTTCCTGGGAGGGTCAATTTGCTGAATTGCTTCTACACGTGCTGGATCAATACGAATGCCATCTTTTGAAATAATGTGACCAAGTAGTTTGCCCTCATCCATGGAAAACAAGCTCTTCTTCGGATTAAGTGACACACCATATTTCCTGCACTTTTGAAAGACAACTTTCAGGTGATACATATGCTTTTCATCAGAATTGGAAAAGACTGTCAAATAATCAAGGTATATAACAAGAAAAACATCCTTCTCATTCGCAAAAGCCATGTCTATCGCCCGCTGAAATGTCGCACCAGCATTCTTCAAACCGAATGGCATCTTGGCATAGTGGAAAGTTCCCCACGGAGTTGTGAACACTGTTTTGTCTCTGTCGTCCTCATGGACCAGAATTTGGTTATACCCAGAGTAACCATCGAGTAGTGACATACGAGATGCTCCAACTACTCGCTGAAGTATATGATCCATTTTGGGCAATGGATAATTGTCCTTCAATGACACCTTGTTCATATTTCGGAAATCAATGCACAACCGAATCTCACCTATCTTTTTCCACACTGGCACCAAATTGGAAATCCAATCAGAAAATCTGATGGGAACAATGATTCTTTCTTTGTACAACCTGTTTACCTCCTTCTCAATTGATGGCAGCAACTTCAGGTTAATTATTCTTAGCTTCTGTCTGAAAGGCTTCTGATTAGGCTTGATTGGAATAGTGTGCTGAATTATATTCGTATCATACGTCTTTAAATCTGAATAGTCCCAAGCAAAAGCATTAGCGAAATAAGACAACAAACTCACATATTTTGCTTTTACCTCCGGTGGCAATGATTTGGATAACTTCACCATCTTTGGATTTTCAGCTGTTCCAATGTTTACATCTTCAACTCCCTTTTCAGTTGGCCGTAAGGTTGGTTTCTTAGCTACATCATCCTGATCGAAGAGCTCTTCTAAAGGTATCAAACCTTTAGGAATAACGTTATCTTTCAGCTGCAACACTTCCATTTGATTGACTTGCACATCAGCTTCACCATCATCATATTTTACATCAATTGAGGTATCTTTGAACTTACCTTTGTTTTGCAGAAAATCATTAATCTCATCATCATCTTGGAAAACTTGCCAACATCTTTGATTATCCGGGACGATAGGACGGTGCTTCACATGGATTTCGAACTTATTACTTGAATTCATTGGGATCTTCAAATTACTTGCTGCCTTAGCAAGTGCATCTGCAATTACATTTTGAATGCGAGGAATACAAGTCAAGGTATAATATGAAAACAACTTCAAAATATCAAGAACAGCATTTCGGTAAGCCTGCATTCGGGGATGCTTCGTTTGGCATTCACCCTTCACTTTCTTAATCACCAATTCAGAGTCGCCATAGACTGCAATTCTCTTAACATTCAACTTTCTAAGAATTTTTAGGCCAGCAATCAGAGCTTCGTACTCAGCCTCATTGTTTGAACAATCGAATGCTAACTTGTAAGAACATACCCGTACATTGCTTGGTACCTTGTTTGGAGCGGAAAAAGGACTGCGCACCCAAATACCAATTCCAGCACCATCATTTCCCACTGCACCATCGAAATCCATGGTCCAAAGACCCTCTTCATCATCTTCTAAGTGCTGAAATTGTGCTAGCTCTATTTTTTCTGCTTGTTGTCCACTATCTTTAGCTGATTGCTCAACTGTGCTTTCCGGTTTTTGCCTTTCTTTCTTCAAAACTTCTCTGAAATTCTCGGTAATCTCTGGAATATCTTTTGCTTGAACTAACTGACTATCTACATCATTGAAACTATCAACATACAAAACAAAAGACTCTAAATCTGTATGTACATAATTAATCGGATGATTAACCGACTTCTCCTTGGTTGTAATCATATACTTCATTTTTTGTTCCCGGTACAACTTTCTTATTTGGCCAAACACGGGAATCGTTGCATAGGAGAAATCTAATTGTAATGTCCCTTTCAATTTGGCTCCCCAAGATCTGGAAAGCAACATACCAAACCTGGGAGGAATGTCTGCCACAACTACATCCATCAAAACATTCTTTGTGGGAATCTGATCCAAACTAACAACCAAGTCTTTAATGAGCCCAATACATCTCACTCTGCTAGAATCAAATGAATAAAGATCATGGTACTTCCTAGTGATGCCTAAACCCAACTTCTCCATGATTGCCTTCGGCATAAGATTATGGGAAGCACCGGAATCAAACATGGCTTTATGAAATACAAACTCATGCAATCGAAGACTGATATAAAAAGGAGGCACTTCACTATCTGGAGACTCACCATCTAAAGCTGGTCCAAATATCAGTTCAGGTTGATCATCTTCAATATTCAACATATCAGACATGGGATCAAAATTCAAAATTTTAGAAACTTGACTTCTATAACTGTTGTTCCTCATTAATTCAGTCAAGGGAATGGATACCTTTAATTTAGAAATCTCATTCTCCAAACTAAAGGCTGAAGTCTTTTCGATCTCTTTGGCTGGAACGTCTTTCTTTTCAGCCTTCTCCCTCGATGTAATTGGCTGATTTGATTTTTCTGCTGATGATGACTTGGTGGCAGCGGGATCAACTATCTCTTTTGCTTTCTTTTGTGCAACATGTGAATCATTTTTAGGTGCTGAAACTTCCTTTCTCTTTTGGATTGGGTTGACAGGCACATCTCTATTTCTAAGAGAATATTGCTTCTGCTGGGCTGACAAGGCATTCATATAACCTCTCTGATACTCATCCGACTCTTCCTCAAGAGCTGCATCATTAGCCAAGATAAAATCCTCATCTCTTTGTATAGCTAAACTTTCTGCATACTCCTCATCTTCAGTAATATAAATGGGCAAATCATCAGGGGTAAAGAAGTGATTTTCCTCCCCTACTACATCATCTTCATCATCTGAATCTTGACCAACAAAATTCTGCTGAAGAGATGTCTTTACTTGCTGCTGGACTGCTGGTTCTTGTGCTCGCTGTTCTCGTTGTTTAATCCTAAATTGTGGCTGCTGCTGACCACGGAAATTGGGATTTTGAATCTGCGTTTCGGGCTTATCAAGTGTGAGCTTTTCAATCATTTTTTCCACCTTGCGAAGTAGCTGATCTGATGTATAAGCTTCTTCCTTTATTACGACTTTCTTCTCAGCTCTCAATCTAGCTCTCTTGTCATTCAAATTCGCCTCAACACTCACAGCAATATTCTGCATATCCTCCAAAGTGGGCAGATCTCTTTCTCGTAATGAATAGGCCATGTCCGGATCAAAACCATCCGGGAATTTTAACAAATCTGACCTCTTAGATGGCCTCAAATCATCAGGAATAGCATTATAAACCGCATTAAATCTGATAATATAGTCTTGGACGGACTCACCAGGATTGCACTTGATCTTGGTATATTCAGAAGTAATTTGAAGTGGATCTTTCTTTATTTCCCACCGATCTAAAAACAGTCTCTGAAGCTCGGCTAATGTAGCAATACTTCTAGGCTGCAAAGCTCTGAACCATTTACGTACCTCACCTCCAAAAGTTTGCACAAACAATCTCATAGTGACATTCTCTTCATCAATTTCATGGAGATCAAAGAAGTCTGTGATTCTGTCAATATGCTGCAGAGCAGGAACAATCTGAGGAGTTCCATCAAATAATGGGATTTTACTCTGATAATCAGCGGGCATAGCATCCAAGTTTGGTGGCAAGACAAGAGGTGCAAATCTAGCGGCCATTGCTCTTGGTGGATTTATGATCTGTCTTGGAGAAACGGGTGGAGTAGGAGCAGTAGATGTACGAGGTGTATGTGGTGGGGATGGAGGAGGAACTACTGCAGATTGCTGATCAGATAGAGAAGGTTGCACGGGAATGGTAGGAATGAAAGAAGGCTCAGCGTGAACTTGTGAATCAGAAGTGACGGCTGATGGACCAAGAGTTTCAGACGCAGATTCGATAAACTCAGGAATATTCGTTACCACAATAGAGTTTTGAATGTTCAAGATGTAACTATCAATGAATCTATTAGCTTGTTCAATCTCAAGATACTTGATAAACTCGGGATTTATGACAGTAGAACCAGTAGCACTTTCAAACTTAGTTTCAAACAACGACAACTCAAATTGATCATCAAACTCAATATCTTCAAGGAATTCAAATACAGTAGGGCATGAATGAGATTTAAACAAAGGGATCACAGGACTTCCTCGACGGAGGATTCTTGAAATCAGATTGGGATTCTCATACACTGGAGGTGGATTGAGATCCGAATTTGCTCTAGTATGTCTTCTGGAAGCCAGTGTGTTGGATTAATTTCAAAGGGACACAACCGATTTGTTCAGCCTATCAAATTCCAGACTCAATCACCCAAAATTCCAGAACGATCTGATATACTGGGGTAATTCACAAGTCAAGTGTCACATTCACAAGCTAAACCGGAGATTGACTGAAGCAACGTTTATCTACTTCCGCTAATGCAAAGCAAAAGTGTTTTGAAGGCTACCTGGCATGACTTCAGGCTCTGTCTGTATTTTATGAAACAAATAACACCAACAAGCAAACCATTTTATCCCCAGTATGGTAGCCACTATGTTATAGCCCAAATCCACCTTAGGCTGAAGGAAGGCGAGATTCAGGGTAACACCAAACCACGCTCAGTCTGGTAGCTAGCCCTACCAGAACAGGAGAGGGCTCTCTTCGGGTCAATCTCAGTAAAAATGTATCAATAGGCCTTGAGATGATTGAAATGAGTGCTAATTTTAGGCTAGGTATATTAATCAAGGAGTTTGGAATGATTTTTTGGGGTTTTTTGTTGGAAAAAGGGAAAGGCAGTTTTGGGCTTGGGGATGAGGCCAATTTCTTACAGAGTTCGAGTTGGGGCAGGGAAGGCAATGGCTTCAATGCCTTAGATTCAATGAAAGGATAGAAAAGACTGCTGAGGAGCTGAATAGGGAAAGAGGGTGCAAGGATCCTCTTCAAACAGACGAAAACATATAAAACTAAACAAAAGTTTAAGGCAGAGCACCAGCAAACTAATGAATTCTACCTTAGTTACTCATTTGTTTAATTTCAGAAGAAAAAAGAAGGGAAATGGCATACATAAAACATTAATGGAACTTACAATAACATGGAGAAAAACACCATCAAGACTCAGAGCCACAAGGATCCCAACAAGTGCTGCAAAACCCTGGTCTTTCCTTTGCCAAAAATGTTGAAGTGAATATACAATGAGGTGCCAAACTATTCCCAAGAGTCCAACCCTGAAAATGTCTCAGAAAATACAATATATAGACAAATCTAACCCCTTCCCATGCCTCTAGGGGTCGAGCTCATCCTTCTAGGAGCTGTTTCAACCAATTCTAAACAAGGAACTGAAATCTAGGCAATCAAACAACTTGCCTCTATATGGAAGGAAACTTATTCATTCATTTAATTTTCACTTTTTAGTGAATGAATCCTCTATAAGAAGTAAATATGTGCCAAAATTACATCATAGTCATAAAATTACATCAAGGTAGATCAAGAATTACATCAAAAAGTGAAACTAGTCAAAACTGGGCGAAATTCTGAGCTGAAGGGTGAAAAATAGGCAAAAGTCCTCTATGCGCCGCGCCCAAAAACTCAATGCATCGCGCCAATTTGAGCCTATTTTTGAGGCACTTCCCGAAGTCCAAATGGAGCTCATGATAGCTAGTTGGAAAGCCCTGCCTGTCTACTATCCAACCCAAGTGGAATTTTTCAATTTGGAGTTCATTTGCCCCTCCAAAACTTCAATCTCCCAAAACTAGTTCTTGTGTGTGCAAAAGGTGGCAGAAAGGCCATTTTCAAGGTGTTTTTGACGCTTTAAACCACCCAGAACTTGATGAAATCCTTAGGCAATTCCTGAGCATGGATAAATTTTCATAAAAAATCTAAAAATTTAAAGTTTTCCTCCAGAATATCTCTCAAACGTAAGCGCGCACAAGGTGGCACGACGTGTCGGGCAGGAAAATCTGTTTTGTGACAAAAAAAAACAAAATTGACAAAATTTTCTCCAAATTCCTTGAAACTTGGACTGAAGGTCCTCCATCATGTGTCATGCTCAGCCAAAGAAGCTTCAGCCAAGATTCGGAGTTTATCCTCCCTTTTACGCCGTTTCAGTGCCCTCCTTAGCCTCGCTTTCAGAATCTTCATCTTCGCTTTGCAAACATGTGTGCGGGCCCAATAGTGGTTCTTCATGTGCCTGAGCATGTCTTTGTCCCTATTGGCCTTCGCCAACAGCTTCTCAAGATGAATGTTGACTCTCTCAAGCCAAATCTGCCGCTCAAAAGGTGTCATGTCACCTGGTCTTTTTCGGGCCAATTCACGGTCTTCACGAATTTTCTGCAGCTCCATGAGTGTCTGCTGATCCTCCAATTGTTTATTCCGCTGCTCCAAGTAATTATAACCCACTGAGCTCTCTGCAATTTCTCGGTCAATGTGTCGATCTCAGCTTTTTGCTCCTGGATGGTTTCTTTTAGCTTTGAGCTGGGAGAACTCAAATCAACATCAATGAGTGTAAAATCAGTGTCTTGGCCTCCTGAAGGGCCTTCATCCTGCATAGGCCTCTTGCCTCTGTCCTGTCCATGTATCTGTGCTGATGTCGAAGGCGAGACCCCTTCCACCCCAAGTGGAGATAGTACTCGCGCTGCTGATGAAGGTAACGAGACCCCTTCCACCTCGAGTGGAGATAGTACTCGTCATGCTGCTGCAAATAAGGCTCTGGTACCTCTCTGATAGGTAACACACACTGGAACACTAATAGGCTCTGTCTCGGGACCCTCAAACTGATGTGAAGGCTCACCCTCATCATGAACAATCTCTGGAGGAGGTTGAGGGGCTGTGAAGAAGTCACGGGAAATGAACTCCTCCCATGCAATGCCCTGCAATCCAAGCTGATGTACTACAATGATCTTGATGAGCGCATAATGATAAATGCTGTTATGCTGCTGCTCGGGAGTCTTCTTCTGCACAAGAGTAGTCATCTGCTCTATGTTTCGACACATGAAATATGGAATACTCATCAGTCTCACTCTCGTGAAATGCATCAAAAGTCTGATGTGGTATGCATAAAGACGTGAGAACCGGCCCTCACAACTGAAGTATCTGATGATGAGTTTCATCAATGGCGCATAGGACTCCTTCAGAAACCGGAATGGGAATACCTTGCTGAGCTGCCTCATATAGCCAGGCCGGATGTATGGCTCATAATACACTTTGTCTAGCTGCTGTCTCTTGTTCCATTGCTCACCTACATTCAGTATTCCTGTTGCCTGAGAAATGGTTTCTGGTGTCAAGGTGAAGTTCACTCCAACAAGGTTTACATGACCATCACGCAAATGTAAAACAAACAAGCGAACCAACTCCTGATGATGCTGAATCTGAGCAATCATATCACAATACTGAAAGCATGACTGTTGCTAAAAGCATGCCATTGCAAGTGGGCAGGCCTGCAATCGAGTCAAGGAAGTGGGCTCTTCTCTGACATGCTTGCCACTTTTATGAGGCCTTCTCGGTACATTAAGCTCAGTGGTTGAGTCACTGTCTTGCTCATATTCTTGCTCATATGATGAATTTGTCTCTGTCATGGTGCTGTAATATATATGTCAAGTGTAAGTTTGATTGGTTTGAAAATGAGAAATAGGTGTTTTTGCTTCAATGCCAAATATTCCAAAGGGAAATGAAGAGCTGTGGTAAGTATGAACAGTGGGAAAAGTGGGGGTTTGTCAAGTGAAATTAATGCAATAACAGTCACTTAACTGTGTTTAGGGATGTGTGGTTTGGGAATTTGCTACAAATGATATGGGAGAGGGAAAATGATAGGGAATGGTAGGGTTTAGGATAGGGAGAATGGGAAGAAGGGATATGAGTAGTTTGGAAGGTTAGGGCATAAGGGATTGACTATAATGATAGAATTATGAAAGGGAAAGGATCACAGGTAGGAAAGGAGACTTGGCAGCAAAATTACAATTCAAAAACAACAATTTCAAAACCCAAAGGAGCAGATTTTGATATAAATGTAGGGTTTATATTTTCAAACTTTAAACTTTCAAATCTTCCCTCCAAACAATACCCAACACAAGCTAAATTCAATGGCAAGAGCTCTCAAACTTACTTGGAGCAGAAGAAATTGAGTTGTTTGGTTTTTGATGAAAGCAGTGATATAAAATTGACATGTCGGCTCTGTGCGCCGCGCACAAACCCAGTGTGCCGTGCCTCCTGGATGCGTCGCACTAGAAAAAATCAACACGGCAGAAAATGGCTATGTGCGTTGTGCTGTCTATGTGCGCCGCGCCTTCTCCCAATGCGCCGCGCGCGCTCCAAACGCACAGTCAGTCTTCAAAAACACAGTTTCGCCTTCCACGATTTTCTCTTGAATGTTTTGACAACTTCTTGTTTGCAAATGACATTTGAATGGTGAAAATATGTCTTATAGTCATGGCTTTTATTTTTTCTTCTTACAAACCCATTTTGTAATGTTTTGAAATTGGCACTTTTTTACTTTTAATACAAACTCTGTTCTGCTTGTTTCCACTTTGATTTTTGGTTGAAATAATGGCTCCTTTGTTGATTGTTTTGCAGGGATGGTGGCATGTTTCGGAAAAGGAGGACCAGGGCTGCCTCTGAATTCTTCATGACTGAAAAACCTTTAAAAACTACCTATTTATTACAAACAATAAATTTGACGATTTCTTCTTCAAAACAAAGTTTTGAAGAAGAATCATTTTTAAGCATTAATGATGATGAAAATTTTGAAATGAACACTTGTTAGAAACATCCTCATGTGCCTGCTTGGCATTATTTGACACTTTTGAAGACGAAACCCTAGACCTAGTGACTGAAAAGATTCTTTGCTGACCAAAAGACCATCCATGACTATGAATGACTGTAAAATTGACCTTGATGAATTTTGTTGAACTTTAATGATCAGACACAAGCCAGCAGATACATGACATGAGGGAAAACGAGAGACAAGACCCTTCCGTCAGACAATCTATGATTCTAATGGAATGCAACTGATTGGATGAACGAGACACCTAAAATGAAATGCAACAAAAGAGTTTTTGATCTCTGACAAAGGTATAACCAGACCGACTCTAACAGTAAGATTCACTAAGGTTTCTAAACTTTAAAATAAATTTCCATTCTTCAAATTTCCCTGAATATTGATTTATGTGATTAGTTTTTGAACGATGGTAGCCTTGAATTGAGATTGTGATTTTATGTTGTGGTACCTCTTTGAATATAGGTCACCTTGTTGTGAGAATAGGATTCCACAAGGTAAAGACTATATGTATCTTTAACTATCCTAACCCTTTTCACAAGTGCTCATGCGGATTTGTATTTATACAATATCGGGGAGTGTATATACAATATTCATTAAGCTTGGTTCTATAGAATTTATATACTCAATTTTTATTGTTATATGCTTTGGGAAATTTAATCCTACATAATTTTGCACTCTGTTCAAATAAATTTTAGTTTCCTTAGTTTGGTGGCTTGATGGGATGGCCTTTTTATTTGTTTTATGAAATTGGAATTAAGGGGAGTTCTGGTTTAGATTCTGGCACAAAAGAGATATTAAATTCTTCAATTTCATCATATTAATTGGGAATCATTTTATACAATAAAAATTTACACTCTCTTTCTTAAATCTTTAGAAATTTGTGTTGTTGATGTGAATCTAATGAGATTTAATCATCATATTTAGGATATTTTTATTTTGATGGCTAGGTTATGGCTGAATTATATATATATATATATATATATACTCTAGTGAAGCATTGAAAATTTTATAGCAAATATAAGATAAACATAATCTGACTATTTTTTAAGAGCTACAACAAAATATTTGGATGCATTGAATTCATTTTTGTGCACAATCCTTGACAACAAAGCATATTTCTTTTAATATTTACTTACCTGATATTTGTTTTAAATTTTGGAATCACGAGGTTGTGTTTGAGCACTGAGGTTTACAACATATGTTTTCCATTAAATGCACATCCAATCAAGGGATTAAACTAGCGACATCTCCCTCTACAATTTAAATGTCTCAATCTGTGTTTCAACCCTCCTATCTTATTCTTCATGCCCAAGCTCATAAATTGCAGAGGCAACAACGAATTTCCTGTGCATGGGGATGATGGGTTGACTTAGTGATTTCGACATCAATTTGAGGAGGCTCAACACATCATGCAATTTTACCTATAACTCAGTGGTAGAGAATTTGACTGTAGATCAAGAGGTCACTGGTTCAAACTTGGTTGGGCCCTTTATTTATTAAAACATTTTCCCCACACTTGCCATATTTTATATGCTTTCATTTTGGCTATGAGACCCCTTTCTCGTTGACCAACTCTACAGCATAACTTCCTCCTCACACTCCATCTCAACATGTCTTAGAGATATCAAGTGATATATCACACTTTTTCTTGTGTCTCTTTCTTTGATGTAATGTATAAATCATGTTTTTCATGCTTTAACTTGCTATATGTGACTGTGTTTTCCTTTTCATTGGATACATTTGATATAACCTAGTCTATTTCCTTTGCAGGTAAGGATTTTTTATGCATGCACAAGGTTGGAGTAGTGGTGTTGGTGTGTGTAGGTGGCTTTTAGGGTCCAAATTTTAAATTTGGTTTCTGATGTCACATGTGAGACCTCTTTCTTGGGGTCTCAAGTTTGTATAAAGAAGAATTAATCAGCAAGAAAATAAAACATTTTTATTATGACTGCTAAGTTTGTTTCTATTCATTCCACAACATATTTTTCTTCCATTTTCATAGTCAATAACATATGCAATTCAAATAATTTAACAATAAAAATTAAGAAGAAAATATATATTTAAAGTGTCTCGACTGTGCTCCTCCTCTTGGGACCACATGACTAAATATGTCACCCTGCCAACAAGGAACATGCTATCTAACTTCCTAGCCTAGGAAACTTCCACAGGTTCCCCACCCTCTAAGCCTAAGTCCAAATTGTAGTTGTAGTGTGTTCGAGTCCTCAATCCAATAACTTCCCAACTACAATCTCCACTCCATTGTTCAAGTTTCCTCTCTTGTCTCTCGACTCTCCTATTCCTTCCTTCTTTGTGAAAATCCAAAACAATAATTATTCCCCTTCTCTTCTCCATGCTAGCCCCCCTATCCCCTTCCTGCCATTCAAACACCCCCCCCCCCCCCCCCCTCATGACACCTCCCTCGAGCCACAACCCCTATCACTCCACCTACCCCTCTATCCCTTGATTAACATTTTGGGTGGTTGATTCACCCAAACACCCCTCATTGATGCAATATAATAATAGCATCCTTTAAATTTCAGTCAAACCTATAGATTCATAAGAATCCTATTAATTTATATAGAAACTAAATCATGTTAAAATATAATTTGTTAATTAAAAAACAAGATTAAGGTTCAATTATTCACTAATGAAGCCTTACCATTAATCATGCTTAAGGAAAATCATAAACTTAATCATTGATCAAGCTTAATGTTAATCATGGATTTTCATCAATCAATTTTAACAGTTAATTAATCATCTAGTAGAATATGATACATGATACGAGTGTATTTGTGCGAGGTGTGGGTATGTAGCTAGAATATTCATACCTCGTATGCATACTAATAACACTAATAGGATTTATCACATCAAAAAATCTCACAGTGAGTAGGTTAGCAACCTAATGTATCAAAATAAGATAAGGGAGTGGGAATCACACCTTGTACTCACTCTGCCCTCCAATTTAATGACAAGATCATATATACGAGGATAAACCAAGTAATTAGACACTTTCCTCATTGTGTGTGCTAAAGAAATTATATTGAACATGGGATATATTAGTGCAAGGGCATAACATATCTTATTATTTGGTATAGCAACACTTGGTGTGAGGATTTTGGTTGTGGTTATATATATATATTTTATTTGTTTGGTGGATTCAATTTAAAAAACAAAATAGAGGATTAATGGCATCTGGAGGCAATGAAAGAGAAAAAAATGAAAAGCAAGATTTAATTAGGAAGGAGAAATTATTACTTGGAATAAAGGATAATTGGAAAAAGGAAAGCAAGTAGTTGAAGACATAACATGGCCTCTTTAATTGCTACTAACATGAGGGGATATATAGAATACTTGGTCTTCATCGATGGCTAGTGCAATCCAATGAAATTGGTGAAATGTGGAATGAGTAATAAAAACTTTGCCACTTTTATAAAGAAGGTTTAATCTTGTTAACCCATTTTACCTTTTTAAAAAGGTTAATTGGCATATATCTCATTTAGAGAAACTTTTTATTATTGCAACTTGTCACACTATTAGAAGCTGCCTTTCAGTGCAATAATGTTTCCTTGCCACACCCTTAAGGAATTTTTTTATGCGTGGAATATGTTGCAGAAAACAAAGTTTTTAGTTTATGCTAAGTCACACGAGAAATTTTGTTTTAGGCTATGCTACATCGCATGAAGGAAAATTTTCATCTTGTGATACATCACAAGATAAAAAATTTCATGTTTTGATACATCAATACATAGAAAATTTTGAGATTGTGATACAAAAAGATAGAAATCTTCTAAGGCTATGATACATCATATGATAGAAAGCTTCCTAAGTTGCAAAGTAAAATAACTTCAAAAATGTTTGTGAAGTTGCAAATTGGACTTTCCTTTTATTAAGAATGTAGTACATCATAGAGACACAACTTTTATAACTCTTTTGTCGTATTGCATTGAAGATAATTTTGGTTGGCATGTTATTGATTTGTGAATTTTTTGAAGGCTCAACAACTTGCAAAATTTTAAGGACTATGATAAAATGCGCTTAAAAGTTTTCTTGATAAAATTTAGACCAAAATATGCAAAACAATAATAAAAATAACAAAAAATGGAAAAATAAATGATGAAATCCTTAATAAGAGTTTAAAACCTACTCAAATTATGAATCATATGAAAGTGGGAAATACTTTTTTTTTTATATTCAAATATTGAAAGGGAGGGGATGCAAACTCGTTTTTGTCTATATGAAAAAGATAAAAAGGTTTTGAGTAGTTAATTTTTTTTAAATATCATTGTATTAATATAGTACTAAAAAATATCATTGATCTCCTACCTCTCAAGAAACCATGACCATAATAATTATAAAACCCATCGTTTTTCATGTTAGATATCCAAAACTGGTTTTTCACGTTCATGTCCTTTAAAAAGATAAAACCTATATAACACCTAATAGCATTATAAAGGATAAAATACATAATCAAAAGGAGGACACTAGTTCCTCATAGAAAAATTTCAAAAAAAGAAATTGCCTAGACAACCCATTTGGGTCTAGGAATACTCATAGAAATTGTAAGTGGCCCCATGTGCCTCAAGATATACATCAACAAGAATGGGATTGGAGGGGCACTTCCCAATCATTGAATATGCTCAGCTAGTGCCAATAGGTTGTTCTCACTATGGTAAGGGTTGTACACAATAATGTCTATCTCCATAAAATTCAATTTATGAAGGATATCCTATTGTTGTTTCCCTCTTCCCTCCACTACCTAGGCTATAAAGGATTTATTCTACCAATAAAGTCCAGTAATCCTAAATAGTTTAGTGTCTCTAGTTCATGAAAACCTAATGTTAGGAATCTGTTCTTAGAATTTTGCTTCAAGTTGACAATTTGAGAGCCTTTATCTTTTCTACATAACCAAATTTTGTATTTGGGCGACCACTTCCTTGATTTCATAAGAGAAACATTAATTTTAATCATAGGATTCCTTCATAGATTTTTTCTAGGCCCTAACAACGCCCCAAGGAGGCTTCTAAGGTTTGGATGTTTTAGTAGTTTGTTTAGGTCCCCACTTAAGCCCACTTTTATTGGATTCAGAGCATAATTCATTGTCAATGTTCAACATGTTAGTGAGAGGGAGTATAATAGAGTAGAAGATGGGAAGAAATATTTATGTGAAAGGGGAGACCTTTTGATTCGGTGGAAGAGTATAGACCTAGGAATTATTCAACCACCCCTGTCAGAAAATCAGATAGAAAAATTTATGATCATGTTGACAGTGATGGAAATCTGTCAACCAAGGGGTGTCCCCAATGTGAAGTCCTAATTACACCTCACACCGTTTGGAATATGAGCCCCATCCTGAGTGTCAACCCAGTTGTCATGTATTCTTATATATTTCCTTGGTTCTCACTATCAGTTGCATATGTGCCTTCAAAAAGCAAGTGTGTATGGTGAGTGTTTGCTAGAAAGTGTTTCAAAGTTCTTCTACTATGGAGGGAAAGAGTAAAGTGAGCCTCTGTGAGAGAGGTAATAGTACCACCAAAGTAGAGAAACACACAAAAAAGAAGGATCTGTCTAACATCTAGCGAAATAATCTAAAAAAGGATGCGACAGTCATTACAACCTGTCAATGAGAAATATTTGTTTAGTATCCTGCAAAACAGTCCACAACGATGGGAAAACGATAACAACAATTACAACACATTATCAATAAGATAAGTACTAAAATAAACAAAATAGTTCAACTACTTTAGCACAGATGAAAGAAAACATGAAATTAAAACTTCCACATAGTAGTCTTACAAATATTCATAATCCATGCATGAAGAATGTGTTGGCCTTGAAGGCTTCTGATATTAAGTAAAATTGATAAGAAACATGTATACAATGAACATCACTAGCTCCAATAGTGGAGCATTGGAGCCACTCCTTACTCCCCAAAAGAACTAGTTAGTCTCTCTAATGCATCGCGGGAGGATCCATGGTGAAAAGTCCTCTACTCATACAATGAGGGTGTATATATAACCAAGAGGTGATGTTTCACCTTCCTTATGACTCTTTGACTACCCTCATGAATGCTTGACTTCCTATGACTTTTCGACTTTACATGACTCTTCATATTATGAATGTGTTATTTTGACTTCCACTTTACAATATATTTTGAATAGGTAATTACATAATCCACAATAATGATGTGGCATGTGATGACTTGTGAGAGGACATGAAAGGGAGGGCATGCAAACTCGTTTTTGTCTATATGACAAAGATAAAAAGGTTTTGAGTAGTTACTTTTTTTAAATATCATTATATTAATATAGTACTAAAAAATATCATTGATCTTCTACCTCTCAAGAAACCATGACCATAATAATTATAAAACCCATTGTTTTTCATGTTAGATATCCAAAAATAGTTTTTCACGTTCATGTCCTTTAAAAAGATAAAACATATATAACACCTAATAACATTATAAAGGATAAAATACATAATCAAAAGGAGGACACTAGTTGCTCGTAGAAAAATTTCAAAAAAAGAAATTGCCTAGACCACCCATTTGGGTCTAGGAATACTCGTAGCAATTGTAAGTGGCCCCATGTGCCTCAAGATATACATCAACAAGAATGGGATTGGAGGGGCACCTCCCAATCCTTGAATATGCTCATCGAGTGTCAATAGGTTGTTCTCACTATGGTAAGGGTTGTACACAATAATGTCTATCTCCATTAAATTCAATTTATGAAGGATATCCTATTGTTGTTTCCCTCTTCCCTCCACTACCTAGGCTATAAAGGATTTATTCTACCAATAAAGTCCAGTAATCCTAAATATTTTAGTGTCCCTAGTTCATGAAAACCTAATGTCAGGAATATGGTCTTAGAATTTTGCTTCAATTTGACAATTGGAGAGCCTTTATCTTTTCTACATAACCAAAATTTTCATTTGGGTGACCACTTCCTTGATTTCATAAGAGAAACATTAATTTTAATCATAGGATTCCTTCATAGATTTTTTCTAGGCCCTAACAACACCCCAAGGAGGCTTCTAAGGTTTGGATGTTTTAGTAGTTTGTTTAGGTCCCCACTTAAGCCCACTTTTATTGGATGAAGAGCATAATTCATTGTCAATGTTCAACATGTTAGTGATAGGGAGTATAATAGAGTAGAAGATGGGAAGAAATAGTTATGTGAAAGGGGAGACCTTTAGATTGGGTGGAAGAGTATAGACCTAGGAATTATTCAACCACCCCTGTCAGAAAATCAAATAGAAAAATTTATGATCATGTTGATAGTGATGGAAATCCGTCAACCAAGGGGTGTCCCCGATGTGAAGTCTCAATTACACCTCACACCATTTGGAATAGGAGCCCCATCCTGAGGATCAACCCAGTTGTCATGTATTCTTATATATTTTCCTTGGCTCTCACTGTCAGTTGCACATGTGCCTTCAAAAAGCAAGTAAGTGTGTATGGTGAGTGTTTGGTAGAAAGTGTTTCAAAGTTCTTCTACTATGGAGGGAAAGAGTAAAGTGAGCCTTTATGAGAGAGGTAATAGTACCACCAAAGTAGAGACACACACAAACAAGAAGGATCTATCTAACATCTAGCGAAATAATCCAAAAAAGGATGCGACGGTCATTACAACCCGTCAATGAGAAATATTTGTTTAGTATCCTACAAAACAATCCACAACTATGGGAAAACGATAACAACAATTACAACACATTATCAATAAGATAAGTACTAAAATAAACGAAATAGTTCAACTACTTTTGCACAGATGAAAGAAAACATGAAATTAAAACTTCCACATAGTAGTCTTACAAATATTCATAATCCATGCATGAAGAATGTGTTGGCCTTGAAGGCTTCTGTTATTAAGTAAAATTTATAAGAAACATGTATACAATGAACATCACTAGATCCAATAGTGGAGCATTGGAGCCACTCCTTACTCCCCAAAAGAACTAGTTAGTCTCTCTAATGCATCGTGGGAGGATCCATGGTGAAAATTCCTCTTCTCATACAATGAGGGTGTATGTATAACCAAGAGGTGATGTTTCACCTTCCTTATGACTCTTTGAATACCCTCATGAATGCTTGACTTCCTATGACTTTTTGACTTTACATGACTCTTCATATTATGAATGTGTTATTTGGACTTCCACTTTACAATATATTTTGAATAGGTAATTACATAATCCACAATAATGATGTGGCATATGATGACTTGTGAGAGGACATGACATGACATTGATGACATGAACTGCATGATGATGTGACAGTGTTGATTTTCCCTTCTTGCTGCTTCTTTCTTTGTGTCTTCTTGAAAATATGGTACATTTTCTTCTTATTCCTCCTTATGACTTGAAGATGAGGATTCTTCCATGTGACCTTGATCTTGATCTTCTCTTATAGTCCGGTGTTCCTTCGTATTCTTGCCTGATGATCACATTATCTCTTCAACTCCATATGTGTCTTCTAACATGTTCTCCTTCTTCATCATCTTGCCATAGCATGATAAAGTACCCGCATCTGCAATCCACTCATGACAAGATGCCATCAGTCTGATAAACCCCTAGTCTAAGGTGGTGCATATTGATCCTCTGACTGAGCCAGAACCAGGTGACAGGCTGGGAAATAGGTTCAATAAGTGCATAATTATGGAACTCATGAAGTCAGGGGTGAAGCTTTAGCCTTAAGACCGTGCAATGTGCAGTTCAGGCTAGACCGAGGAAGAAAACTGCACAATCTAGAAGTTCAGTGTGACATGCTAAGGGGGGTTGCACTGTTTCAACCAACTACACAATTATGGAAGGAAAAGAAGAACTGGTGATTGCGCAGTTGCACAACTCAGGAGCTCAGGGGATGGGCTTAAGGTATGAGACTACACAATGTGTAGTTCAGGTCTAGTTGGAGGGCATGATTGCACTTTTTTGGAGGCCAAGGCTCGAGCTTGAGCACTAAAATTGCGAAATGTGCAGTACTGGAAGGAAAAGAGGCCAGGTGATTGTATATTTTTGTAGTTCAGGAGCTCAAGGCTGAGGCTTAAGGACTAAGACTGTACAATGCACAATGCCAGCTTGGTTGGGGAGAAATATTGCATAGTTTTTGGGACTCTGGGTTGGGCTTGAGCATTGAGGTTGTGAAATGCGCAGTTTTGGGAGGAAGAGAAAGTGCATTGCGTAGTGAAAAGAGGCAAGGTTGTTGCTTGAGGGCTGAGGCTGCGTAATGTACAGTTCAAGAGGGCTGGATGGGGCTAGGTTGTCCGGTTGGGAATTTTTCCAAGTTTGACTTAGTGTGGGATCTGTGCAACTGATGTGAATAATGAAAAGACTTGATTATGATCACACAATTGAAAAAATTTGATGAAATAATAAAATAAATAATCCAGAACACGTCAAAAACATATTTCCCTCAATGTGAAAACTTTGCGATGACTTTACGACAAGTGTGGCACTAAAGGTACACTTTGCGACGACCGTGGCGACACTTATGCGAAAATGATTAAAACCTTGGGAATGAGCGCGATCGATGTTTACATGGTTAGAAAAACTCATTCACTGAAACATAACCCCTTGAAACCACCAAAACAAGCATACATACATTGTGCGACAACTAACATGTTAAAATACGACAATTGCTAAAGCGCAAACAACTCTTGGAAGATGTGAGTGATAGTGAGAGTAACACATGCCAGAGAAAAGATAACATGAAAATGACACTAATTAGAGTGAAAGAAAGCGAAAGAGACAACCAAAAACATGAAATCAACACTTGTGAAAACAAAGGCGCATGGAAGTGACAATTTGCAAAACTCACCGAAATGGAAGTACAAATGCAACTACATTGTGAGAAACTGTCCTTGCCAGTGCATACTACCTAGCGACATGGATTGGACATCGTACATGAACAATCTTGATTGAACGTGCTATGCTTGTCCAAGTTGCGTAAAATAATGTGCTCATGCACTTGTTTCAGACTGAGGATGTGTGAGAAAGTGACTCCAACACTTCCAATCCAAGAAGGGAGCTGAAAAAGCATCAGCTGACTAGGAAGTGACTACAGAACGACTGTTCGCAAGATCCACAGTATGCTCCAAAATTTGAGTGTCCGAAAATTTTTGGAGGGTGTATGTCGCAGTGACAAAAAATAAATAAGTTATCTCAGTATATAATGTATAAGTATTGTGAATTCAAACTCTATGGAGGTCTAAGCCACATAATAAAGCATTTAAAACTAGGAAACTAACTAGAGAACTTGAAGTTGAATTGAGGAATCCAAAATTGGAGGAGGAACTAGGACTAAGATGGAATCAAATCACCCTTCTTTCTTCAACTTTCTGCTTGATTTTTGTTGGAAAATTTATTTTTATTTTTAATTAGATCCAATTAATTACACACACACACATAAATGGTCAACCAGGGTAGGTCTTTTATTTCAAGGTTTTTATGCAAAGTATATGCAGGTAGCAATCGTTAACTAACATTTTTTAATACCAAAATATATGTAGAAATTAATATAATATGCATGTATATTACCGGATTCTCCCGATCTAAAAATTTAATCCTTATGTTAAATACATAATCCTTCTACTTAATTTTGTGTGGAAATTAAATCGCCAATTACAAACACATGAAGGAAAAACAATCACACATAACAAGATGTTTTACCGAGAAAGCTTAAAGCTAAAAACCCCAACTATCATATATTGTTTATATCAATGGATCATGAAACAATCTCATATATCTCATAAAAAGCTCAACTCATAGAGCTCTCAGTGCAATATACAATCGTCTCACACTGTCTTGCAGAAATTTGCACCTCCATGCACCAATTTCTTGCCTCCTGACAGCCTGCCTCCACTGCGCAATCCCTGCTGAAGAAGAACCCTGAATGAATTCGACCTTACCTTGCCTTGATTGTGCAATAATCATAGGCATCTCCAATGTGTGTGTGTGGATGCATTAAATGCTCCACTATAGTCACAACAGATAGTCCATCTCACCCTTTCACCTATCTCTCCATTAGGTCTCCACTGGATCTGACATTCAATTAGTTAACTGCTGTATTTGTTCATTGCAAGTAACACACTACTTGTGAATTAATTAAATAATTAATTCACTCATATTTCACTAGTGTATGCTCAGTTACAACTAGCACAATTGAGTTTAACTCACTGAACTGAGTTAAGCTAAACAACAACTCACATAACTACTCTTCCAACTCTGTTACAACTTGCCACTATTATTTATAACTAAGTCCTCAATGCATGAGTCACCAACCACCCTAGGAATTGCGTAATTGCTTTATCCCACTGATGTGCCACATCTGTTCACTGAAATCAAGTGCTCCAAGAGAATAAGTTACTATTTATTGTTTGATTATTATTAAGGGCTAATAATAATCGACATGCATTCTATTTTTAGATTAGTGATCTATAAATAGACTTCACCCATCTTCTAAAAATAGAAACTCATATAAAAATATATTTTTCTCAACCATCTAGAATCAACCTCCTGCTAATTTTAGATTCTTCTCATCATGTCTATTTTTAGACATACACCTAAAAATAGCCTATGTGGGCCCCACATAGTTTAGGTGCTTATTTTTCACTAGGATCAAGGATGATGTTTCTGAATGCCTCTTTCACTGTTTCTTGTTGCAATATTCAACGCTTCATCTCAACAAGAAATGAATGTCTTTGCGTGTGCCCTGCAACTCCATGCATCCGCCTTGCAATACTTGCATGCAACACTTCCGAAACTGAATAGCCTCCAAAAAACTCAATCAGTCTAATGCATTTGTTATCAAAGTCTTATGACTTCTACTAGCTACTGCACATGTCTTTAGGAACCACTGCGTTGTTGAAATTTTCATCCATGCACTCTGCACTTGCTGTCAACTTTGATCCACACTCCAGTATCTGACACTGTCACTTTGATTTTACTGCATCAATCCAACTGATAATGCTACTGCTTCTCTATGGGCACCTCGTATCCAGGTTCAATTCATGAGATCCACACCATCTCAATGAATCCTGCCTAGAAATCTTTCTTAG
Source organism: Pinus albicaulis (assembly GCA_034641835.2). Lineage (NCBI taxonomy): Eukaryota > Viridiplantae > Streptophyta > Pinopsida > Pinales > Pinaceae > Pinus > Pinus albicaulis. Next base: position 383,582,139 of record CM076584.1, read on the forward strand.
GATTACTCATGCATGTTGCCCCACCTCTCACCTAGTGGTATAGCTGAATGCACTCCCTCTGCCCATCTGGCACGAAATTTATCTTCTTGAGTGGTTGTTCCTACTCCATGATCCTCATCTTGTGGCTGCTCCATATCCCGAGGTTCAGTCTTACCTGCATGCAAATCCTGCTCCCTCTCTGATCTGAAAATGAAACTATTTGTATCTGTTGTTTAAAGTATCCATTTCCATTTAATTACGTGTACAAAGTGTTTGTCACGTTTTTCAAATTAAACAAAGTGTTTTTGGTAACTGTTTTTGAGTTTATATGTGAGGGAATGTTAATTAAAATTATTGTTTAACATCTTAAATTATAAATACATAACAACATAACTTCACCATAACAACACAATAACATGATGAGGCAGTTCACCCCTCCTGGGCTACATCTGCCGGGTCCAAGGCTCCCAATGGGCATGTCCTTGCTCTATTCAGTTTCTCAAAGTTGTTTTACAGTGAGAAATAAGCCTAAATAGGCTGAAATAGCTGTGAAATTGAATTTAGAAGACATAAATAAGCTGATAATGGCTTTTATTTCACCTCAAATAGTGAAGTGTAGCCCAATGCAGCTCCATTTCCCTCATGGCCCTGATGGCTCTCCAGAATGCTCTGAATACCCAAAATTGACCAAAATTTCGTCCAAATTGGTTCAATATTGGAGAAGTTATGACTCTAACAAGTTTTTTCCTAATGGCCCTAGAAATCCTACTCCAAAACTAGAGGAACTCCAGTTATAGCCACCAAAAGAGTCGGACAACCAAAAAGGTCAGAACCACGCGCTAAGTTTGGGGGCAGCATTAATTGTAACTGCCAGTTTTCTGGCGCATTCACATGCAGGAATCCCGGACAGTTTTCCGCTGGCGGTTAAGTAGTTAATCTGCGCCCCTGGTCGTAGCTCGTAGGTCGCATGGTTATGGGGCTAGCACCCGAGGGCCTAACATAATGTTCCTCCATTTGAAAGGGGATTAGCCCTTGATCACTGCTCGTAGTCACGGGCCTTAGCCCTTAGGCTTGAGGGGATTAAACCTTAACTTCGCTTGTTGAACTTTCAAACGACGACTTGACTGACCCATCCCCGTTCAGGTCAGGTTGACCTTCGCTCGAGCCTTGACCCATTCGTTCACACTTGCAAGAGGAGACGACTGCGCTCGCTGCTGCACGAGGCCGCTATTTTCTGACCCATAAACATTCGGGTCGGGTTGTGCCTGACTGCTGACCCGAATGCGTTCAGGGTGACTCGACTCCGTTCAGGTCGGGTCGGGTCTGCCCTCCAAAATATCTTTTGAACAAAACTTGAACCATAGGCCTGGGGCCACATGGAAGCCTCTGTGCAGGCCACGTGGCACCCTCTGATAGGCTTCCAAAAACTTAATAAAAAAAATGAAATTTTCCACAAAATTTTCTGAAAATGACAAATTTTTGTGTGTTCAAAAGTCTTGTTTTGAAGGTCATTGGGCGTTTTAAAAATTCAATATTTTTCTCATACGACATCAGATTTGAGTCCCGTTCATGGCACCAGAATCACAGCGACGAGGCATATCCGTTTGTTTAGGTTGCAACCAATTATGAGCAGTTCCAATTTTGAGCATTTTTTTCCTCTTGGACATGATCACCTGATCACACCTCCCCATTGGGAAGCTTTTGGACCCAAAAAGCCTTCAATTACCTATTAAGAAGATGAGGGTATAGATCCCTCACCTTTTCCACCTCCATCCATTTTTCCTTACTCAGTTTTCTGCCTTTAAGACCAACTCGAACATAATCAACATTTCCCCTCCTCAAAGTACATGTCCTTCTGTCAAGGATAGCATCCTCTTTCTGCTCATCCAAAAATTCTGGCAAGAAATCCTCTATGGATGGTAGCTGAATTTCACTTTCATAATCAGCAATTAAAGGAGGTTCATACAAACATAAATTTTCCACATTCACAAGTGAATACATTTGCATATATGAAGGCAAATCTAGTTAAAAAGAATTATTTACAACTTGTTTAAGGATCATGAATGGACCATAACAAATAGGCTTCAACTTTTTACCTTCTCCTTGCATTCTTTCCTTACTAATATGCAACCATACCTCATCTCCTTCTTGAAACTTATGATCAACTTTGTGTTTGTCATGCCTCTCCTTGTACTTGCCTTGACTTTTTTCAAGTTGTTCTTCAACCTGCTGATGTATGAGCTGAATTATTTCAATGAACATGAGAGCTTTGTCAATGTCACTATGCCCATCAATGGAAACATCCTTCTCAAGAATGAAATCTAAAGGTGACTTAGGCAAATACCCAAAGCAAGCTTCAAAAGGTGAAGTATTTGTAGAAGAGTGCTTGGCCCGGTTGTAAGCATGCTGAATATAATGCAAGTGCTCATCCCAAAGCTTGGGATGCTTGGTGCAATAACCTCTCAAAATATGTATAATGGTTCTGTTCACTACCTCTATTTGTCCATCTGTTTGCGGATGGAAAGCAGTACTCTTCTTCAACTTGGTGTCCATCATCTTCCATAGATTGGACCAAAAATTCCCAACAAATTTGGAATCCCTGTCACTAACAATAGAAATAGGCATGCCATAATGAACCCATACGTGTTGAAAATATAAATCAGAATTTTTTCAGCAGTTATAGATTTCTTACATGGCATAAGAATACACATCTTGCTGAATCTATCAACTACTTCATAAAGATAATCATGTTGCTTTCCAGATAATGGTAGACCTCCAACAAAATCCATAGAAACACTTTCCCATGGTCTAGAAGGTACCAACAATGGCGTATATAAACCAAGATTCCTATTTCTAGGCTTGCTTGTAGCACATAATGAAAAACCTCTAATGAAATGTGAAACACTATCTACCACGCGAGGCCAATAACAATACCTCTGTAAATGTGCCACTATTTTGCTTACCCCGAAATGTCCAGCAATAAGAGAAGAATGAGCTTCTCTCATGATGCTTAGTCTCTCCCCCTGTGGTATACATAACTTTCCCATATGAAACAACAAATTATGATGTAAATGATAATCATTCTCCTCAACATAATTCCCTTCACTCAAGTTAGCATACACATCCTTAAAATCAACATCTGATGCATACTGTTCTATGTAGCTCTCATGTACAATAGAATCATTCTTAAGTAAAGTAGTAGCACTAATAATAGGCCTTGAAAGCATATAAGAAAATTTATTGAAAATACCTTTCTTGTACCTTATTACCAAGTGAAATTTTTGTAGGAAACCCATCCATCTGAAATGTCGTGACTGCTGTAATTTAATTTGCGACTACAAGTACTGTAAAGGTTGATGGTCGGTATGAAAAACTGTTTCTTTGCCCATCAAATAGTGTTTCCACTTTTTGATGCTTTGTACCAACACATACAACTCCTTATCATATGTAGGATAATTCACAACAGCACCATTAAATGTTTCAGAATGAAATGCGATAGGCTTACCATGTTGTAAGAGAACTTCACCCATGGCGTAATCACTAGCATCGATCTGAATCTCGAATGGTTGTCTCAAGTCTAGTAATGAAAGGAATGGAGCTGAACTTATCTTATTTTTCAAAGACTCAAAATATTTCTGTTGCTTGCCTCCCCATTGGAAAGCACGCTTCACACTTGTCACTGAATGCATAGGAGCTGCTATGGTAGAGAAGTTAGAAATAAACTTCCTCCAATGGTGAGCTGCACCCAAAAGAATTCTTACCTCTGTAATGGATTTGGGAGTAGGCCAATTCAAAATGGATTCTACCTTAGAAGGATCAATTATCAAAGCACCTCCTCCTACTATGTGTCCCAAATAAACCAAAGGAGTCTTTTCAAATTCACACTTTGACATTTTAAGAAACAATTGATTTTTCTTCAAAACTATAAAGTACTTTCTTAACATGCATGACATGCTCTTCTCTAGTCTTGCTGAAAATTAAGATGTCATCTAAGTAGACAATAACTAAATCATCAAGAAAAGGACGTAAGACATCATCCATTACCCGCATGAAGTTTCAGGTGCATTGCAAAAACCAAACAGCATAACAAGCCACTCAAAGAGTCCTTGTTTGGTTTTAAATGTTGTCTTCCAAATGTCACTTTCTACAATTATAACTTGATAATAACCACTACGTAAGTCTAACTTAGTGAAATATTTAGCATCTTTCAATTGATATAAAAAATCATCTATCCTTGGGAGTGGGTAAAGATTCTTTACCGTTATCTTGTGCAATGCCCTGAAGTCCACACACATGCGCCAAGTTCCATCTTTCTTTGGAATCAACACTATCGGTGACCGACATGGCGAAGTTCTTGGTCTTATGAATCCTTTGTCCAACAAGTCTTTAATTTTCCTCTTGATTTTAGCATTCTCCATGATATACATGCGGTACATGCCTATGTTAGGAAGAGGACAATCTTGATGTAACTGGATTTCATGCTGAATCTTCCTTTTAGGAGGTAAACTTGTCGGCTCCTAAAACATCTCATGATGTGCATCAACTACATCATATAAATCTGATTTAAGCTTCGAATCACAATTTTCAAATGACTCATGATTCACATCAACCTTGGGCTTAACCATAAGAAGTACAAAACTCTTACTAGATTTCACTAGCCTTTTTACCTGTCCCGCATTTACCATCGCTATATTTTCCTTCTTGCGATGTGCTCTGACAATGAACTCCTTGCCATATTTAAAGAGATGATACTTATTTTCATGGTGATGGAAGATCACTTTCCTGTCAAATAAGTAAGGACTTCCCAAAACAATTCCTGATATATCAAGCGGCACTACATCAAGTTCAACTATGTCAATAAAGTGTGCAGTAATCGCGAAACACAATATGCACTTTCTTGAGACTTGTAAGTTTGCATCTTTGAATATCCACCCAAGTGGATAAGGCTTTGGATGTGGAATGGTCTCAAGTTTAAGCTGTTTGACCAAGTCTTCTGATATGATATTTGCTTGTGATCCACTGTCAAACAGTGTGTCAATTTTTGTATGTTTTGAGACTACCATCACATGGAACAATTCAATTCTTTATTCCTCGTTTGGAGTTTGTACATGACAGTTTGAAGTACTAGTGCTTGGCTTAGTTTCAGTTTCCTTTCCATTCATACTCTTCAAACCCATGGCTGTAGTTTTGGTTTTTTCACCTGAATCATCACCTAAGTCTTGTGGTGTGGTTGTAGTAGCTGTAGTTTTCTTCTTTCCTTTGTTTTTGTTAAACTGAGTTCTTTTTTTAGGATGTAATTTCCAACATTTTTTCTCTTCATGGCCTTCTCTTGAACAATGTTTACATATCACTTTCTCACCCTCTTGTTTGACAGATGCATTCTTTTTTCCTTTTCCCTTAAAGGTTTTATCTTTGTTTTTCCCCTTAAAAGGCTTGTTTATACCCTCATCAAAAGTGTTTTTCCCTCTATCCTCTAAATGCATAGCTTGTACAAAAACTTCGTCTAGACTAGTAGGATTGAACATAAGGATAGTATGTCTAAGGTAGCTATGCAAACCACCTATATATTTCAACAAAGTATCTTGAATTTGTAAGTCTACCCCTAATAAGAGTGCTCTTCTCCTAAACTCTTGCGTATAGTCTTGTAAATTTTGTCCCTTAAGCTGTCTGAAGTTTTGCCAGTTCATGATAGCCTTTTATAAATGAGCTAATGGATAAAATTGCTTTTTAACTGCAATAATAAATTCAAACCATGATAAAGTGATATTACCATGTTTTTTAATTTCATCCTTGGTCTTGGCTTCCCACCATACCAATGCTACTACATCCATTCTCAAAGAGGCTAACTATATCTTGGTGTCGTCATCATGAAGGTTATGTATCCTCAAGTAAACTTCTAACTGTCTTATCCAATTGTCAAGTTTCTCTGCATTGACTTCACCGTTAAAAATAGACAACTCAAATTTAACATCAAGCTTTAAAAATGGACTTTTACTAGTATTTTTAGACTTGTGATATTGATTCACCAAAGTTGAGGATGACGATGTAGAGGAAGAGGATGAAGATGGGGATGGTGGATCACCATTTCCTCCGTGTCCTTTCTTTGACTTGTCATCACTTTTCTTTCCTCCTGAAGAACCCTCTCCTTCTTTATGGTTTTTAGACCCTTCTCCAACAAGCCTATCATTCCTTTCTTGGTAGAGTATCCTCACCATCTCCGTCATGTCCAAGAAAGCCTTTCGGAACACCTGTTCCTCTTCCTTGGGATCCATATCTTCAAGAGCTTCTCCCTCTCTTGAAGACATGCTTGAAGCTGCTTCTATGGCTCTTGGAGGTGGCTCTCTGGCCCTTCTTGGTTGAGGATTACTTTGTGCACTAACCAAGTGTCCTTCACCTCTCTTGAGTTTAAGCCTAGTAAGCATAAAAAATTGCAAACAATAAACTATATCTTTGCACAAAACAAATGCTGAGTAAAACTCTAGCTCCTAAGGCTCAAAATCCTTAGCTTTGATACCATCTGATCTAAAAATGAAACTATTTGTATCTGTTGTTCAAAGTATCCATTTCCATTTAATTAAGTGTGCAAAGTGTTTGTCATGTATTGCAAATTAAACAAAGTGTTTTTGGTAACTGTTTTTGAGTTTATGTGTGAGGGAATGTTAATTAAAATCACTATTTAACATCTTAAATCAGAAATACACAGCAGCATAACTTCACCATAACAACACAACAACATGATGAGGCAATTCACCCCTCCTGGGCTACATCTATCGGGTCCAAGGCTCCCAATGGGCATGTCCTTGCTCTATTAAGTTGCTCAAATTGGTTTTACGGTGAGAAATAAGCCTAAACAGGCTGAAACAACTGTGAAATTGAATTCAGAAGACATAAATAAGCTAATAATGGCTTTTATTTCACCTCAAACAGTGAAGTGTATCCCAATGCAGCTCCATTTCCCTCATGGCCCTGATGGTTCTCCAAGTTTCCCTGAAGCAAACATGGCTGAATAACACCTCTGTTGGCTCTGAAACTTATCCCAAACTCTCCAGAATGCTCAGAATACCAAAAATTGACCAAAATTTCGTCCAAATTGGTTCAATTTGGAGAAGTTATGACTCTAACAAGTTTTTGCCCAGTGGCCCTAGAAATCCTCCTCCAAAATTGGAGGAACTCCAGTTAGAACCACCAAAATAGTCGGACAACCAAAAAAGTCGGAACCGCGCACTATGTTTGGGGGAAAAATTAATTGTAACTGCCAGTTTTCTAGCGAGTTCACATGCAGGAATCCCAGACAGTTTTCCGCTGGCGGTTAAGTAGTTAACCCGCGCCCCTAGTCGTAGCCCGCAAGTCGCATGGTTATGGGGCTAGCACCCGAGGGCCTAATGAAATGTTTCACCATTTTAAGGGGGCTTAGCCCTTGATCACTGATTGTGGTCGTGGGCCTTAGCCCTTAGGCTTGAGGGGCTTAAACCTTAACTCCGCTCATTGAACTGTCAAACGACGACCCGACTGGCCCATGCCCATTCAGGTCGGGTCAACCTTCGCCCGAGTCTTGACCCGTTCGTTCACACTTGCATGAGGAGCTGACTGCGTTCACTGCCGCATGAGGCTGCTATTTGCTAACCCATAAACGTTCGGGTCGGGTTGTGCCCGATTTCTGACCCAAACGTGTTCAGGGTGTCCCGACTCCGTTTAGGTTGGGTCGGGTATGCCCTCAAAAATATTTGTTGAACAAAACTTGAACCTTAGGCCTGGGGCCACGTGGCAGCCTCCATGCAGGCCATGTGGCACCCTTTTATAGGCTTCCAAAACCTTAATAAAAAAAGAAATTTGCCACAAAATTTTCTAAAAATGACAAAGTTTTTTGTGTTCAAAAGTCCTGTTTTGAAGGTCATTGAGCGTTTTAAAACTTCAATATATTTCTCATACGACATTGGATTTGATTCCTGTTCGTGGCACCAGAATAGCAGCAACAAGGCCTATCCGATCTTTTAGGTTGCAACCAATTCCGAGTAGTTCCAATTTTGAGAATTTTTTTCCTCTTGGACATGATCACCTAATCACTCTCAAGCTTCAATTGCATGTCTTTCTCACACTTCCCAATAGTAGGAAGCTCCATATAAATCCCATCTACTTCAATTCTGTAGAGATTCTTAACTCTAATCCCAACTTTCTTGGCTTCCCATGTTGCTTTGTGTCGCAGGAACACTTTTCCTTCACTAAAGACAACATCATAACCTCTATCCTCTAACATTGCGACTGAGATTAAATTCTTCTTTAAACCTGGAACATGCACAACATCTTTTAAAAGCATGAGTTTAGCTAACGCCCTCTGAAAGGTAATGGTACCAATGGCATTCACACTGTATCGTCCATCGTCGCCCAACTCAACATGCATCTGGAGATATTTCTCCACCAAGTCACTGAACAATTTCTCATCTCCCGTCATGTGAAAGGAAGCACCACTATCAAAGTACCACCCCGATCCCAATGCAGTAGACACCATGCATGCGATCAATGAGAAGTCAAGCTCAAATTGTGAGGCAAGAGCCTCACTAGCTGCAGCTCCAATAGCCATCTTGTTCTTCTTCTTATGTGGAAAATTTGTGGAAATATGTCCAAACTCGTGACAGTGAAAACACTTCACTTTGGACATGTTGTGCTCCTTGCCATCTTCACCGACCTAAGATCTAGAATGGAATTTATTCCCCTTCTTCTTCTTCGCCTTGGCAGCCAAAGCAAAGTCCTCTTCATCATCATGCTTTGATGAAGAGCCATCCCTGGTGTTCTGCCTTATCTCCTCCTGCAGTAGATCCAACCAAAGTCGCTCCCAATCTGACAGTTTTTCCCGTCCATTGATAGAGTCTTCATAACTGTGCCAACTCTTTAGAAGCCCAAGGAGATCCAAGCTCACCAAATCATCATTTGTAGCACTGACTCCTACACTCCCAAGCTCATACCTACATTAGACAAACTTTGTTAAGTATACTGGAATAGTGTCGTTCTTCTCCATCTTGATTTTTCTGAGTTTATCCTTCAGCACCAACTTCCTATGGTCGCTGCTGCTTTGGAAAAGATATGTCAAAGCCTTCCACATAGCATATGGAGTGGCTTTCCTATGAAGGCTTGACACAATATGGTCTTTCACACCTTCCAACAGAATCCTCCTCGCCCTTGCTACTTTCTTTTGCCATGCGTCAAGTACTGCAGCATCCACCGAAGTGGGATTAGGAACACCTCTCTCGATGAATTCCTTCAAGCCATCATCTTCAAGCACCGCCTCCATCCTATCCTTCCAGGCTATGTATTTCAATCTGCCCTCGAGTGCATACTCCAACCGCAACCCATTGAAAGCCATTTCAATGTTTACTCAACTATCGCACCAAGAAATTCTTGCAGCAATTTCAAATTGTTTCCACCAGCACAAAACTCAACACTGCTTCAATATTGTAATATCTTTAGTGATTAACACTGCTCCGATACCATGTAGAAATTAATAAAATATGCATGTATATTACCGGATTATCCTAATCTAACAATTTAATCCTTATGTTAAATACAAAATCCTTCTACTTAATTCTTTTTGGAAATTAAATCGCCAATTACAAAAACATGAAGAAAAATCAATCACACATAACAAGATGTTTTACCGGGAAAGCTTAAAGCTAAAAACCCCAACTATCATATATTATTTAAATCAATGGATCATGAAACAATCTCATATATCTCATACAAAGCTAAGCTCATAGAGCTCTTAGTACAATATACAATCGTCTGATACTGTCTTGCATAAATTTTCACCTCCATGCACCAATTTCTTGCCTCCTGACAGCCTGCCTCCACTGCACAATCCCTGCTGAAGAAGAACCATGAATGAATTCGACCTTACCTTTCCTTGACTATGAAATACTCATAGGAATATCCAATGTGTGTGTGGATGCATTGAATGCTCCACTATAGTCACAACATATAGTCCATCTCACCCTTTCACCTATCTCTCCACTAGGTCTCCACTGGATCTGACATGCAATTAGTTAACTGATGTATTTGTTCAGTTGCAAGTAAGAAACTACTTGTGAATTGATTAGATAATTAATTCACTCATCTTTCACTAGTGTATGTTCAGTTACAACTAGCACAACTGAGTTTAACTCACTGAACTGAGTTAAACTAAATAAAAACTCACATAACTACTCTTCTAACTCTGTTACAACTTGCCACTATCAGTTATAACTAAGTCCTCCATGCATGAGTCACCAACCACCCTAGGAATTGCATAATTCCTACAGCCCACTGATGTGCCATATATGTTCACTGAAATCAAGTTCTCTAAGAGAATAAGTTACTATTTATTGTCTAATTATTATTAAGGGCTAATAATAATCGACATGCATTCTATTTTTAGGTTCGATATCTATAAATATACTTCGCCCATCTTCTAAAAATAGAAACTCATCTAAAAATAGATTTTTCTCAACCATCTAGAATCAAACTCCTGGTAATTTTAGATTCTTCTCATCATGTCTATTTTTATTCATACACCTAAAATTAGCCTGTGTGGGCCCCACCTAATTTAGGTGCTTATTCTTCACTAGGATCAAGGATGATGTTTTTGGATGCCTCTTTCACTGTTTCTTTTTTCAATATTCAACACTCTCTAATATCATGGCACACAATCAAAGCCCAAGTCACTGTAACTCCTCACTCAAAATATTGAAATCATCATTGTCACACTTCAAGCATTCCAAGAAATTTGCACACAATTCTGAAATCAAAATCACTCTTGTAGAATAAACATCACTCAATCATTCAAGGTCACACTTGTGGAAAAGGAAATAACAAATATCTTTTGTTGATTCATCCCACCCCTCCCACTCCACGTATCAATATAGGTGTGAATCCAACAATTGGTATCATATAAATTTCCTATATAAACAATCCAACCACTTGAAGGAATATCTCAAAGGGACCATGGCCATTCATGAAGGTTTTTGCACATGTAGAGCTCCATTATTCAATAGAAAAAATAATCCCTTCTAGAGGGTAAGGATGAGGAATTATCTAATGTCCCTTGATTTTGACATTTGTCTATCTATAGTGGATGGTTATAAAGCTCTAGAAACTCCTCCATTTTATCAATATGGTAAGAAGGATTATGTAAATAATGAAACATTCATGAACTCCATCTTGAGTGACCTATCAAAATCATAGTTTATCAAAGTAAGGCATTTTGAATCTGCAAAGGAAATTTGGGACACATTTCAAAACAATTATGAAGGAGATGACAAGGTGAAGAGGAAAAAGCTTCAAACCAATATAAGACATTTTGAGAGCTTGAATATGAATTATGAAGAACATATTGTATCCTACTTTCTTCATCTGGATGAGATTGTCAATACTATCGGATGACTTGGAGAAGAATTTAAGGAATCAATGATTGTACGCAAGCTGTTGATATCTCTCCACTAAATATTTGATGCAAAGATCTTAACTATTGAAGAAATGAAGGATTTTTAAAATACGGAGATTGATGAGATACATCGGATTATTGCTTCATATGAAATAAGAATAAAAAAATGGAACTCAACTCTGAAGGAAGTGGCTTTAAAAGTTTCAAAGAAGATAGAATAATTTAAAGTAAGTGATTGTTCCAACAATGAACAAAATACATATGAAATACATCTTGTAAGAAAGTTAAAAAGAGGATATAAAAAATACAAAGGTAAGCTACCATTCAAATGTTTTAATTGTGGTAGAATAGGGAATTTTGTTGCCAAAATTCCATATGCAAAATGTGGGGATAGTGATGATGAAAAAAAACATGAAAATAGAAGCAAGTCTTATAGACACAAAATACGAAAGTATTCAATGAAGAAACATTTTTATTCCATAGAAGATAGTAGCTCCTCAAAATAAAGTGGTGAATATGCATCTAATATTGACAAAAAAGAACTTTTTTTCATAGCCATTAATGCAAAGACTGTTGATAAACAAGATGAAGATAATAAAGAAAATAAAACAAATTCAAAGGATGATAAATTTATGGGGAAGTAAACCTTGAAGAAAAACTTTTTAGTGTCATAGAATAAATATATAGACTCAAAGACAATATCTAAAACTAGAAGGAGCTATTGCAAAATTATGAGAAGAAAAAGGATCATGATCTTGATGAAACAAAAATTTACATCCTGAAGGCACAACTAGAATAAGAAAATAGGATACAAGAAATAGTGAGAAGCTAGTTGAAAGAAAAGGAATAATATTATGAAAAGCTAGAAGGAGAAGTTATTTCCTTTACCAAGGAACTAGAGAAATAAAATTCTCAATTGAATCAAATATTGAAGTTTGGAGAGAGTGCCAAAATCTTAGAAGATATCCTCAACTATCAAAGGTCACCTTTCATCAAAAAATTTCCAAGTTATAAGGAAAATTATAAGACCTATAGAGGAGAATCAAGCACAAATCCATCAAATAAGGAAAATGAAGGAAATCCCAAAGCTATGCTAATGTTCTCAAGAGATCCTTCAATAATGAAAGAATCACTTGGAAAGGAGATGAAGACCAACAAAGCCCTGATTTTCTAAAGGGATATTAACAATGAAAGGAACACTAGGAAAGGAGACAAAGTAGCGAATACCTGTATTTTTCTCACAATATAAAAACGAATAAATTTAGAGAGATACTACACCAAGAATTACTTTTACATCTCAATATAAAAATATCTTCTTTAGTTATTTATTTTATTGTGAGAAATAGGAATGAATTTGTGAGAAATAGAAACAAAGTATCTTATAAGAACTAAAAGAAACGTTTTGCGAGAAACAAAATTAGAAGTCTTAATGAAGGAAGTGTTAGAAGATACAAATCATTTTCTCCATGGTTCATATTGAATGTTACAAGTGCAATAATTATGGGCACAAAGCATGTGACTATACAAGAGAAATAATAAGTTTCCCTAAGTAAATAAAAGCATAATATATTACCAAGTGTAGAGAACGATGCACAAATTACGAAAAAGGAATAAAGAAAAACAAGAGGAATGTGGACTTTCTCAATATGCTCAATTCGAAGCAACCAAACGGTTTATTAATAGTGGAAAAAATGACAAGATATCAGAGTAAATTTCTTACTCTAAAAGAAGAAAAAGGAGGGAGTGTTACCTTTAGAGATAATGCATTAGAAAGGACAGATAGGAAGGGAACAATTAGTCATGATCAAGGAAATACTAAAACTTAGAATGGCTTGTATGTTGAAGCTCTAAAACATAATATTCTAAGTGTAAGTCAAATGTGTGATCAAGGATATGATATCAAATTTCATTCTAAAGGATGTGAAATAAGGAAAGAAAGTTAAAAAATACTGGCCTCAAAAGAAAGTAGGACCTCAAGTAATGTATATGTCCTCGATAAAGTTAAAGGAGAAAATTGATGTGATATCCCTCTCAAATAATCAATAAAGGAAAATTTAAGCTGAAGGGAAATAATGTCAAAGGGGGAGAAGTTGCTAACAAGGGGAGTAGACCTTTTCCACTGATGTCAAAGGGAGGGGGGGGGAGGATTGCAAACATGAGTATTTCTACAATAACAATGCACAAACATATGGGGTTTCCATAAACGAAAAAGGGGGATATTTTTGAATATTTTGTTTTTGTTGATTTCAAAGATTGGGGGAGACTAAGAATGTCAAAGTTAGGGGGAGACCAAAAATGGATGCCCAACTGAAAGTGAGGGAGTACTACAATATTGTTGCAAAAGTAACTAAGGGTTACTATCAATGAAAATGGGGAGGTTATTGTAAATATTATTTTCATTAATGTCAAATACAGTGGAAGACTACATATATCGAAGAGAAATATTGCAAGATGAATTTTGTTAGAAATATTGTTTGGATATCTAGTTTTCTCTTGATGCCCTATATTTGAAATCATTTTTAATATAAATAGCTAGATCAAATGGGAGAATAAGATATATGTTTGAATATATTATTCCATGAAATTTACAAAGGTATATGGAACTTCCTCTGACTCCATAGGAATAAGGAGATATGAAAGATTATGTCATGTTAGTCTAACTAGAAAGTACAAGTCATCCCAACCAGTTTTACATTTCAACCCCATAAGTGAATGTAGAAACACTATAAATAAAGGATATATGAGTGCATTAAAATACCATACAAGCAAGAAGAGATCTGCATGGTGCAATAGAAGCTGGGGAATACTGTCTTAAAGGCATAACAAATATGTGATTTATAGAGTGAACGGTTCATCTTGGCATTCTTGCTATAACTTTCCTTCTAGAATGTTTCAAATAATGAAACTTGGAGGAGATACAAGTGATATATTCATGTACAATTGGTATACTTTTTAGACTCTAATTTTCTATAATTTCATAGATACTATCTAAGGAAGTTAGGCTTCCTGAATGCTCCTAAAATCTACTTCAAACATGTAATATTGGCACTTTTCCTATACATTTTCTTTTGTGATGACTCAGATCATGAATATTTGGGATATTCATGTATCTATGGCAGAAATTTCACACTCTAGCTCACTATAATTTTAGATATATGTTCTATATAAGTTATGGTTCCTGGATGCTCCTAAATTCTTCTTCAAATAATTCAACCTAGAATTTTCCCTATACTTTTGTTTTTAAGATGTTTTAGGCTATGTAATATAGAGAAAACATAGAAGAGATATCTATATACCTATGTTAGAAATGTTAGTCCTGGCTCCAGTATAATTTCATATATATACTTTGAAATTTATGATTCATGAATGCTCCTTAAATATTCTTCAAACAAGTAAACTTGGTATTTTCATTATAACTATTTTTCTGATATGTTTTAGATTGTGAAATATGGAGAAAATAAAGGAGATATCTCTAGCCACCTGTGGTATAAATTTCAGTATTTGGTTTGTTGTAATTTTGGATATATTCCCTATGAAAGTTAGGGTTACTAAATAGTCCTAAAATTAGCTTCAAAGAAGTCATTTTGGAATTTTTACTATAACTTATTTTCTAGTACTTTTTAGAATTAATTTTTTAGAGATACAAGAAGGCATACATAAGTTACTAAGAAAAATTGCATAACCATATTTGAAAAACTAGATAAGTGGCATGTTGTACAAGTTTTTTCTTGGGGAGAGCCAAAAAACAACAAGTTTTGGGAGAAATGTACTTGGTGAAGGTAGAAGTAGCATGCAAATTTGGTGGAGCTAGAAGTAAGAAGGAGAATTGGTGAAGGTACAAGTAGCTAACAATATTAGTGAATGTAGAAGTAGTAAGAAGACTCAATGAAGTAGTTTGGTGCCTGTGAATATATTGCAATAGAGTGGATCGATGTCTCTTATAGATTGGTGCCTACAAATATTGCAATAGAGGGGATTAGTGTCTCTTATATTTTGGTTCCTACAAATATTGTAGCAAAGGAAATTTATGCATAATGAAGGTTGGTACGTACGGATATTGTTGTAAATGGGATTGTTATCTCCTACATTTCATTTCCTAAAAATCTTGTAGCAGAGGGGATTGGTGTCTCTTTTAGATTTGTTCCTATAAAATTTTTAACGGTAGGTTGGTTCCTAAAAAGTTTGTATCAATAGTCTAGTGCCTACATATATTTTTTATATAGAAGTTTTCATTTATATCATGCATTCAATATGTGAGATTTTTTGGTTATGATTCATGAATGTTTCAATGAGTAATAAATTGTCCTATATTGATTCCCCCCCCATCTTTGTGTACATTTGAATCCATCAAAGTTATATCCCATAATATAATCAAAATAATTTGGGCAATGTTGGAGTATTGAAATAAATTCCTAGGCTAAGTGAAGTATCATGTCCTAAAGAATAAATTGTGTGCTTCATGTTCAATCTATTATATCATTAAAATATATGCATAGATATTATTAGTTCTAATTTTTTACAAGATTATTGAATGATACATTGATGCTCACACTTGTTTCTAAAAAAAAAATCCTATCAAAAACAAGGTTATCGTGATCAAATTTTGTTTTATTATGTCCCAAAATTTCTAATTGTAAGGAAATTTTTAAAGTTTGCACCATAAATGGACTATTGCAATGAATGGATATTTCATCAATCAGATTTTGGAACTCTTCTTTTGTTCCTCCTCATTTCGTAATTTATTCCTCGTAAAAGGACATAAAGTTTTCACTACATGATAAGATAGTGGATTCTCCTACGGGTGGACATTGTCAAAAATATTTGTTTAGAGGGTATATAAATATTTAGACTTTGAGCATAAATTAATTTTCTCGGTGGGATAGATTTCACAAACTGCAACATATTAATTATTCTCTTGATATTCAATATGAACATTTGATACAATTTCTAAACAAGTAGCATTGATTTATTCCCATGTTGAACTTAAGGAATCTCATGACTCTAATAGAAAATAATATGTTTTAGTGATAGAGAAATAGTTCAAAAGCATGTCTTCTCTATCATAATCCCTTAGCTCATAATTTTCACTAGAGGATATAGGATCTATGTTTCCTAGTGCCAACTTATCATTAGAATGTACAACCACCTTGAAAATCAATTCTTCATTAAGTAAATCTTTGAAACCTCCCTTTAGTATTGTAATGTACACCTCCTCACATATACCCAAGTAGCCATCCAACTGGGTTAAACATGAGCTGATGGAAGTTAAGAGAATATTTGACCTCCTTGGTGACTTTAAGGAAGATGAATCGACGCGGAAAACCATAACATAGACTACAAGCACCTACAACAGAAACCCCAAAGGTTATCCCAGCCATCAAGCCAACTTTTCCCTAGGTACCGCCAAAATTTTGATGAATAAAACCCCTGGATGCTTAATTTATATGGGAAAGGGTGCATGTGGGAGGCTTTGGATGCTCCCACATCATATGCATGCGTGCATCCAGGGACTCAATTTCCCAAACCTGTGCCTATGTCCGCGGGATTTAAGGAACTTTTTAAGCCCATAATCCAAGACACTTCCGAGAATTTCCTATAGCTTTCAGAATCCATTAAACACATGACGACAATGCCAAATAACCAAAATTTGACTCCAGGACTAGGCTTGACCATCTCCAACCGGGACTGACATTCTGTCAAACACTTGTGATGAATGTAATCTATAGGTATAAGATACAAGACATAGCATGAATGACTGAAAACTCTTATGAGACATTACAAGAAGGATTACCACCCTCTTCCTTGAACAAATATGACATCAATTAGGTCTTTCATCCATTATTTTAATAATTATAAGTAAATACATGAATTAACAATGACATGAACTAGTCATTTAAACATGCTTAAAAAAAACATAAAACCATGGAAATAACAGTGATATAATAACCATTAAATCCACACAGTAATAAGTACAAAAGCAAGAGAATTTGTCTTAGATTAAACATAGGAAATTGCAATATTCCTAAAATTAGCATGCAACTAATTGGAATATTAGATTTTGATTTTTGCACCTAAGTAGATGAATGAATGGGAAAAGGACCCATATTTAACTTGTATTGACATAAAATCCCTCTTGGTGTGAAAAGGGGATAACTTGGTGGCTGGATTTTTCACTTCCCATGTGTGACTAGGAAAAGGATCATGTTGATTCAGTCAAGTTGACTAAGTCAATAGCGCTGCCTAAGAGGGTGTGGCTTGCTTGAGAAGACAACGCAGTTTTGGAGGGAGAGTATTCACATGGTGTTGGAAATCCTAATAGGTGGGACCCAAGGTGGGAAGGCTCACAAAAATTAGGAGGAAGATGGCAGAATTTTGGGGTAGCTTATGGATTTCATTTTCATGTTTGCTTATACACTTGAGCATTCTTCAGCTATTGAGCTGAGTATGCAGTGTTGTTCAGCACAAGGCATTCCTGCTTAGGGATTCCTTCTCCTTCATTGAGAGATCACTTGGAGGAGTTTTGTTCTTCGTTTTCCCATATTCGGACTTGAGGCCTAGCACCTCCTACATCTATAACATTATTCTTTCAGCTAGAAACACTGTGTTGCTGGGTGTGCAGTGGGAGATTCACAACACCAGCTCTTGAGCTTATCTTTCAAAGGAGGGAGCTCCCCTTTCTTTGCAAGATTTGTACAGGAGGTCCCTGAGCTTATTTGACATCTTGGAAAGTGGCAAACTCAGTTCCCATCCACTACAGTGTAGTTTACTGGGGAAACTGCGTCATTTTTTCCAGAGCAGTAGTTGCAGGGTTTGATCCCTTGTTTGTGAGCTAGTTCCTTGGAGGAAAGGCCAACCTTTCTCCCGGAAAGCTCTGTACTTCATTCTTTCTCTGTCATTTGTATATTTCAGTCATATTTATTCAGTGTTGTAGTAAAACTGTGTTTTTCAGATCCATATCTGCAGATCTGTGTTTTGATACATTGTACTCTCATGTAACCCGTTGCCGGGTGATCTTATTTTGTATAAAAGGAAAGGAATCTCCATTTTCTCTGCCATTGGATGATTGGACACCTCTGATCTCTTATTTCTCATAAATTTCTACATAAACCCTCATTAAATAACGTAGTCCTTGCTTCATTACTTTATGCATGAGTTAGGCTATGGGGTTTGGGCTTATTTGAGCTGCATTGACTTGGGGAGATTTGTTTATGTTGGCTAGAGTGATTTGTTTCACCTCTAATTCTGCATGTGAGTTTTATATCATGTATTATAAGGGATCCAAGTCCCATTTATCACTTTTATAGCGTTATTTTCTGAAGACAAATTTTCTATGCCCTATATTGTTGCATTTCCCCTCTTGGGAAGGAGAATATAGGACATCTTGTTGCTGAGGTTCTTTCATCTGATAGTGTGATGTTATTTTACATCTAATGAGCTGCTCTACATTTTCATGCTCATGATTTGTTGAAGCTCCACATTGGTAATAACTCAAAATATTCCCAATAGTGTAGCTGTTCCCATTTTGGGATATTACAGTGGTATCAAAGCTGCCATCTTGGCTCAGCCTGTGGATTTCAGATCTAATCAGAAGATAAGAATAAGAGGAGAAAAAAATTATGGAGAGGTTGAGATTACTCTCATCCATTTTCGGATCTAAGAAGAGCCTCTCCAAGGAGGTTCAACCGATGAAAGAAGAAAGATGCAATGGAACTCCAAGAGGGTTTCAAGAAGGAGAAAGCTGCAGTGAGACCTCTAGAAGGTTTCAAGAGGAATAAGAAGACCCATGCACTTCCTATTCTCATAGAGGGAGTGGAGATCAAGAAGACCACTTGGAACATGAGATCCTGAGTGGGTATTTGGCAGAATACAAGTGCCAACCTATGGATTTCAAAGAGACCCTAGATTTTCCTCAGTTTATTCAACTGAGAGAAGAAAGAAGACCATGCAGAGAGAGGATGATAAGAGGTAACATATTCCTGTTGTCTACATTTGATGGATCACTCAAGTGTGCAGCAAAGACTTGGGTGATGAAACTAAAGGCATTTTTCCTACTACATCCAGTAGTGGAAAAAGAAGTTGTGGAAATCTCAGCGCTGCACTTGGAGGGAAAGGAAAGATCTTGGTGGTCCAGCCATGTAAGTCATGCAAGGGTATCTACCTTTTCTGATTTCACTCATCAAGTAATTAGAAGATTTGACAGTAGAAGGCCAAAGGAAGATGATTTCTCTTCTCCACTTGAGGAAACCTTTACCAGCGCTGTCATATTCATGAGGGGGCAGCCATCCATAGCAGCAGTTGGATCAGCCAACACATTGAAGGGAGGGACTCTTGCAGCCATACAAGATGTTCCAAAGGCTCACAAAAATATGCATAAATTTCCATGTCCTAACATTTCAGAAAATTTTAGACTTTGGAAATTTGTTCTCACATGGTCCAAGATCGAAACACATTGATGATGAGGAGAAAAAAGCTTGCACATCATTGTGCAACTTTGGTGTGATCCAAGAAGGGATAAACATTCATCCCTTTGGACCTTTATTGAGTTGCATGCAGCATGAGGTGTTAGGGTGCAATATTTTGGAGGGCATAATGCATGTTGTGTCACTTCCTAATGATGTTTGGTTTTCAGCACACTTGGAATTATTTGAATCTAAGAGATTGTTTGATGAGAGGTATTTTCTGAAAGATCTCCAAGGGGTTACATCTCAACTTCCCACGAGGTGTGAGGAGAGAAATCTATTTTGGGAGATTGGTAGTCTTCATTGGGAAGATACCAAAGGAGGAAATGATTGGGGGCATCCACATTTGGATGAAGAGTTTTCTTCTCAAAGAAGGCATGGAGAGTTGCACAAGAAAAGCAAGGACACATCAGTCCATACATCTTTCTATCATGATCTATGCCTTGATGTCTCCTTACTTGGAAGAAACCCACTAGGGAAACCTCTTGTTGAAAGGAGAAAAGTGTTCTCTCAACTTTGTACATTGATGATACATTTGGCCAAGAGAGGAACTGTCACAGTGCTGGAGAATTTGGGTAAGAAGCATGCTTATGTCAATAAAATTCTACTTTATGATTGCATGCATTCTTTTTCTTTACATTTGTAGGCCATGACTCCTAAAATGAGTGTCTTGCCATATAAACTTCATGGCCAACTATGGGCCAGAATTATTTCCAAATATGGCCACTCCCTTGATGGGCTAAGGGAGATCTTGCAGCATGATGGGTGCTTCCCCAAAAGCACCAAATATAAATTTCACCTTCAGTCTTGGTGGAATGATGAGGGCAGCAAGTAAGTGGCATATAAACCACTTACCACATCTATATCTTAAGCAGGGAGGAGATGACCTGCGCTGGTTTCTATTGGGTGAATATGGGTACCACCCAAAGTTTTTGATTTTCTTGTCTCATGCCTTGTATCTCAAGAAAGGATTGCATAAGAAGGAGGCATGGTTGCTGGGGTTGACAAGAAGAGTGTATGGGCAGAAATTTTCCCATACTTTTTGTTGAGCCCCAAAGATGTTCTTCTCTTTCACCACATTCTACTTCATTTTCTTTGTCCCTCATCAATTACAGGCTTAAATGATCAATAAGATTAATTAAATTTTCTTTAAGAATTTATATAATGACTAACTTGTTATATTTTCATGATTTTGTTGGTGTAGTAATTTTTGACTAAGACTCGGCTATAGAATACAGGCATTCTGTAGCCAGTCGTCTGTTCTACAACCATCCTGATGTTTACGTAGGTTCTAGGTGTCACTGCAAAGAAAAAGGAATATGGGTGAAATCCACAACACTTCCCCATCATCTCTTGCTCCCCACGAAGTCTAAGTTAAAGTCTCCAAGCGGTTATGCACGTAGAGGAGAAGTAGTCTCCTATCAAGACACGGACTCTACAGATGTCCGCAGTAAAGTACACGACTGTTAATAAGAGTTTTTATTTGATTAGAAGTGGGAAAGACACTTATCCCTATTTTTTGCAAGATTAGTTATGTAACTTCATTATAAGTATGACTCGGGAGACCGAGAAACAGTGGGTTAGATTTTGTTTTGTTGCTAGATCTTTGAAGACCGTAAATACTCTGTTTTGAAGAATTTCTCCTTTAATGAAAGAAACATCATTTTATTGCACGAGCTGAGTCAATCTTGAGTAGATTTGTGTGCTACTCCGGTGGTAGAGGTCCCCTGCTACCTGAGAAGCTTTGTTCATATGATTTAGATAAGTAACTTAGCCTCGTTTCATTCCTACTTCAATTGAATTTCTAAACTTTGCATTTTATATTCACTTGCATTGGATGCTACAATTTAGTCTCGTTCTTACGTACTCTTCCAAAATATCACTAATGTCGAATGAGGTGTAACTGTAGTATTTTAGGAGTTATTTTTACGTTCTTATGCTCAATTACATCAGTTGTTACAGCTAGTCATGATCTTATAAACTCTTCCAAAATATCACTAATTTCGGATGAGACATAGTTGTGGTGTTTTAGAGCTTTGTTGTGTTTTGTTGAATTTTATGCTTTCATGCTCATTTACATAACATGTTGCAGCCAGTCCTGTTCTACAAACTATTCCAAAATACCACTAATTCCGAATGAGACAGAGCTGAAACATTTTAGTGATTAGTTGCATCTTTAGTCTAGTTGTAGCACTCCAGAGGTAGATGTCATTTTAGTTTAATTTTGTCACTATATTTCAAGTTTGATAATGGCACTCTAGTTCAGTTTTAATTCACTGCATTTCAAGTTAGATTAGTGGCATTCTAGTTCAACTTTGTTCACTATATTTCAAGTTAGGTTAATGGCATTGTAGTTTAGTTGTGGTCATTATGTTTCAAGTTTGACCAATTGCATTCTCAGTGCTATCAATTGTTCTTTAGGTTGTATTCATTGTCAATATTAAATTTCACGGGCTTCATAATCTACAAACTAATCTTGTTCTGACTTTCTATTAATGTATCATCATATGAACAGGAATAAGTTAGTGATATCAGTTTAAGGCCTTGATTGTTCTACAATACTTTGCAATTTCACAATTAAACCTTTCTTTCCAAAAACTATTTTAGAAAATATCTAAATTTTGAATAAGGTTTAGTGGTGACAAGTTGAGCTGCAGAATGAATTGATCTTAGCATGACAAGTTAATTCAGAGTAGAAATATTATTATGTTACAAATAGTCTTTTTCCAATTGAGTTCCAATAAAATTCTAGCCATGGATGAGATTATTTGTAATATTGTAAGATGATTGTGTACTTAGGAGAGCCTCATTTGTACTAAACTTGTCCTTTTCTCAAACTATTCCAACATATTCCTAATGAATGAATCGGATGATTTCATGCTATGAGTTATTGAGTTCATGATTGTGATTTATTTCCTTACTAGGAGTCATTATCAAGCTTTGCATTTTCTGTTCTTTAGTGTCATACACAGTTTAGAATAGGTTTTTCTTTGTTTTAGTGTAACCATCCACTTCTCTTTACCAACACTTAGTTCTTTTCCTTCTTGACATAAAACCATAAAACCAAAAACATCATAAAAAAAGTAAATACAACGTAGTGAGAAACATATACCTAGGCACATATAGTGCACCACACTTCAGCAGTTTACTGACCTTGGTTGATAATTTATGACCTCAATTTTGGAACACTAAGTTGAGCACAAAATTTTGGTGCCGTTGCCGGGGAAGTGTAGCTAGGTAGCCTTGTTTCTTACAACCCAAAAACAATGATATGCGTAGAGAAAGAGACTCAAGGGGTAGATTCATAAGAAGCAGAAGCTTGATTCCTAGAACATCACTTGTTTCACCAAGACCAAGAGTCAGTACACCTCCAACTCAAACCCACATTCCATCCTTTACTGATCCTAGACTTCCAGAGGACTTAAGATCAAATATTCCATCAGAAAGATCTTCCACCTTACCCACTGAACCTGTCTTGGAAGAAGATTCAAGAACCTCTGCTAGGGACTTAAACCTTTCAACTTCCACATAAGAATCAACTATGGCAGAAGAAGGGGGAGGAGGAGTTTTTAATGGAGAACACACACTATTTGGAGGGGGTAGAGGTAGAGGTAGAGGAGAAGGAGGTAAAGATGCAAAAGGAGGTAGAGGAAGAGGAAGAAGAGAAATGGGAAGCTCTTTTGGGTTTCCTATAGTAGATGAAGAAACCAATACAACTATGAAAAAAATTTCACCCTCTGTCCTTCCAAAATTTTATGGACTTAAAACTGAAGATCCTGAAACCTTCTTATTTGAATTTGAAGTCCTGTGTAGAACCTATGACTACTTACAAGATGCTCAAAAACTTAAACTATTTCCTTCAACATTGAAAGGAGCAGCATTGAAGTGGTTTATGAATTTGATCAACAGTTCTATTAGGACACGGGAAGACATGAAACAAGAATTTATAGAGAGGTATTTGGATTACTGTATGCCAGTCAACCATAAGGAGAAAGTGTTTAAAATTCTACAAAAAGAAGATGAAAATTTGGAAGATTTATTGGAGAGATTTCACTACAACATCAAAAGAGAAAAAATGGAAAACTTAGACCAAGACACTTTGAAAGCTCTCTTGTTGAAAACAATTAGGGATGAATGGTTAGATATCCTTAACATGATGGGAAAAGGGGATATATCTCAACTCACATTACCTGAGATAGCTGAATTATGTATCAACCTTTCAAGAGGGAAATCTAAAACTGTGAAAGGACCAAGAGACCCTGCTCTTGCAAGGGCAAGTAAGTCTGCTTCTGGGACAGTAAGTAGGGCAGAAATAGGACATATGCTTGATGAGTTCAAATCTGATATCTTGGGGAGTCTTAGTGAACAGATAGACACCCTTAAGTTACAAAACAAGCAAAAAGCTGAATCTGATGCCTTAGCAATCTTTTGTCTCAAATGTAGAAAGAAACATGCCTTGAGAGAGTGCCCTTTGGATGCCAAAGTTGTGGAGAATTGTGTAATTTGTTTAGAAAAACATGAGACCAAGAGTTGTCCTTCACTTCCTGGTCTTAAAGCTGTCTTTCAAGAAGATACTCCTACAAGTTCCACAGAATCTCTCAATTTTGTCTCCAGGAGACCTTGGCAAGGACCTCAAACACAAGGATTTCATGATCAGTTGTATAATCAACCCCCAATAAATTGGAATTCTTGGCAGCAACCTTGGCCCCAATTTCAAAATCAATCACAAGCTTGGGCGCAAGGAGCACAAAATCCCTATGGAAGATACTCTCAGTATTACCAATATCCACCATCCTATCCACCATATCCACATTTCCCTCCTCAACAAAATTCTCAAAATCCACAACATCAAAATCAACCACTTCCATTACCATTTCCCCAGAAAACAAATCAGTTACCTGCCTAACCCATACCAAACCCCAACAATAAAAATCCTCAGAACACATACATGATAGAAGGCCAACAGTTTCCAACTTATTTGATCACTCCTTTAGACCTTAGTGATGTTCAACTTAGGTCTGGAAGAATACTTGAAAAGAGGAAACTTTCTGTAATCATACAAGAGCAAGACAATTCTGAGGAAGATTCTCTACGGGTAAATAAAAGTCTTGAAGAGAACACAACTTTCCAAGACCCAAACATTGAAAAATCAAAACAAAAAGAACCAATAATTCAACTCCTATATTAGAGCAGCCATCAACATCCACTTCTACACCCTTTCCAGAAATATTACAAATTGATAGGGGTGTAGAAAAACAAATTATGGTGCCTAATTATGATTTCCTAGATGAGCTGAGAAATGTTTGTATTAAGATCCCATTATTGCAAGCCATCAAGGAAATTCCAATCTTAGCAAAGACAATAAAGGAGTTGAGCATGAAGAAAACAAGAAAAAGAATAAGAGAGATAAAGAAAATTCAATTGGTAGGAAAAATAGCAAATATCATGATGGGTAAGATTGCTATTGCAAAGTATCTAGACCCAGGAAATACAGTTTTTAAAATTCACATCAATGGAATTGAAATCCAAAACACACTCATTGATTTAGGAGTAGCAATCAATATTATGAGTAGACAAATCATGGATAAACTGAAACTTCCTAATCTTATTTTTACACCCACATTATTAAAATTAGCAGACAGATCTGTGATTAAACTTGATGGGGTAATAGAAGACATTCCAGTGTCCCTAGATTCTTGGGAGTATCCTGTGGACTTTATGATCCTAACTCCTAAGAATAATCTAGGAGGACACCCTATTATATTAGGAAGACCTTGGCTAGCTACAGCTGATGCTTTCATTAGCTGTAGATCCAGTGATATGTACATCTCTGATGGTAGTTCAACCAAGAAATTTACCTTGTATCCTCCAGCAAGAACAATTACAGAATTAGATGATACTCAATGGATAGAAGATGAAGAAGACTTACAACCTCTCTTCACAATTTCAGAAATTAGTGAAGATAGCCAGATTCTGAATACCTTGGAAAATTTTGAATCCTATTTGGAATATAAACATGAAAAATTTCAAGAAGAATCCAACATTGAGTTTTTTTCATCAAGGCAGATGTCTCTATATTCCATGGATAAATTTGGCAGCTCTACAACTGAGATATTTCTAGGCAAAAGTTTAAACATAAACAAGAAACTAGAGAAATCTCAACAAGAAGAGCTAGTCAAGATATTACATAGACATTATTCTGCATATGCATGGGAGTACACTGATATGAAAGGGATAAGCCCCAAGACTTGCACTCATCACATCTACATAGAGGAAAATTGTAAACCAATCAGACAACCTTAGAGAAGTATGAATCCAAATCTTAGGGAGATTGTTAAAGAATTGCGAGGAAATTTTTGAATGTCAGCTTCCATTTTATCCAAGTTTCGGATAGTCGATTGGGTTTCTCCTTTGGTGATTGTCTGAGAAAAATGGTAAATGGAGGGTATGTATTGACTACTGGGAATTAAACAAAGCTACTCTTAAAGATCATTTTCCCTTACCTTTCATAGATCAGGTGTTAGATACATTAGCTGGCAAAAAGTACTTTTCATTTTTAGATGGGTTTAGTGGTTACAATCAAATTCAAGTATCACTGGAAGATCAAGAAAAAACCACATTTACCTGTCCTTGGGGTACCTATGCTTACCGAGTATTGCCATTTGGACTATGCAATGCACCCACAACATTTGAAAGGGCAGTACTAGGAATTTTTTCAGATCTAATACATGATTGTGTAGAGGTATATATGGATGATTTCACAATTTATGGAAACACATTTGAAGAAGCCTTAGAAAACTTGGAAAAAGTCTTAAAAAGATGTAAAGAAGCAAATCTTTCACTAAGTCATGAAAAGTGTTTTATGATGTTTACTGAAGGTATTGTTTTGGGACATCACATTTCAAGGGATGGGATTAGAGTTGATGAGTCAAAAGTTGAAGTCATCTCTAACTTATCTATTCCAAGTTGTCAAAAGATGTTGGATTTTTCTAGGATTTAGGATATTATGAAGGTTATAGAAAACTTCACCAAGGTCGCATCCTCCACTTTTCAAATTACTTACCAAAGTATTTTGTAGGAATTCAAGAAATTGGAATCACGAATTTTCAGTTAGCCTTTGAGACCCGAAAACAAAAAATTTCTGAAGCACCTATTTTAAGGGGACCTAGCTAGGAAGTTACCTTTCTGCTTCAACAGATGCCTCAGATACAACTCTAGGAGCAGTATTGGGACAAAAATACCTGATTCCTTATGCCATCTACTATACCAGTAAAAATTTGACTCCTTTAGAGTTAAACTATACTATAATTGAAAAAGAGTTTTTAGCTGTTGTTCATGCCATAAACAAATTCAGACACTATATAACAGGCTATGAAACTTTTATTCACACAGATCACTCTGCAATTAGATATTTAATGAACAAATCAATTACTAATGGTAGAATCATAAGATGGTTATTGTTTTTACAAGAATTCAACATTACCATTCTAGATAGGCCTGGAAAACAAAACACAGTAGCTGATTTCCTATCTAGACTCTAAAACATCAAAGACAATACTCCAGTTGAAGATCAATTCCACGATGAATATCTTTTGCAATTTCTACTCGAACTCGCTTGGTTTCTTTGATGGTGCTAATTATTTAGTTTTAGGGGAAATTTCCTTCAATAATGAATGCAAGAGACAAAAGAAAGATCATTTATGACGATTTTAAAAATATTGATGGGTTGCTAATGGGTGCAAAACAGTCGATTTTATCATTAGGAGATGTGTTTGGGAAGATGAGATGCCTGGATTCTCAAGGCATGTGCGATAGTTGCTGTAAGCGGACACTTTCTTTGATAAAGAAGCTTGACTTATAAGGTCCTTCATTTAGGATACTATTGGCCATCCCTTTTTAAAGATGCTAAATAGTATGTCAAAAGGTGTGACAGTTGCCAAAGGGTAGGGAAACCTTCTCCTTTAGGTGAAATGCCATTGCGGCCTCGGTACATATTGAACCTTTTGAAAAATGGGCTTTGGATTTTATAGGACCTATTAGTCCTCCATGAAGACAAAGAAATATGTTAGTTTTCTTGATTATGTTACCAAATGGGTAGAGGCCAAGCCATTACTTTCTGCTACTGAAGCATCTGTAGTTAATTTTATTTTTTAGGATATTTTTACTCGTTTTGGTGTCCCAAGAGAAATTGTTACGGATCAAGGAGCTCAATTCACATCAAAGCTAGTGGAAAAAATGGTGGAGAAGTACAAAATCAGACACATAAAATCTACTCTCTATCATCCACAAGCAAATGGTCAAGTGGAATCTACTAATAAGGTCATTGAGGGGATCCTAACAAAGACTGTTCATTTACACAGAAGAGATTGGGTAGACAGGCTTCCTGAAGCCTTGTGGGCCTATAGAACTACATGGAGAAGCACAACAGATCATACTCCTTATGAACTTGTTTATGGAAAACAAGTCTTGTTTCCCATAGAGTTTCAGATTCAAACTTTTAAAATGGCAGTCCAACTAGGACTTGATCTATCGGAAGGCACAAAAGCACGGATTGGGCCAGTTAATGAATTGGATGGTCATACAATATCTGAGTTCAAAAAACAAGTATATTCCAACAACAAAGGACTATATGGCATGATAAGCACATCAAGGAAAAGAAGTTAAAAGAAGGTGACTGGGCTCTCTTGTTTGATTCAAAGTTCAAATATTTTCAAGGTAAATTCCAAACACATTGGCTTGGGCCATATGAAATTGTGAAATTTTTTGACAATGGAGCAATAAAAATCAGGACAATAGATGAAGATGAGGTCACTTTTCTTGTAAATGGTCATAGATTGAAACTGTATCATAAGTGACTTTCAAGAGAAGAATTTTTCAAGAGATTCCAAGAGAACAGTGATGTGAAGTTAATGAAGAAGAATCCTTCTTATTCATCAACTTAATTGTACTTTCTGAAATCAGATGCATAAGAAAAAAAAACTAAAAAAAAATAAATAAATAAAAAATAAAAATAAAGTATAAACATGAAAACTAATCATTGATTAGCATGTTTATACAGAAAAGATAAAGTGAGGAATCTTTCTAACACTTTAGCTTTTCCATTTTGTTCTTTTTCTGCAAGCAGCTATTACATAATCATAAGTGCAAATCCATATTTCACTTGTGATTCATTTCATTCCATTCATTTATTCATCCATACTCCATTTCACTCCATTCATTCATACTTCACTTCATTCCATACTTCATTCATTTCATTCCATGGTCCACCTCATTTCCATCTCAGATTTTTAAAAGTTGATCCTTTCTGCAATTGAAGAATACACATCAGAAATTGCGGGCCACTTTTTCATTCCACTTCATGGTTGTGATCTATTTCATTCCATTATTCACTTCACTCATACTCCATTACACCATATTTCATTATCCATTTCATACAACCTTCCATCATTCCATTCATGCTTCAAACCATTCCATTTCATGTTTCAAGACTTCTACAAGTACATTCTGCAATCAGTCAGACATTCTGCAGCTAGTTAGACATTCTGCAGCCAGATAGATATTCTGCAGCCAGAAATCCTGAAGGCACTATCCAGCAATCATTTGATTTAGCAACAAATTGATCCTGCATATTCAAGACAAAGAGAAAAATCAAAAGAGTTATGAGGACTAAAGATCAATGATTGAGGACAAGGCATATCAAAACCACAAAGAAAATCAAAGCAAAGGCAAAGGTATGAAATTATTATGGTGACAAATCATGAAAATTTTAGCATAGTTTAGTCATGTATTATTCAAAAAGGTTATTTTAATTAGTTGTGTTGATCATGCCTACCAACCATATCATAAAAAATTTAGACACAAAACCCTTCCATCTTGCCATATCCGATCATCATTTTAAATTTAAACGGTTGAATACCGAAGTAATTTGATCAGTCATGTCACTAAGCCAAATCATTTAATGATGATTTTTGAATTTCTCATGAAATATCTCCGCGGTCTTTTCTTCCGTGTTAGCTTTCAACTCATATTAACCACCTCACTGCATTATACTCGTTTCATACCACTCTATATCATTTCTTTCCGTAGCCAATTCTTAGCCATTCCGGTCTGTAAAAACAGAGGAAGAATCTGTGGGGCAAAAACAACTTGTTAACAGCCATTCTCACCGTGAGCAAAAGACTAGTGAATTGAAGATTGAAAGAGAAGCTATGGGTCTCATAGTGAGGGCCGAACCAGTTGGTACCAAGTATTTGGAGGGCTATCCACAAATCACAGAAATGTTACAGCAAGCAGGGTGGTTGCAATTCTTAGAAAAATTCAGTGGTTTTCACAAAGAGGTGACTAAAACTTTTGCACGGTCCTTCAATGGAGCCGAGGTCGAAATAGGAGATATTAAATTCATTGTTACAGAGGCTTTCATTGCAGAAGCAACAGAATTGCCTAGACAAGGAGAAAGGTGGTTCAAAAATAGAGAATTTTATAATAAGGCATGGAGGCAAATGCTTAAAAGCCCATGTATGGATGTTTCCATTTTTAAGAAAGGTATCCCTAGCTCGGCCCTAAAGAACAAATGGAGAAATATGTTGCTTATTTTGCAAAAAATTGTAACTTGTGAAGGAAGATTTGGAACCCTCTATGTTTATCAGATTCGGTTGATGATGCATTTTTTAGATGAGGAAGTTAATTTACCATTTTTCCTACTTCATAGTCTGAAAATAATGTCCTCAAATGTTCAAAAGAGAGTTCAATTTCTAGAAACAACCTTGTACCACCATGGTTTAGTCAAGATCTTAATTGAACATCATTTGGCAAAAATGGGAGATACTTGGGAAAAATTTCTAGTGAGGAACCATTGAGGAACCCAAAATCTCATGACAACCTACGAAGAATCGGGGAGAAGGGAAATTTCCAAAGCTATTATAAGTTGAAAGCTGGTAAATCAATTCAAAGAGGACGATGAAGATGATTTACAGAGAAATTGGCTCAAATAAAGAAGCGACAAGAAGGAGAGAATAATAAGAAAATATGCCAAAGGCAGAGGAGAAGGGCCATCTCAACCAAGGCAGACACAGACAGAATACCAAAAAGCAGTTAGACAAAACGAGGATCATAAACATTGAGGATGAAGAAACTCTAAAGGTATTTGACACAACAACAAATTTACGATTATATTGGTCATTAGAAGAGCAGAAAGTAGAACAAAACTCCCAGAAATACAAATCTGAAATTGATGTTCTAAGAAGAGATAGTATAGTTAGAAGTACTCAATAGGCATATCAAGAATAAGAATGACATTTTGAGGAGCGGTGAAACTAAAAAGTGATATGAATTCAACTCTGTCTCTACAAATGGAGAAATTGTACAAGACTAGTGAAAAATTGAAGAAGAAAAAAAAAAATCTAATCAGGGCACTTACAAATTTAAGATTCAAGTTAGTCATAAAAAAGCCCAAACGACCATTGATTGTCAGACAAAACAGAAGAAGAGGTTTGGATGTCCTAGTAGAGGTCTCAGAGGCACACATGGGTAAGTTGCATAGGGGGCAGAAGAAGCCACCAAAAACTTTGCGGTGGGGGTATGTTGAGCCCCAGATGTTCTTCTCTTTCACCACATTCTACTTCATTTTCTTTGTCCCTCTCATCAATTACAGGCTTAAATGATGTGGGGTCATTCATTGCTTCCCATTATATAATGACTAACTTGTTATATTTTCATGATTTTGTTGGTGTAGTAATTTTTGACTAAGACTCGACTACAGAATACAGGCATTTCGTAGCCAGTCGTCTGTTCTGCAGCCATCCTCATGTTTACGTAGGTTCTAGGTGTCACTGCAAAGAAAAAGGCATGTGGGTGAAATCCACAACATTTCCCCATCGTCTCTTGCTCCCCACGAAGTCTGAGTTAAAGTCTCCAAGCGGTTATGCACGTAGAAGAGAAGTAGTTTCCTATCAAAACACGGATTCTACAGATGTCCACAGTAAAGCACAAGACTGTTAATAAGAGTTTTAATTTGATTAGAAGTGGGAAAGACACTTATCCCTGTTTTTCTCAAAGATTATTTATGTAATTTCATTATAATTATGACTCAGGAGACCGAGAAACTGTTGGTTAGATTTTGTTTTGTTGCTAGATCTTTGAAGACCGTAAATACTCTGTTTTGAAGAATTTCTCCTTTAATGAAAGAAACATCATTTTATTGCATGAGCTAAGTCAATATTGAGTAGATTTGCGTACTACTCCGGTGGTAGAGGGCCCCTGCTACCTGAGGAGCTTTGTTCATATTATTTAGATAAGTAAC
Source organism: Pinus albicaulis (assembly GCA_034641835.2). Taxonomy (NCBI): domain Eukaryota; kingdom Viridiplantae; phylum Streptophyta; class Pinopsida; order Pinales; family Pinaceae; genus Pinus; species Pinus albicaulis. Next base: position 383,614,285 of record CM076584.1, read on the forward strand.
TTAGTCTCGTTTCATTCCTAGTTCAATTGACTTTCTGAACTTTGCGTTTTATATTCACTTGTATTGGATGCTACATTTTAGTCTAGTTCTTACGTGCTCTTCCAAAATATCACTAATGTCGAATGAGGTGTAACTGTAGTATTATAGGAGTTAGTTTTGCGTTCTTATGCTCAATTACATCAGTTGTTACAGCTAGTCATGATCTTATAAACTCTTCCAAAATATCACTAATTTCGGATGAGACATAGCTGTGGTGTTTTAGAGCTTTGTTGTGTTTCATTGAATTTTATGCTTTCATGCTCATTTACATAACATGTTGCAGCCAGTCCTGTTCTACAAAATATTCCAAAATACCACTAATTCCGAATAAGACAGAGTTGAGACATTTTAGTGATTAGTTGCATCTTTAGTCTAGTTGTAGTATTCCGGAGGTATATGTCACTTTAGTTTAATTATATCACTATATTTCAAGTTTGATAATGGCACTCTAGTATAACTCTGTTCACTGTACTTTAAGTTAGATTAGTGATATTCTAGTTCAATCCCAATTCACTGTATTTCAAAGTTAGGCTAAAAGCATTCTAGTTTAGTTGTGATCACTGTGTTTCAAGTTTGATCAATTGCATTATATTTTAATGTCATCCATTGTTCCTTGAGTTGTGTTGACTGTCAAAATTAGACTTCATGGCCTTCATTATTTAAAAACTAATTTTGTTCTGACTTTCTATTAATGTATCATCATATGAACAGGAATAAGTTAGTGATATCAGTTTAAGGCCTTGATTGTTCTGCAATCCTTTGCAATTTCACAATTAAACCTTTCTTTCCACAAAATATTTTAGAAAATCTCTAAATTTTGAATAAGGTTTAGTGGTGACAAGTTGAGCTGCAGAATGAATTGATCTTAGCATGACAAGTTAATTCAGAGTAGAAATCTTATTATGTTACAAATAGTCTTTTTCCAATTGAGTTCCAATAAACTTCTAGCCATGGATGAGATTCTTTGTAATATTGTAAGATGATTGTGTACTTAGGAGAGCCTCATTTGTACTAAACTTGTCCTTTTCTCAAACTATTCCAACATATTCCTAATTAATGAATCAGATGAGTTCATGCTATGAGTTATTGAGTTCATGATTGTGATTTATTTCCTTACTAGGAGTCATTATCAAGCTTTGCATTTTATGTTCTTTAGTGTCATACACAGTTTAGAATAGGTTTTTCTTTGTTTTAGTGTAACCATCCACTTCTCTTTACCAACATTTAGTTCTTTTCATTCTTGACATAAAACCATAAAACCAAAAACATCATAAAAACACTAAACACAACGTAGTGAGAAACAGATACCTAGGCACATATAGTGCACCACACTTCAGCAGTTTATTGACCCTGGTTGATAATTTATGACCTCAATTTAGGAACACTAAGTTTAGCACAACAATTTTCATGATATTTCGAGGGAGGAGAAAGACACATGCATGGTGCAAGGAGGCCACCCTTTTGCATTGGAGGATTACGAGGGGCTTCCATGTAAGAAGGAGATCTTCTCACATAGTAGCATGATGGTGGATGACTTTGGAATATGGAATTTCAAAGGGAGAAGTCATGGAGTGACAAGAGCCTTGCTACTAAGGCCTACAACGCTGTCACTTGAGAGCATGTTTTTATTGATGGAGTGTTCCAAAGGGAGTATGCACCCTCTTATCTTGCAGATTTTTATGAGAAGATTCTCATGGGAGGACTCACTCATGGACCTCACCTTAAGCTCACACATGATGCATGGTAAGAAATAAATTTATGTGCTTGTTGATTACTCTATTGAGTATTTGTACTTTTTCACCATATGTAAAAAATGCATTGCTCCACAAGAGAGCAAGATTATTTTTGGGTCTCATGGTCACTTTAGTGTCAAATTTTGTAATGTTGGTGACCCATCTCTACATGACTTTGGGAAAGTGTTGTATTGCCTTGATTCTACACAGCTGGTATATATTGCTGCTTACTAATCGATAGTAGATGAGCTAACATGCATAGCTGCAAATTCCTTGAAGAACAACTTGCCACTTGATGCTCTGAATCAGCAGTTGAAAGGATTGCATTGTATCCACCAGAGAGACCATGTGTATCATCCAAACCTACACATAAGCTTCAGAAATTTTCTGATTTGGATGCCATGTGGTGATGATGTGCCATTCATCTTGTATGGAATGGTTTGGGTTGGCATGGTTCATGACTTTGGAGGAAGGGTCCTTGGAGGCTCAATCTTCTTCTTGCCATTAGAAGGAAATCATGTTGCAGCCCAAGATCAGCATGCCCTCTACACTTATCATGACTGGAGAGGAGGACAACGTGGGATAGGCCCTCTTGCCTATTATGTTCATTTATTCAGCCCACCTACAATTCAGGAGCCAAAGGTGGAGGAGATTTTTCTTGAGTTGCCATACTGGAGGGTAACTCATTTCATATGGATGATAGATTGGGGGTGGAGGTTTCACTTGGGAATGAGGAATTCCCATGCATCTCATACTCCATGCCTTGAGAGGACCTCTAAACAGCACATAGTTGTCTCCTTGAGCATGTTACTTTCCATGAGGATAACCATTTGGGTGTGCACTAAATGCTGATTTGCTTTGCTTGGGAGGGGCACTATGGAATTCATTGTTGAGACAACATCTTATTCTTTGGAGAGCACATCATATGAGGGTGCTACAGGAGGAGGGAATGAGACTTTCTAGTTCTATTCTTGCAGTTGCCTGAGGACAAGCAACATTTGGGAGGGGAGGACTGTAATATTCCTAAAATTAGCATGCAGCTAATTGGAATATTAGATTTTGATTTTTGCACCTAAGTAGATGAATGAATGGGAAAAGGACCATATTTAACTTGTATTGACATAAAATCCCTCTTGTTGTGAAAAGGGGATAACTTGGTGGCTTGATTCTGCACTTCCCATGTGTGAACAGGAAAAGGATCATGTTGATTCAATCAAGTTGACCAAGTCAACAACGCTGCCTAAGAGGGTGTGGCTTGCTTGAGAAGACAACGCAGTTTTGGAGGGAGAGTAGTCACATGGTGTTGGAAACCCCAATAGGTGGGACACAAGGTAGGGAGGCTCACAAACATTATAAGGAGGAAGATGGCAGACTTTTGGGGTAGCTTATGGATTTTATTTTCATGTCTGCTTAGACACTTGAGCATTCTTCAGCTGTTGAGCTGAGTATGCAGTGCTGTTCAGCACAAGGCATTCCTGCTTAGGGATTCCTTCTCCTTCATTGATAGATCACTTGGAGGAGTTCGTGCAGCACCATGTCCCCGGGCTTGAGACCCTACTTTTGGCGTGGACTGTATTTGTTTTTTGTCTCATATTTATTTAGTCTTTTCTTTTAATTAAAAATTTCATTTTTTTAGATCCATATCTGCAGATCTGCATTTTGATACATTTTACTCTCATGTAACTCGTTGTCGGGTGATCTTATTTTGTATAAAAGGGAAGGAATATCCATTTTATATGCCATTGAATGATTGGAAACCTATGATATATTATTTCTCATCAATTTATACATAAACCCTCATTAAAATAATGCATTTATTACTTTCTGCATGAGTTAGGCTATGGGGTTTGGGATTATTTAAGCTGCATTGACTTGGGGAGATCTATTTATATTGGCTAGAGTGATTTGTTTCACCTCTAATTCTGCATGTGAGTTTTATATCATGTATTCTAAGGGATCCAAGTCCCATTTCTCACTTTTATAACATTATTTTCTGAAGACAGCTGTTCTATGCCCTATATTGCTGCATTTCCCCACTTGGGAAGGAGAATATAGGCCATCTTGTTGCTGAGGTTCTTTCATATGATGGTGTGATGTTATTTTAAATCTGATGAGCTACTTTACATTTTCATGCTTATGATTTGCTGAAGCTCCACATTGGTAATAACTCAAAATATTCCCAATAGTGTAACTATTCCCATTTTGGGATATTACAGAAATAAATAACCAGGTTCAGGACTTCTGCTTACCACCCAACCATAGACATGGCTGAGCCAAATATATCTTCATTCAGTCACCCCTGTTCCATATTCCAAGCATGAATGTGGTATCTGATGGATAAACCAATCGAAAAAAACCAAGGGAATCCAAAGGTTAAACCACGTCCACCCTCACCATACCGTGACCACACCAAAACTGGTGCTTTGATCACAAAACCAAATCGAACATGGAATTCCATCCGAAATCCATCACTATCCTTGAGGACTTTTCTGTCTCCCTGTCTCTTAGGCTTTATCGCAATGCAATCTCGGATCACTAGGCCCTAAACCGAGACACCACCCTCGAGATTTACTGTGTATCCCTCCAAAACTAGTCAAGGGATTCCTTAGGTCTTTGGGAATTTTCCTTGAGACCACCTTCACCCCAGATTCTGAAATCCATTTGGAAATTCCAAAGCTCAAAGCCGAGATAAAAAAACAAACACAACATGAAATTTGGAAAAAGGAAAGGCAAGTCTAAAAACCATTGTCAAAACCCAACAACATCATGCCACTGACAACAAGAGAACCAAATACCAACATGCATAAGCCATGCATGTCCAAACCAACTAGGAAATCACACATGCAATATGTTACCTACAAGTATTCCTGTTGAAGCTACTAGATCCTTCTCTTCCTTGCTTGATCCTGGCTTTCCTTTCCTTTTCCTTCCTATGCTTTCTTTCCTCTTTCTTGGATCAATGCTGAAGTGCTCCAAGGAAACTATAAGTATCCAAGAGTGAGAGAGAGAGAGAGAGAATAATGAGAGAGCTCCAAAATTGAATTAACAAAAATTTACACTCACAAAAGTTACCAAGTGATCCTCAAAAGCCTTTTTATCAATGAGGCCTCCATTTTCTTCATTTTCCATTATTTTCCTTCATTTTCCTCCTCAAATGCAACCTGTCACCTTTTACCTTCCTTTTCTCCTAATTTCCTTTATTTTCATAAATGAATGTTCCAAAAATACGTTTTTCCTTTTCAATTCCTTAGCCATTTCCTTTGCCAATTTTCCTTAGCCATAAACACATCCAGTGATTCCCACTAGGATATATTTGCCCAACATTCAACTTGGAATAAGTGTCCCTTAATCATGGTCTTATGTTTTCCTTTATTAACTTTTATTACAAAAATATTTTTCTCGGGTCTATTACAGAACCCTCTCGCTTGGGGAACACCATCCTCAGTGTTAAACCACACCTACACCTCAGCAAAACCATTGAAAAGAAAACATATTTCTCATGGATATTTGTAACTTAGCTCAATGCAATATTTACAATGAATGGCCTGCTCAAAGTAAAACACCCTGATAGCATGACCATATAACATCCATATCTCTTATTTGATATTTACAACTTAGCTCATGGTGGTATTTACATCCATATAAATATGTACATATACCAAAATATCACCAAACATATGCAAAACATATACCAAACATCAAACCAAAATTACTTTGCCTCAATCAACAAACAATGAAGGATACATGGCCCACATCCGATCCACCATCTCCTATGTAGCTCCATCGGGCCCAAAGTGCTTCCATTGAAATTTTAACATGCTTGATGGCTCTCTTCCTAAGCATGAGATGCTTTCGTTGCAATATGCACTGAGGCTCTGGATGGAATTATCCTTCTTTCTCCACCTGCAATACAGACCAATCAATAACATGATAAAAATAATTTTTATACCTTTTAAGTAATGAAACATGAAACACATCATGGATTTTCAACGTTGGAGGTAGTGCAAGTCGATAGGCCATTGGTCCAATCCTCTCAAGGATCTCAAAACACCCGTAATACCATGGTGCCAACTTGGTACATGATCTGATCCTCAAGGAGCTCTTCTTTGGATTGATGCGCAAATAAACATGATCCCCAACCTGAAACTCCTTAGATACTATGTGCAGGTCTGCATAACTATTCTTTATGTCCTATGCTACCTTTAGATTCTTCTTTATGACTTGAATTTCCTGCTCCATGTCTACCAACATGTCTAGTCCAATCAAAACCCTGTTAACTGGATCACTCCAAATGATGGGAGTATTACAACTCTGCCCATATAGTGCCTCGAAGGTACTCATCCCCAATGAATCTTGATACCCATTGTTGTATGAAAACTCGACCAATGGTAGATACTCTTCCCACTTCCACTGCTGATGTATCACATATATCCTCAACATGTCCTCCAAGATCATGTTGACCCTCTCAGTATGTCCATCTATCTGCCGATGATAAGTTGTGTTGAAGGAAATTTTTTTTCCCAAACCTGCAAAAAAATCCTTCCAAAACTTGGAAGTGAACTTTGCATCCCTGTCTGAAACAATGTTCTTTGGAACACCATGAAATTTGAATATTTCTCTAATTAACACCCATGCTACATCGCTAGTTGAATACGTAGTATTCATTGGGATGAAGTGTGAAACCTTCATCAACCTATCCACAACAACCATGATATAATCATGTTGTCTCATTGTCCTCGGCTACCCTGTAATAAAGTCCATGGAAATGACCTCCCATTTCCATTCTGGAATCAAAATAGGTTGTAGTATTCCACCTGTATTCCTACACTCTTCCTTCACTTGTTTACAGTCCAAACCCTTAGCCTCGAAATCTGCTACATCCCTCCTCAGATCCTGACAATAATAGAATCTCTTCACTATAATCAACATTTTTTGATAGCCTTGGTGACCTGAATATGGTTTCACATGAAACTCCCTCAAGATAACCTTCTTGGGCTCACTAATGTCTAAAACATATATCTTGTCTCTAAACCTGACCAATCTATCTACCGTGAGATGATATTCCACATCATGTACACCTGCAACTGTACCTGTAATCTGTTGCATTCTATTCCTAAGTTCCTTATATCTGATATCCTATTGACCTTCATGAAATACCCTATCCTATGAATTCATCCCATGGGAGCTCATAGCTACAATGTGATTTAAATGTATCTTCCTACTAAGAGAATATGCAAGCATGTTCTCTTTACCTTTGATGTATTTGATCTCAAAATCAAACTCACTGATCGTGGCCAACCATCTAGCTTTCCTGGAATTCAGATTCGGCTAGTCAAACAAGTACCTCAACCCACTATGATCACTGGTCAATACAAAACTCCTGCAAAAAAGATAGTGCCTCCACATCTTCAATGCATGTATGAACACTGCTAGCTCAATATCACGCATTGGATAATTACGTTCGTGTTCATTCAGTTTATTTGACTCATAGCATACAACCTGTTCATCCTATATAAGAACTCAACCAAGCCCTCTCTTGCACGCATATGTACATACTATAACCTCTTTATCCATATCTGAAATATTTAACGCTGGAGCATGCGTCAACAATTGCTTAAGTTATTCAAAGCTGGCCTCACACTGCTTTGTCCACTCAAACTTCTTACCTTTCCTCTGCAATGGTGTAATCATATAATAAATTTGTGAGAAGTTATTGATGAACCTCCTATAATAGCCTGACAATCCCATGAAATATATCACCTCATCTACATTTCTAGGAGCGACCCACTCCATGATAGTTCTTGCATTTTATGGGTCCACCAATATGCCCTCCTTGGAGACAGCATGTCCCCAGTAATGTACCTCATTTTGAAAGAAAATATTTTTTCTAAGCTTAGAATACAACTAATTCCCTCTCAAAAATCTCAACACTATTTCAAAATTCTTGGCATGCTCTTCTTAATTCTTATAATATACTAGTATATCATCGATGAATTGGCACAGGGGGGGATTGGCACACCCCCAGTGACTGAAGACTCTGCGGAGCCGGGGCTGGGATGCTCTAAGGCAAAAAATCAGCACAAGGTCACAAGAAGTAAATTAATCTATACCACAAACTTTGGCTGCGAGAGCGGAATGGTGGACTGGGGCATTATTGCAACCAAGACTCTTGTGGGGAAGGTCTGTGGCCGAATACTCTGCCACTCGGCTTCGGAGGTGGATTCGTGAAATCTGGAGTGACACTCTCCCTATTCTCCCGGTGGTCCAGGTCCTCACCAAAGGCTAGTTTTCACTCTCTTTTGATCGCCCTGAACAATCGGACTGGGCTCTCAAGCACTACTGGCATCTTGAGATGCACCCGGTTTATCTCAAAAGATGGATTCCCCTGTTCGACCCTAAGAAAGAGAATGCCGGCGCAGGCCCCATCTGGATGAGGCTGCCGAGGTTACCATTGCAGTTTTGGAGCGAACCCGTGCTGAAGAACATAGGTGGACATTTTGGCCACTATCTAGATCATGATCGATCCTATTTGACATCGGGCAGTTGCGCAGTCGCCCGGATCTTGATCTTCTTGGACACTAGGGATGGCCTCTATGAAAGTTTCAACATGGTTTTTGATGAGATGACCTGGCAGCAACCTCTGGACTACGAAGGCATGCCCTTTCGATGCCGAAAGTGTCATGTGGTTGGTCACTTGTATAAGGATTGTCCTATGATGGGCATTGGCAAGCAAAGTCCGCAGAAATCCCGTTCAACGGGTACTCAGACTGAGCAGGTGAATAGCAAGGTGTGGGGGGATGCTGCCGTGTGTCGACCGACCCCGGACGCCCCGAGAGAAGCTGAAATGATGCCTACTTCTCTTCCTTCGTGGACCACCTCGCAGCCCAGAACTCGCTCGCTGGCTTCGATGGACACTTCTTAGCGGAACCCTCCTATTCCGGGTAACTCTATTTCCTGTGCTCTTTCTATTATTGATGGTATTCCTATCCCACCAGTTTGCACTTCATTTAAATTCATATCTGGTATTGGCGATATCTCTCTGCCCTCTCCTATTCATACCTCTGGCACTCATTCGACTAGGCCTGGCAATCCTTTGAAACTCCCTGCGGTTTGCTGCTCTATGGCTTTGACGCACCCGTCATCCACCCCTATTATCCACCACTCCTCTGATGAACTCCGATGCCACTCATCCTCATCTTCCGAGACTCCCTCATCGCGTCATAACTATTTCCTCAGATCACTTTCCCTACCACAGTCGGGTGAGACTTTTGGGATTGGGCCTATTCTGGACTGTATCCCCATCAAATCTCAGGGCCGACCATCTGCTCTGGCGAAAGCGATCAAAAGAGCTAATCTTGAAGTTGAAGCCGACACTCAATCCTCTCTTATGTGGGTCCTTAGAGCCAGAAGACCCTCGTTGGCGGTTACATCATGATATGCCTCTCATTCAACTGCAGGGGTCTGGCCAACCCCGATAAGAGACTGGCCCTCAAGGATTTGTTATCTCATCGACCTATTGATATTCTATTTCTTCAGGAAACGCTTGGTGCTGGGCCCGATGTGCAGACTCTCTTGACCTCTATCCTTCCTCGTTGGACATTCATCACCCTTGATGCATCAGGGAGATCTGGGGGCTGTGCTTTGGGCATTAATGACAGGACTACCCGGATTACCAACTGTTGGGGTCGATCTGGAGTTCTTGCTATGAATGTCCTCTTTGGAAACTCGGAGGTGGAATTTACTCTGATCAACATTTATGGGCCCTGCACCAACAGAGAGAATTTCTGGACTTCTCTGTTGACATGTTCTTTACTCAAAGCACCTCATATTATTATGGGTGGTGATCTTAATTTCTCTTTAGGGATCTCTGAATCTTGGGGCCCCAATGCTTCCCTGGATCCATTGGCCGAGTTTTTCATTTCCCTGCTGAATGCCTCGAATCTGATTGATATTCATTCTACCAAAATTCAGCTCACCTGGAGGAACAAAAGGACTGGCTTTGCTGCCCTGGCGCGCAGGTTAGACAGATTTCTTATTAAGCAGACCCTCCTCCCTATTATGTCTCGGGCCCGTCAATGGGTAGGGGTGGGTGGTAAATCTGACCACTCTCCTATTTACCTGGATTTCGAGTGTGGTCCTAATAGGGCTTGCTCCCCTTTCAAATTTAATGCTCGATGGCTGAGTGATCCTAATTACACCTTGATGGTTACTCGGGCCTGGCAACATTGTAGCCGATTGAATGACCGGGACCTGGGCAGGATTATCAATGACAATCTAAATCGAATAAAAAAACTTACTATTCGATGGATTCGGATCAAGAAGAGATCGGAGAGGGAGGCTCTGATCAATATTGAAAATAAGATTGCCAGTCTCAACAACGCTAAATTATTGGGCTATAGATCTGATGATACCAAGGCACAACTTATTGCTCTTGAATCGGACAGAGCTAAATATCTGAGACAAAAGGAGGAAGACTGGAGACTAAAAATCCGGGCAATATGGTTACAAGCGGGTGATGAAAATACTAAATTCTTTCAGCAGCATGCTAATGGTAGGAGGGCTGCAAATGGCATTTGGGAACTGTCTGACAACAATGGATTTACTGCTAGAACTCAGTCTCAATTATCTGACCTGGGCACAAGACACTTCTCAAACCTTTACAGGGCGTCAAACCGCATTGACCTCCCGGACATCATGTGTATTACCCAGCATACAAAAATATTTGTTGAACAGGATCAGATGGAAGACCTAAATGCACCAGTCACCTTGGGTGAGCTGGAAGGTGTATTGAAATGGTTCAAGTGGGACAAAAGCCCTGGGCCTGATGGCTGGCCCATTGAGTTCTTTATTCATTTTTTTGATCTCATTTCAACTGACCTGTTGATTATGATTGAAGACAGAAGAGTGCGAGGTCGAATTTATGATGGTTTCAACACCACTTTCATTGCTCTTATACCAAAAAATGACAATCCAACTAGCTTCAATGAATATAGGCCTATATCTTTGTGTAATTGCATATACAAGATCATATCCAAACTCATTGCTAACCGCATCAAGCCTTTCCTGTCTACACACATTGAAAAAGAACAATTTGCATTTCTGAATCATAGGCAGATCCACGAAGCTATTGGCACGGCCCAGGAAGTTCTTCATACTATTAAGACCCAGCGCCAGAAATCCACCATTCTCAAAATCGATCTCACAAAGGCATTTGATCGGGTCAACTGGAGCTATCTCCATCTCATTTTGATCCATTCAAGCTTCCCTAATCTGTTTATAAACTGGATCATGGGATGCATTTGTCACGCGACCTTCAGTATTCTGATCAATGGCACCGCATCTGATTTCTTTCATGCGGGGAGAGGACTGAGACAGGGATGTCCTCTCTCGCCATTATTATTTGTCTTGGTTATGGAGGGACTCTCGGGGCTTATCAGGAATGCAAAAGACAGAGGATAACTCCAAGGACTCCGGATTAAGGACACTCTTCATCTCACTCATCTACTATTTGTAGATGACGTTCTCATCTTCCTCAATGGTACTAGACAAGACTCTGTTCATTTTGATATGATTCTGCACTGCTTCTGCAGGGCCACTGGCATGGAACCAAATAGTACCAAATCAACCATTATTATGACTGGCTGCTCGGGTATGGAACAAGGTATCTCTCTGCACCTATTCGACTATGTTAGCATTGACATCAATGATGGACTCAAATATCTGGGTTTCCATATTAAACCAAATGACTACAAGATCAAAGACTGGAATTGGTTGATTGCCAAGATTGAACGCAGAATCAACATATGGTATAACAGATGGTTATCCAGGGCTGGACGCCTGATACTCATCAAATCTGTGCTGGAAGCTATTCCGGTCTATTGGATGACCCTGGCTTGGATTCCAATTGGCATCACTAACAGGATTAAAAAGATCTGCAGGCAATTTCTCTGGCGCAATCAGGGTCAAGTCTCCGCCTTTGCCTGGGTTGCCTGGGACCGCATAAGCATCCCTAAACATTGGGGAGGCTGGGGATTAAAATATTTACATCTCTTCTCGAAGGCCCTGGCTGCTAAGATGTGCTCGCATTTAATCACGGGTCAGAGTCTCTGGAAAGAAGTCATGGTGGCTAAATACATTTGGCCTCGAAACCCACTCGATTGGATTCGAGACAGAATAGGTCTGACCACTGGCTCATCTATTATTTGGAAGGCGATCAATAAGGTGGCACATATTATACAACTTGGTTTATCTTGGCAGATTGGCACGGGTACTATGGTCCGTATAGGCTCTGATTCGTGGTCTGGCTGTGGAGATCATTACAAACTTCCAGTATTTATCACTGAACACCTTGCAAACAGAAATATATTTTACCTTGCACAGATTGCAGACCTGGTGCATACCTCGTGGAGGGGCCAAGCCTGGCTTACCGCTGTGGACCTTGACATACCACTGGCGGGTGCTCAGATCTGGCAGAGGTATATTTGGGCCCTTAAAGCCACAAACATTCAGATTACAGAGTAGGCTGATAAGTTAATTTGGGCTGTATCTCCAAACAGTCGATATGCCCCTAGACTTGGATACCATGCCTTAATTAGGACTAAAGAACCTCCCATCAAAGATTGGTGGTGGCGCTGTCTTTGGAAACTAACTGCCCCACACAAACATAGAACGCTGTTCTGGTGCATTCTCAATAATTGTATACCCACAATGGATTACCTCCACAAAAGAGCGTTCCAGGGGGCTTCACAATGCAGTTATTGTCGGGCCTGCTGTGAGGACGTGAACCACTTATTCCTCCTCTGCAACAGTGTCAAAGATATCTGGGCTCGGATCTACACAGACCTGAGCTGTAATTTTATTTGGCAGGGAGACAACATTCTGGCAGCCTGGACAAATTGGTGGAGGCACTATGATCATGAACCACGCATGAGAAATATCCCTTTAATTGTGGCATGGGAGATCTGGATTGGCCAGAATAGACAGATTTTCAGAGATTTTCCCATTGACTGTGATCATATCGCTGCAGCCTCCATTGCTACCTTCAGTCTTTTGCCGATTGACAAGCATCACAGAAAGCCTCCTATCGACATCCCTAAAATTATAGATCACAGGCGTGCTTGGGCATACTTTGATGGTGCGTCCAATGCTGCGGGATGTGGAGGGGGTGCTATCCTCTACTTAAATGACCACCATTTCTACCATATCAGAATGGGATTGGGACCCGGTACAAATAATTATGCAGAACTGAATTGTCTTCGCCTATTGCTGACTTTTGCACAGGACATCCATTGCAACGCCATCCAGATTTTTGGTGACTCACTTCTTGTTATCAATTGGTTCAATAATCTTGCATTATGTCACTCGCACACACTGTATGCACTGTTGCGGGAGGTTCATTATCTCAAAGGCCTATTTGATTCTATCTCTGTCACTCATATTTACAGGTCTCGGAACAACATGGCCGACATATTATCCAAAGAAGCAGCGGAGCTAGATTGGGGCACCTGGCATTTCACTGAACACTCGGGCGAACAGGTTTACAGATTTTTTCATCGGCCATTCATAGAGGAGGCACATCTATAGGTGACCACTTTGTTGTACAGGTTTTTGGGGGAGCATTTTGTGTATATATCCTGGGATTTTCTATCGACATGTATATTTTATTATATAGTTTATACTTTGCTGTTTTTATTAGTAAGCTAAGCACCGAGCTTACTAAGTAACTTTTTAAATTATCCCTGAAAATATGTTTACTTCTTGGACTGGATCATGCCTGCTGAATGGCATGTATTTTTTGAGTGTTTTCTTAGTTTTTGGACTGTTTCAGTTCTTGCACTATACAGCTATGTAACATGTAATCTCTCTTTAATGAAAGTTTACGAATTTTTTCGCTCTGAAAAAAAAAAATCATCGATGAATACAATCACAAACTTGTCCAGGTAAGGACATAACACACTATTCATCAAACACATAAATGTAGCTGGAGAATTAGTCAAATTTAATGGAACTAAAACAAACTCGAAATGCCCATACCTGGTCCTTAATGCATTCGTGTAGATGTCCTATTCTTTGATGCGTACATGTTGGTACCTTGATCTCAAGTTGATCTTGGAGAACATTGTTGCTTCGTTCAACTAATCAAACAAGTCACCAATATTTGGTAGTGGGTACCTGTCCTTGATAGTCACTTTTTTCAACTGTCTATAATCAATGCACAATCTGAGAGTGCCATACTTCTTCCTCACGAACAACACTGGTGCACCCTAAGGTGATACACTTGGCCTAATGTATCCCTTATTAAGCATCTCTTTCAGCTACAACTTTAACTCTAATAACTCAGGTGTGCTCATCTTGTAAGGTGCCTTTGATGTTAGTGCTTCCCCTAGTACAAACTCAATAGAAAGTCTACTTCCCTGTGAGGTGGAAACTCTTAAATATCTGTGGGAAATACAAGTTGAAATTCTTGTAGAACTGGGTATTTTCTCAAAACATCTACATCCTCAACTTCCTTACCTTTATCGCTAGAGATATGTACTGCAAATAAAAAACATGCTTTCCTCTGACTACGATTGGCCTGCATAACCGTCACCATCCTAACTGATGTGGCTTTCTTCTTTCCCTATAAGAATCTTGTTTCCCCATTGTCATCCAAGCACTCAATTTATTTTTCATAACAATCTACCTTGGTCCTATGAATATATAACCAATCCATACCCAATAGCATGATATATCACCCCAATGGAAATGTGTTCAAGTGCACTGTTGTAGACATGCCATTCAAATCAAATGCTCTTACCCAATGATGAACTCTTTTATTTGTACCTGTAGCCAACTGCACTAACCAAGATTTTGCATGAATTTATTTTCTTAAACCACACGTATCCACCAGGTCGGGATTAATATAACTATAATTGTATCTAGGATCAATCAAAATAGAAACAACTTGATCACAAAGCTTATCGTCCATCTCAATGATAGAAGCCTGATGAACTACCTGCGTGTTGTCCATAGTTAAATAAATCTAAATAATTCTATGATAAAAATCCAACTATTTGTGCCTCCTGTGCACTATATATATGGGATATACCACCCTGATACTACAGTAAATCCATCTTACGATAATCCTTTCCACATATCCAACACTGAAACGATGCTCTACCATCACCTCTTGTGTTGGACAACGGACCCCTGGAGGAATTATTTTGAGAAAGAATCCACAGATCAAGGAGCGGAGCACGCAAAGAGAAGCTAAGTTAGAGTCTTAGGGGATTTGGGGTGGGTCAAAGCCCTTATTTTGTAAAAATATGGGAATATTTTGTATACATTGAGGTATTCCCATGGTTTTCAGACCATGGTATTGTAGATGTAAAGACTATATAAAGAGTCTATGATAATCTTTATAGATAGAAATTAGAAGATGCTTATGTGATGCACTTGGATGTAAGATTGTCCTGAGTCTATATTCTGTGGGTTGGGTTAGAGAAAAGGCTCCTGTAGCTGAGTGCGCGGAGACCTTAGGAAGTATGCAGCTGAGTGCGCAGGCCCCTGCAGTTAAGTGCGCAGGGTGGAATAGATTGTGTTGGGGAAATATGAGCATTAATGGAAGACTTTGGAGACATCTGTGTTTTGATTTTATGTGTTGATTTAGTTTAACCTTATGTTATATGTGATTTTTTACTTATAATTGTGTCACAAAGTCCATTGTATGGTTATTTATAATATTTTATGCTTGATAAAGTAAGGTCGCGTAGTCTGCGAGTTAGTTCAACAACAGTGTTGAACTTCGACTGTATAATTAGTAGATCTGTTCTACAAAGCTATGTCAAATTCTAAAAGGAAGATAAGCCCTAAAGACACACTCCATTGTCCCTCTAGATGTAGAAACCTTGCTCTAACAACCTCTTATATTTCCTTGGGTGATACTTCGGTCTACGTAGCAGATCGTTGCTGAAAGGGCTGGTAATAGTGGGTTTTTTTGGTTTATGCAACCATATCTGAACCTGGGTCTAGGTCCCATTAAGGCAACAAATGGTTTAGTTGCCGGGACCAGGATCTGATTGAGGGATATGTGGATGTGGCATTTGTCTAAGAAAGAGATTCAAGACTAGGTATATATAAAAGAGTGTGAATCTTTTGAGCAGGAAAACATAAATTTGCACCTATATACTAAAAATTGGTTGGAGACATATATCTTTACAGATCAACGCAAGATATTTTTCTTATCGTTTTCTAGCGAGCTGCATGAGTGGTTATCGAGACTAGTTGATCAAATTGCCTGTTTTATCAATAGGCCTACTACGTGGACTCTTGAGCTGATCAAGATATTGAAGGGGGTCGATAACGAGATGGCAATGGCTATTGATTATTGGTTTGATAGTATCCTTGGAGGTTTTATTACTGAGTTCATAGTTGATACATCTATATCCTATAGTGAAGTTCAGCGCAACTTTTTCAAAGGCCTGCGAGGTAAGTACTTGAATTCATTGAAGTTTTGGATTAAGATGTTGTTGTGTGAAAAGGGTGTACTATGAATGCAATTAGATTGATGTTCGGATGAAAGAAACCCGGAACTACACGACGGGGAAAGAGATTTAGGGTAGATCATAATAATTACGTTGAGTCTGAGTACAATCCATTTTTTGGGTCTGAAAGAGAAGAAGGAGAAAGCCACCCTGCTACCCCTATAGGTGTGTCAGTAAAGTTTGAAGATCATCAGGGTGCTTCTGGAATTCCCCAACCTTCCACCCCCGTCACCACCCATCTCCATTTTGTTCCTCCATCACCACCTCCACCTCCCCCGTTCACAATGGCTCACTCACCTAAGATGACATTTTTCAAAGGATTAGATGATCCCGAGCAATTATGGTTTGTTGTAGAAGCGATATGGAGATAACATAACATAATTGATGAGAATATGGAGAAAGCACAATTGGTCATAGCACTGTAGGACAGAGAGTTATTAACGTATATTAAATTTACCAAGATGAACAAAAATGCTACATTAGCTTAGACTAAGGCTGCTCTGAATGCTGAATTTAATAAGCCGAAGTCACAGTCCTGTGTATTACGGAAATCAAGGAGATCAAGAAATCAACCAATGAAATGGTGTGGGAAGTTTATCAAAGGTTGAATACAATGGTTAGTCAATTTATCTTCGATATCCCTGACAAGCAGCACAAGGAATGGTTTACGCTCCATTGTTACCGCATCCTGGATTACCATTATCTCAGCAGAAGTTTGCAACCCAATTTGAAGCACTGAAGATCACGATGAAGTTAGAAGCTTCACCGGTAGTAGATACTAACCTAGGCATTTAACAGATTCTAACCCAGTTTTCAAGCTTACATATGGAGCTCCAAGATTTAAATAAGGGAAAAGAAGTTGGCGTAGAAGTATGGTGCATAAAGTGAAAAGCGGAAGGTCACCATAAGGATCAATGTCCTATTTTTAGAGACTACTTGGGCATTAGGATTCCAAGTCCATTGAGACCTGGGCCAAGTACTCGACCAAATATGGGACCGAATGTCTAGTGTAGTTTATGCGAATTTGCAGGACAACACTCTACAAACTACTGTCATCTGCTACAGAAGTACATTTGGTCATCGAAGAAATTATTCAGTAATTACTATAGTTTGGTGGGACATGATGAAAAGCACTATCGAAGCTACGATCTCATGATGTTGAGTCCTAGAGCACACTGAGTACAAGCCGAAGGGCGTGAAGATCTGGGCTCGCCAACAGCACGCAGAGGTTTCCAAGTCCGAGAACGTGGCCGAGGAGGAGGCATTGGATGAGGTTGCAAACAAACCATATGCTATAATTGTGGTTAGCCTAGACATTTCACCAGATATTGTTAAAATCCCTTTGTTATATCATGTAGGTATTGTCGTTCATTTGATCATGAAATAGAGGATTTTCCTACATTATTGGCTAAAATGAAAGAAAATCACAACCAACAACCTGCCCAAAACATACAGATGATGAGAATTGAAACACATGAAGAATATATAAGCTTCAACATAGTGACACGAAGTGGTATAAGTTCGGGAGAAGATAAAGCAGAAGGCAAGAAACATATGGAGGATATACGGGTTTGAAAAGCTGGATACAAGAATAATGGGTTCGATATACAACGCGAAAGAGAAACGTTCATGGACGCGAAGAAGAATTTTATGACCCCTGGAACTTCAACATCAACAATGCAGAAATAGTTGATTTCGTTGAAGTATAAACCCAAGGAGATTATTGAATCCCAGGAAGTTGATCCATCCATTCTGTCATCCTTCTTGCATACATGTATGATTTTTCTCAGAGATGAGAAGGTTGTGGAGGGATTGCAAGAGTTGATTGACAAACGCGCTAGTAAAGGCGACCAACAACTAGAACAACGTGCAATACAAAAGGTCTAGAAACATAAGAAAAGAAATTGCAGAGAAATGCAACTCACTGCACATATCAATGATTATGAAATGGATCAAGTAATCCTTGATCTTGGATCGTATGCCAAATTTTTTCCAAAACAAACATGGGAACGGATGGGGAGACCTAAGCTGCAATGGTCGCCGATTCAAATATGGATGGAAAATAAACATAAAATCATTCCTATGGGTCCACTAGATGTCATCAACATAGATATTGATGGCGCAAGTGTATTGTTTAATTTTTAAGTTATTGAGATTGTTGATGATAGCAATTTGTATCCTGCGTTGCTTGGGTTTGATTGGGCTTATGACATGAATGTTATAATCAATTTGAAAAGTAGACAAATGCTATTTGAAAAGTAGATAGAAGGTATTTGAAAATAATGGTAATAGGGTTGTTATGCCTTTGGACCACTCTGAAGGTGCGCACTATATAAAACTTGTTTAACATGAATATGGTGATGATGATATTGATAAGATATACAAGATTAGTTCGTAGGGTGAAGATTGGATTAATTTGAATGCTGATGGAAGAATCTAGTGGGAGCATGATAGTTCATGTGTTGCGGACTTAGATGAGGAAGTGTAACACTAACAGAACCACTTGCATGAAGTATCTACTAAGCGCTGTAACAGAGTTACCAAGGCACTGTGTTGTGTCACTTCAGAGGTGCATGACTTGCCTTTTTATGATGGGACTGGGAATTTTGTATTATTTTTGTAAGGGTTTGAGCATAAGGTACCTGAAGAAAAATCATATGAAGCTTTGGAATTCATCTTGAGGTCCACTCTAGCCCAATGGTGGGGTGCACACAAAGAAAACTTAGGAGGATGGAAGGAATTTTGCAGGCTGATAAGGCTCAGTTTTGGTCATGTAGACACTAAGATCATGGAGAAGTACAATCGTAAAGACAATCCTCTTGAGCATTTATCTCATTGGACTATAACTTAGGGGGGAATAACCTCAACCTGAATGGGTGAATATATTCTTTCACACCTTGGATATGATACCTCAGCAGTGGTATCTTGAAACAGAGTTGTGCCATGGCCCCACAGATTGGTAAGAGATGACGGAAGGGTTCGTATTGACTTATAACTTCACCAATGTGTGGTATTGTATTAATTATGATCTTCGAGAAGTCAATTCAATAGTATTCTAAATTACCACTGAACCAAGGGCTTTGTTACAACCTGATTGGGCTGCGGAGTTGAAACAAGCCCGAGAATGTTACAATCTGACTGAGGAGGAAGGTTAGGATGATCTGCGTAATGTCAATATTATTGAATCAGAAGGACAACGTGAGGTTGCAGGTCCTGAAGTAGACATACTAGACATAACACAACCTATCAAGACTCAGCAAGTAAACATAGGCTTAGAAGTGGAACCCGAGTTCCTGAAGATTCAGGACTATTGGGACGATGACATGGTGAGCAAGGTCACCAAATTACTGCATGAATACCAGGATATATTCCCAAAGAAGTTCCTAGAGCTGAAATACATTGTAGTAGATTTGGGAGTTATACACATCACTTTAAATCCTGATGTGAAGCCTGTCAAGCAGCGCCCATATCGGCTAAACCCAAAATACAAAGAAAAGATGCGAGAAGAATTAGAAAATATGCTTTGCGCTAGAATTATTCAACCAATGGAAGAATTTTGGGTTGAGGGGTCCTAACCCAGGTTCAGAGTGTTCTGCACAACCAATAAAAGCGTCCAACTACTGGTCCTTTTGGCAATGATCTGCTTGCGCAGACCAAAGTCTCACCCAAAGCAGTATGGGGTGGTGTTGGAACTAGGTTTCCACACCCTAAG
Source organism: Pinus albicaulis (assembly GCA_034641835.2). Taxonomy (NCBI): domain Eukaryota; kingdom Viridiplantae; phylum Streptophyta; class Pinopsida; order Pinales; family Pinaceae; genus Pinus; species Pinus albicaulis. Next base: position 383,634,291 of record CM076584.1, read on the forward strand.
GGAGCATTTGATGTGGGCCTTAACCTTACTTATCATATCTAATGCTTATCGGCTTGCGCGAGACTTCACAGAAACCCAGATCTAAATGAAGATAAGAACCCTTAAGAGATGCGTAAAACAAATTATTATGCCATAGTCATATCTAGCTTATCAGAGTGGAAATAACACTTGCGTAATCACATAGATAGTTCTTCTGTAAAATCCTTAACACAGATGAAATCCTTGCACAACACAGAGATATTTCACATATACTTAACTAATATAAATTCACATTTAAACAAAAACATATCTATAACTTGTAGTAATCAACTGATAATAAACATATTCATGCATAAACATAGAAATTGAAACAGAGTTCGCAATTTTTTTTTCTTTATTAATAGATCTTCAATTCAGTACAATCCTTTTCTTCTACACACACAATAGTAGAGTCCTTGCACATAGCTCAGGACTAGATCTCCACACACACAACCAGCAGGATCCTTTCTACCCAAACTTTCCCAAAACTCAGATCAAAATATTCATAACATAAATATCAATGATAAAATATGTCCTTACTCGGCTTAACTCTTACATATTTATATGACTCGGATGCGTACATACGATGGTCCCAAACCATGGTTTCCCTTTTCACCCATTACAATTATAAAGGAGCTTTGAGCTGCCCCAAAGCCCCTTGAATTCTGCGCGCAGTGTGTATTGAGAAAATTTAATCAAAATTATACCCAAAAACTTGACCCGAGGGGAACCTATCCCAACAAATATTTTGAATGGGTTAGCCCTACGGTGGTACAGGAAAAGAAAACTAAGGGAGACATATAGATTTTTGTTGATCTCAGAAAGTTGAATGATGCATGTGTCCATGATCCATTTCTGACACCATTCACTGACAGAGTTTTGGAGAATGTGGGAGGGCAGGAGGCCTACTCCTTTATAGATGGGTTCTCAAGATACCATGAGATTAGGATTGCACTGGAAGATAGAAGCAAAACCACCTTCACTACCGAATGGAGATCATTTCCATAAAGATTTATGCCATTTGGGTTAAAGAACACTCTAGCTATCTTTTCCAGAGTCATTGTTGCAACATTTAAGGAATATATCCAGAAGTTTTTGGAAGTGTATTTTGATGACTAGATAATCTTCAGACTGTTAAAGAAGCATGTTTCTTGTATGTGTTTAATTTTGGATACCTGCAAGAAATATCGTATTTCCTCGAACCTGAAGAAGTGTGTTTTTTGCGTACCATATGGTATATTATTGGGGCATATTTTCTGCAAGTAGGGGTTCATGGTAGACCCTGTGAAGATCATCGTCATTATCAATTTCACGCCGCTGAAAAATGTGAAGCAGCTAGCTACATATGACGATTGGGCATACAGGTTATTATAGGAAATTTATCAAGGCCTGCACGTAGATCACTTCACCGATGGAAAAAATATTGACGAAATATGTCATGTTTTACTGGGATGATGATTGTTAGAAGAGCCTTGATGTAGGGAAAGAAAATATGGTAACTGCACCTATTCTAGTATTTCCAGACTGGAAGAAGGAATTTCTTGTATATGTCGACGTGCCTTTCATGATTTGGGAGTTGTCTTAGCACAACCAGGCGAAGGTGATCTAGATCACCATGTTGATTTTGCAAGCATGAAGTTGTCTAAGGTGGAACGAAACTACTCCACCACAGAGCGCGAAGGATTGGCCATGGTATATGACCTGCAAAAGTTCAAACACTATCTATTAGGTGCACACATCAAAATGTTCACAGACCACTCTGCTTTGAAATACCTGGTCAACAAGAATGTGTTGGGGAGGGGGGGATTTTTCGATGGTTATTGTTGTTCCAAGAGTGTGATTTCGAAGTAATTTTCAATCCTGGACATTTGAATGCCAAACCTAACCACTTGTCTATGATCGAGATAGGGAAAGATCCAACAAATATTGAGGAGGTATTACCTGATGCACAGTTGTTTGTTATCCAGGTTGCATATGAACATTTTATGGATATAATTCAGTTTTTTACTATGGGCATTGCACCTACGGAGTACACTATGCAACATAAGAAAGATTTGGTAGTAAAGGTGGTCGATTTTACTCTGATCGTAGGACATATATATAAGATTGGGGCTGACGAGATCTTGTGAAGATATGTTCCTAAAAATGAACGACACAATATTTTAGTTGAAGCACATAGCGGATTTGTCAAACGTCACTATGCAGGGAAAGCCACTGTGCAGAATATTCTTCGAGCTAGACTTTAGTGGCCTACAATGCATAAGGATTCAAAGGAATATTGTAGCGCTTGCGATGTTTTTTAGAGGACTGGTAGACCTTCGCGAAGGTATGCAATGTCACTTCACCCTTAAGTTACTTTTTAGGATTTTGATAAATGGGAAATTGACTTCGTAGGATAGATTGATCCACTTGGGAAGAAAACATATACGTGATACATTATTACTGTGACATATTACCTTACTAGATTAGTTGAGGCACAACTGGTGAAACATTGTAGTGAAGATACAACGACAAAGTTTATTTTTGAACATATTTTGTTGTGGTTTTGGCATCTGAAGATATTGATAAGCGACATGGGTATGCATTTCTTGAAGAACACTATTGAAGTATTAATCGCAGAATTCATAATGCATCACCAGAAGAGCACGACATATCACCCCTAGGAAAATGGGACAATTGAGGCATTTAACGAAATTCTAGATAACACTTTGACAAAGGTGTGCAATGTCAACATGGATAACTGGGATCCGCGCATTCCTGTAGTTTTATGGGCCTACAGGATTACCTGTAAGAATTTTATGGGCTAGACTAAATTCAGATTAGTATACAGACAGGAATTTGTGACGTTGATGGAATACATTGTGCCTAGTCTTCGCATCGCCACAATTACAGATATGGTGAACTATGATATTATGGAGCAACGAACAACTGCTCACGCTGGAGGAAGATAGGTTCATTGTAAGGTTTCACCAACAGGTACAGAAGGAGGGGGAAAAGACCTGGCATGAATGACATATTAAGCAAAATACGTTCAAATATGGGGACCTAATTATTTTATATGACAACAAGTTCACAAAGTTCCCGGGTAAGCTGCAAATGCATTGGTTAGGCTCTTACATCATCAGGCATGTTTCGGAAGGGGGCACAGTGCAAATTGAGAAGTTGAATGGAGAATTTTTCCATCGACGTATCAATGGAATCATATTGAAGTTTTACCGAGATGACTCTCTCTCTGGAGATTCGAAATGACTATATGGTTAGCGAAGAGTCTTAATGCTCCACATAGTTGAAAGAGAGAATGGGACTATAAACGATTATGTCGAAGGATGGCTTCATCGTAGTTAGAAAACTACGTAATATGTGAGGAGATGGTGAATATGGAGGACATTGCACTAAGGAAGGCTGGACTGCGCTGAAGTGATGAGTCTGGCGAAGTTCGTCCAAAAATCAGACAGGTGGAACAACAACTGTTGTTTTGAAAATGACTTGGTCTTTAAAAGGAGTGGGAGGGATGTATTTAATGAGCATATCTAGGTGGATTTACTACCAAAACTATATTTATGAGGCATATCTGAAGGAGATCATGGAGTTTGAATTTGAATTTTCTTATAAATCAGGTATCCCACTCCACATTCGAACACTTTGTGCTATAAGTGTTAGAATTGATATTTTGTGCCTACAAGAGCATCGAGCGATCTGTTGTATGTAAAAGTACAACTTTGAAGTATTGAAAGAGGAATTTCTCAGATTAGAGCTAGGATACACGATTCATTCAAGTTTAGAACCCACAATGAAGGCTACACCACCCACACATAACATAGGGCCAAGGTCACCCAGAAAGTAGACCACTAGGGACGCAACCTTGTCTCAAAATCAAAATAAGTCAGTGCTGTGATCATCGCCCCAAAAGAAGCTTCCTAAGGAAAAAAGGAGTAAGGGGGGCCAACACTGACAAAAGTAGGTTTTCAAGGTCGAAGAGTCACACAATGAAAAACATGCACCCGAAGATATTGTTGTGGAGGAGGTACAACCTATCTCTAGGTTTTCGCCATATATTACGCCTTGGAAGATAGACACTCCAAAGCCTACCAAGGACCTCAATGTAGTAAAATAAAATATATTTTACGACATTACTGTTGGATGAAGTACCTATTGAGGGAGACTTGTTGGGAAAAGTTCCCCATCTGTGGATGGAGGATTGGGACTTTAACGATCACAAAAAGTACCCATATTACGAGCCGAGACGATATTTATGTTCCTCCTATTATGAACCTACTGGAAGAACACGATTGGAACCAATGAAGTGGGTGGCGGGTATCCAGGATGTAGGGATAGTAAACATGTTATACGTTCCACACTTCGGGTGAAGTATCATCAACACAATTTGTGTGCGCCAACTGTTGGCCCTGGTGCACGATGACTGATTATAGTTGGAGAAGTGGATTCCCATTGATGCAATGTTGATAAGGAATATCATGACACTTCCTTGCCTTGGTTTGAACCCTGCAGATGCGTTTGTGGGCAAGGATTAGGACAAGCAGCTGGTAGATCGGATGAAGCAATATTACAGTTTAACGAAGGGAACACAGGGTTACTCGATTAAATCCATAAGTAATAGGTCTATGCAATTTGACGCACAAATTTTGGTAGGAAAGATCATGTGAAAGTGTAATGCAAAGGAGGTTTCTACGCTGGTAGTGTCTTTGGTTGCAAAGTGAATCGAGGGAGTTGTTTATAATTGGGCATAATAATTATGCAGTGAATTCTTATCTCATTTCCGCAAAGCTCAAGAGGAGGGAAAGCAGTAAAACTACGCATGGCTCTTTCTCTTATTAGCATTAATGGCCTGGAGGGAGCCCGAGGAGTCATAGTTCTCCTCTATAGACCCTGATCTCTGGGAGGCTGTGCAGTATGCCTCACTGTGACATTCATAGGATCCCACCAGAGTAATGGCGAACAAATATTTTGGGTTGGATTCGAAATGAGTCTATGCACAGTGATTAGAAAAAATCCCCAGCTATAACCAAGTATTTTAAATCAATATCAGTAGGTCACGGACTTCAAAGCGGACTTCCACCATGTTCATATCCATGAAAATAAGGACCTTTTTGGGGTCTAGTACGAGCTATTGTAGCTGATAGAAGAGGAATATGTTGCAACCATAGTCAATCAATGGTTAGGCGATTGGCTAACCCTTCCCATTGGAGGCATGGAAACAGGATAGGCAAGGAAGAGCGGTGAAAAATCCACTATGCTAAAGGGAAAGAAGACCACTAGAAAGCCACACAAGATAGTCACATTTGTGACCAGTAAATCACTAGCATATTTGGCCCAATTTCCGACGGCCAAAATGTCGTTATTGTGACACATATGTGTCCCAAGAGCGACACTTTGAGGTTGGGAAAAACGTTTTTTCCTGTACCGTTACATATGTGACACTTATAATAACTGTTAGAATAGCGACACTTGAAACGACACATGTCTTCATTTAGTAAATCTTTGAATCGTGATGTCTATTGTTGCTATCTCGACATCATGTGGAGACGTCGGTATTACGAGACCAATGCCTTCCCAGAATTCTTCGCAATACCAATGGCATGTCGTCGGCTCAATTATTTTTCCAGTGACGGAAACAATCATCGGAATTGCGACGCAAAAAAACTGTCAGAATTGTGATGGAAACAACCATCGAAATTGCGACAAAAACAACCATCAGAATTGCGACGGAAAAACCATCGGAGTTGCGATGCGACTCCTAGAATTTTTTTTGGGGGCAGAAGTAACCTTGAGGTGATCATCCACTTTAAGAAGGAACTCACATTTGGCTTATGGCATGATATCAGAAGTTTTTAAAGGAGAAAGGAAGATGTACAACCTCCCAAGCGAGCTAGGATGCAAGAGAACTGTCTTAGTTGTCTTGCATCCTAGCCTATCTCTCTTGGGAGGTTGTCGATCTTCGTTTCTCATTTATCAACTATAGTAATCATGCCAGAAGTGAAATTTGACTTCCTTCCTAAAGCAGATGATCATCTCAGGCTTACTTCTATCCCTACGGAGGTATCTCTGGTAAGCATTTGGTACCTTTTTTATAAGATCAAGGGCATGTTCATTTAAGAAAGCTACCTTTTAATAAAACTTTGTGTAGATTATGTTTAGTTTAAATATTGCACGTGACCTTGAAAAAATTAGGGTAGCATTGCTTTACCCTGCAACTTTTATATGAAAACAACACTAAACATATGTATAAATTAAAAAATAGTTCATTGAGTTTGTTGAAAACCACATCCAAGGGGATGCCTTAATAAGTACTATTTGGTTTATGTTTTAGCAATTATCATCTAAATCAATGTGGAAATATTTGAAAATCCTCTATTGTGCCTTAGCCCAACCGATATTCTAATGAAAACTCATAACTTCAACAAAACCAATATGATTGGAGTTGGCGGGTTTGACATTGTATATAAAGTTTTTCTTCCAGAAGGTGGGATTGTAGTTGTCAAAAGGCTAATCCATGGGCTTGGACAGGGTAACTGTGAGTTCCTAGTGGAGATGGAAACTATTGGAAAGGTGAAGCATAGGAATTTGGTATCTTTACTTGGTTACTGCATTTTTCGGGAGGACGAGTTCTCATTTACAATTATGTGGAGAATGGAAGTCTTGATATGTGGCTGTGCAATCGTGTAGATGTTGTTGAGGTCCTTGACTGGCCAAAGTGCTTCAATATTTCCATGGGTTCTAGATTGTCTATTTTTGGATGACCCTAGAGCTGTGAAGGTGGTTTCCTTGTCAGTGCAATATTTCTTAAATTCATAATCTTCAAAAATATTCGGTTTCCTATTACAGGGGATATGGTTCCCTGTAGAGCTATGAAGGATAAATCCAGGGATAAAAAACCTCTCTATACACACTGTATACCCATCCATGCACAAGGAGAGGAGTAATTTGTTTCCATCGAGTCAATGAGGACAATTTTGTTTGTGAAGAATTTTTTAGGCTTTTCAAAGCTTGAATGTCTTGAGAATAACATATGCTAATGAGCTATCTGCACAACTATATAATAAACAAAATCCATACGAATTATAAAGGGGAGGTTGTGAGGAAAATATTAGGAATTGTGCATACACCATTGACCACACCATTTGAACGAAATTGTAGTCCAAACTATGTAAATATACATCAACTTTAAATAGATGGAGAGTTATTGCAATGACGTAAGCTTTTCCGGACTGCTAGAAAGCACAATTAGAATTTCACAAGAGCCCAAATCGAGTTCTTAGAGACAATTCAATGATCCAAAGTCATTTGACAGATGCCTCAAGCCAGAGTAGGATTCCATTCTCAATACTCTTAAAGATCGAAGTGTTTGAAATTTTTCCTGGTAACTCCTCTAGTTATTGGCAACTTGAAAGGTATAGTTCCTTCAAACTATTTACCAGATCACCTAACTCTTGAGGAATTTTTTTCAATTGTAAAAACCTCAATCTCAGACTCGCAGATTTTTGGGTTGTCCAAGACAATTGGAAGAGATTCCAGAGTTAGGGATTTATACACTTTCTTTCAAATTAGAACTCGATGTGTCTAACACTGGAAAGCACTGCAAATTATGTAACTAATTATATGTGGTGATTGTATTAAAATTAATAACACTGCACATGAGATATAATTTTAGTTATTCCAAGTAAATTGAGATGGAAAAAAAAACGTTGGGATTACTATTTGAAGTGAGCAATTGATAAATGCTCTGGTTTGTAACATAAATGTCTCAACTCCTTGAACTTCGACACATTGAAAGGGAGACGAGAATTTTTTTCTTGAAAAAAAAAATCAACTTTTCAAATAGTTTGTTACATTGGCCATGCACCTCAAGTAAGGATGCAAGTCTAAGAACTCTTAGTGAACTATACATTAAGACTAGTTTAGATGTAGGTATTGATAAAGGAGAGTGAAGTCCATTCGACCATATCCCTTTGCTCCTTCAAATGTCCTAAATGTCTACGACCATAAGACAACCCACCCATAAGGAAGTTATTTTTGAGTGATATTCCAAGAAATTTTTTTGAAATCCAAATATCATCTGGTAATTTTCCAAATAAATTATTGTGTGCCATGTCTAAGGTGACCACAGATAGACTTGAAAGATAGCTAGGGATTCCGCCAGAAAAATTGTTCCCATCCAATAATAAGATTTTTAAATTCATGCACTCCTAGAAAGTGTCCTCTATGCTACCTGTAAACTGATTCAGTGACAAAGAGAGAGAGGCTAGGCTCTTGGCTTGAAAAAGCTATGATGTTATTAATCCATAGAGCCTACTAACATCAATTCCCAATGTTCTGAGCGATGAACAGTTGCCTAGATCCCGAGGTAAATGACCTTCAAACTGGTTTTTGGATAACCTTATTGAAGTTTATCTTCTCCATCCACCAAGCCAAGATGGAAGGGGCCCTGTCAGAAGATTTGCCTCAAAAATAAAACTTTTAATTGACTCCAGATGTGCAACATCATCGAGGAGTGGCCTAGTCAGCGTGTTGAATGAAAAATATAGTACTTGCAATTCCTGCAATTGGTAATTGTTTTTGGAATCCGCCCACTTAGTCCATTAATCATAGTCATTAGATACAAAAGGTTGTTGAGATTCAACAAGATGATGAGCTTAGTGAAAATATTCGCCTTCACTAAGTGGGCCCGCAGGCTATTTTTGGCGCAAAGTCTATTTTTAGACATGTAGAACATATTCTATGAGTTGCAGGATGCTATTTGTGGATGGTTGGTCAAGTTGGAAAAATAGATGGACTTCTATTTTTTTAGACGATATATGAGCTTTGAATCTATTTTTATATTGCCAGATCTAAAAATAGATATGTCGAATATTATTAGCTCTCTTGATAATATTTGGACTCTAAACATTATCTTATTCTATTGAGCACTTTCGGTTTAAGTGCACAGACATGTAGCACAATAGTCGTATAGAAAGAATTAAGCTATTCCCGAGGGTTTACCGGAGCTAATGCATGAGGACTTCTGATTATAACTCATGTGACTATAGTTTGGTGGAGTTATAGAAGTAGTTGGTGGAGTTGTATTTAGTTTAACTCGCTTAGACTCAACTTGAGCTAGTTGTATCTAGTCCAACCGATTGATACACTAGTGAGAGTGGTGCACTAATTAGTTAATTAATTCACTAAATAATGAATCATTAATCAACCGAATAATACATCATTTAACTACAAGATATGCGGCGCCTATGGAGACCAAAGGAGAGATAGTGAAAGAGCACAGTGACTATCATGTGCAGACTATAGTGATGCATTAATTTCATCCAACACTCGGAGATGCCAATGAGGATTGAATGAGCAAGGTCTGGATGAATTGAAGTTCATTCAGAGCCATTCTTTAGCAGTGATTGTGCGTAGAGTGCAGACTAAACGTGTGGCAAAGATCGGTGCATGGATTTGCAATATCGGGCCTGATTAGTGTGTAGCGATTGTATTGTACTGAGAGATTGATATGATCAGATTTGTATGAGGATTGTTACATGATCTCTATGACATATATTATATACAAATATTTGGGGTTTTTAGCTCACTAGAGAATTTGGCGGAAATTCCTGACGGCCAATTCGTCTGTTATCCGACATATTCGTCGCAAGAGCTGATGGAGCTCAAGGGCGGACAAACCATGGTTTCTCTGCGCCGCCGTTCCGGGACAAGAAAGCAAAAAGTGTCGCACTATCGACACTTATTCCGATGTTCCGAACAGGCGTCACTCTTCCGACATCTCACAAACCGTCGCGGCTCCGACGTTTTAAACGTGGTTCTTCCGACGCTCATTAACCGTCGCAGTTCCGACTAAACGTGGTCCGAAGTTTTGGCGTCGCTCTTCCGACGCTTGTAAACTGTCGCAATTCCGACTAAACGTGGTCCGACGTTTTGGACGTCAGTCTTCCGACGTCTGGAAGATGTCGTAATTCCGACGATATGTGGTCCGACGTTTGGAACGTCGCGCTTCCGACGTTTTCATACTGTCTCTCTTCCGACGTTTCTGGGTTGTCGCAGTTCCGACGTTTAGCACGTCGCGCTTCCGATGTTTTCATACTGTCTCTCGTCCGACGTTTCTGGGTTGTCGCAGTTCCGACGTCTACAAGGCGTCGGTAGACCGACGGAGGGTTCAATTTTAAAAAAAAAAATTAAAATTTTAAAAGACGAGAAACGTTGTTTTGAGGATATTATATGAAGTAAAACAGTCCATGAAAGTGAAATAGCAGTATGTAGAATAGTAAAGCAACAGATAGAGTACCGACGTCCATTGTTCCAAATACAAATTAAAGTACCCAAAACCCTGCAATAGTGAAGTAAAATAGTCCATGAAAGTGAAGATATTATATGAAGTAAAACAGTCCATGAAAGTGAAGATATTATATGAAATAAAACAGTCCATGAAAGTGAAGGTATTATATGAAGTAAAACAGTCCATGAAAGTGAAATAGCAGTATGTAGAATAGTAAAGCAACAGATAGAGTACCGACGTCCATTGTTCCAAATACAAATTAAAGTACCCAAACCCCTACAACAGTGAAGTAAAACAGTCCATGAAAGTGAAATAGCAGTATGTAGAATAGTAAAGCAACAGATAGAGTACCGACGTCCATTGTTCCAAATACAAATTAAAGTACCCAAGACCCTACAACAGTGAAGTAAAACAATCCATGAAAGTGAAATAGCAGTATATGAAGTAAAACAGTCCATGAAAGTGAAATAGCAGTATGTAGAATAGTAAAGCAACAGATAGAGTACCGACGTCCATTGTTCCAAATACAAATTAAAGTACCCAAAACCCTGCAACAGAGAAAAACGCTAATCATAATCATGTGAGAAGTGTGATATGTCCAAAATATAAAAAGACCATCAGACCATATCAATAAACCAGCAACATAGACCAACATCGCTAGTTTTGAAGGCAGAGTGATAAACATTAATCATTTTTTTTTCACAAGAGAAAAAAAGATGTTTTGAATATATTGTATGAAGTAAAACAGTCCATGAAGTCATTACATTTTCACATCTTAAGATTGGAACCCAAATATCCATCCAAAAAAGTGGAAGTCCCACCCCAGAAAATGATAGAAAAATACCCCATGTCACATACAACGACTTGATATAAAACCCAATAACGGTCCACATGGAGATTATCGACAATCTGAGAAAGCATCCAAATATGCCCAAGGCATCTATAAGAAAGTGAAATAGCAGTATGTAGAATAGTAAAGCAACAGATAGAGTACCGACGTCCATTGTTCCAAATACAAATTAAAGTACCCAAAATCCCGCAACAGAGAAAAACGCTAATCATGTGAGGAGTGTTATATGTCCAAAATATAAAAAGACTATCGGACCATATCAATAAACCAGCAACATAGACCAGCATCGCTAGTTTTGAAGGCAGAGTGATAAACATTAATCATTTTTTTTTTTCACAAGAGAAAAAACGATGTTTTCAATATATTGTATGAAGTAAAACAATCCATGAAGTCATTACATTTTCACATCTTAAGATTGGAACCCAAATATCCATCCAGAAAAGTGGAAGTCCCACCCCAGACAATGATAGAAAAATACCCCATGTCACATACAGCGACTTGATATAAAACCCAGTAACGGTCCACATGGAGATTATCGACAATCCGAGAAAGCATCCAAATATGCCCAAGGCATCTATAAGAAAGTGAAATAGCAGTATGTAGAATAGTAAAGCAACAGATAGAGTACGTACCGACGTCCATTGTTCCAAATACAAATTAAAGTACCTAAAATCCTTGAACAGAGAAAAACGCTAATCATGTGAGGAGTGTGATATGTCCAAAATATAAAAAGACCATCAGACCATATCAATAAACCAGCAACATAGACCAGCATCGCTAGTTTTGAAGGCAGAATGATAAACATTAATCATTTTTTTTTCAGAAGAGAGAAAATGCTATTTTGAATATATTATATGAAGTAAAACAGTCCATGAAGTCATTACATTTTCACATCTGAAGATTGGAACCCAAATATCCATCCAGAAAAGTGGAAGTCCCACCCGAGACAATGATAGAAAAATACCCCATGTCACATACAAGGACATGATATAAAATCCAGTAACGGTCCACATGGAGATTATCGACAATCTGAGAAAGCATTCAAATATTCCCGAGGCATCTATAAGAAAGTGAAATAGTAGTATGTAGAACAGTAAAGCAACAGATAGAGTACCGACGTCCATTGTTCCAAATACAAATTAAAATACCCAAAATCCTTGAACAGATCAAGAAAAACGCTAATCATGTGAGAATTCAAAGTAAAGTTAATCTATTAACATTGCGAATAAAATTACACCGAAGTCAAAAACATTGCCTGGCCATACTCATGGCAAATTTGTCATCAAAAAATCAAAAATTAAGAAGACTGCCCTCATACGGGGAAACCAGTCTTGAACGTTTAATTTACAGAATTCAAAAATATTACTTAAAGGTCCAGCACAGTAAAATAAACTAAAATCAGCCCAATTAACTGGGCCTGCTAAGCAAGAAAAACAAATTAAAACCCGCTCAGACCCGCCGGACGGGTGCATTCTTCCTGCGTTTGGCCCTCCTCGCGGAAGACCACAGTGACTACAGCTGTGATTCGCGGGCGGTTGAGAGTGCAATCAAAGGAAAATTGCGCAGTGCGCGTCGTGGGAGAAGGTGAACTAGCCTCTGTTGAGGTGCTGGAGGGAGCGCGCCGGGATTGACCTCTAGTGCTCCCCCTGCGGCAACGCATCCTATGAAACACGCGAGGCATGGGTGCAATCGCAGTGGGCACAAGAGACGAAGAAGCAGAATTCCAATTAACAGAGGAAGACAGACAGAGAGTACAGAACCGAGAGAAATGGAAATATGCAACAAAGTCTAGGCAGAAGTTCCGCTGGCCACTTCTCCTTATCATCGCAAGGACGTATTTAAAGGTAATCCAAAGAACCGCCAATTAAACCATGGCTAAACGCCATTTTTTATGTCGACCCGTCTCGCAATGAACGAAGGACGACCGCCAGTAATGAATCTCTCGCGTCTTAATAATGAGATCCGAAGGCCGGATCAAATTGAGCTAAGAATCGCCGTAGGAGTGGAGGTCCGATCTGAATGCTGTTGCAAATTAATTAATCTAGAGTCGTATGTGAAACTTAATCAACAAGCATAATGTTAATGAGATTGATATGAAAACGCCATATCCATGTCCCATCGCCTTAAACTCCATCGAAGGCACCCGCAGCCGAGAGCAGGGCAAGTTTTTATTGAGGACACGTGGCAGAAATTGATTGGAGCGGATCTTTGTTTGGGCCGCTCGCGCAGTGGAAATCCGGACCCGTAAAATATTAGGGCGAATTTGATAAGAAATTCACGTCACAAAATTGGCCGACATCAGCAGGCTATTTTGGAACGCGAATTTGGTTTGAATTATGGTTTATCGCCGTTTGAAGTCCGGCGGGCTCGACTTTTGAACAATTTTCTTATAAAATTTGTGTTGGTTTTCTTTGATAATATACATATTAAAATCCCGCTTAATAAAGAGACAAAATTGTTGTTCTTTCGGAACCTGACCCGAGGATTGGACATGAGTTAACAAACAAAAGGATAGCGGAACCAGACATGCACCCGTGGTCAAGCCCTCTACCAAAACCACGAGCGGAATCACAAAAGCAGGTTGCCCATATCGCACCGCTTTTGCGGAGTAGGCGGTATTTCCTATTCGCGAGCGATTCCATAGGGAATGCGACACGTGGCGAAGTGACCCTGGAAAACAACCGTTTAACCCACGCCATCGCATGTTAAAGCCCGACGTTGGAAGCCGAGCGAAATTGCCAAGAGTCGTTGATTTGGAGAAGGGCCATCGGACGGTGGTCGCACGTTGAACTTGCCCGGAGGTTAACTAAGGTGTGCGGAGGATAGCCAGGTACGATACGAGTGTTGGATTGGTTATTGATATATATAGGTGGGGCCGGAGTATAATGAAATTGTTTAATTAAACGATTGGCGGATAATTAGCATAAGTCTGGAGGGTGATTGTTGTAAGGCTGGGTGGTGAAATATAGAGCCGAAAGTTCACTACAAGTTATTTATTTAAAAAGAAACGTGGAGTATAAATAAAAAGTGTTGAAAGTTAAACATTGGTTATAAGGATTGGAGATAATATAAAGTCGGGAATATAAATTAAAGTCCAACCATTGTGGATAGTATTTATTTATCAAATTTTACGAATTTGATAAATAAACCCGAAGAAGGAAGAAGTCAATTAAGACTCAGGCTGGAGGAAAAGAACGGGGTACACCAAGGGAAAATGCTGACAGAGCGATTGTAGACACACCAGCTCTCCTTGGGGGTCCAATTTCAGTTTTGTTGCGTCACACGATGATCTCTCTTCTCTGGCATTTACTTGTATTGAAGATCACCATTCTAGGAATAAGGAGTTATTTTCTCCAAAAATAACCCTAGCCAAACATTGACAATGCATCAAGGATATCTTTCTATGCTTCATAAGCACATTTGTTCTACTTCTAAATCATGTCTTGAAAGTGGTTGTTGTGCTGGAAATTATTCACCAGTTGGTTTCATACCAAAGTCTTTTTCACATTTTCAGCATCCAATACATGAAAAAGATAATGGTTTAAAACAACCTAAATATTTGAAATTTTGCAAGAATTGTCCGGCACACTTTGAATATAAATTTTGAAGTCAAGTGCATGATGCTGTATAGGATCAAGTGTCATTTTGAATACCAAATGTTTCACAAAAAACTTCTCAACATGCTACCCTGCAGTAAGGATTAAATGACAATATTGCATCAACTATTTCCATAATAAAAGTGCACCTCTGCCATAAGACTAAACAACTACAAATGTTGTAGATCTAACAAGACCACACAATCAAATGTATTCCACAAGGCCAATACTGTATGAAAAATGAAAAGGAGTTTGCAACCAAAAATACCTTAGGCAACTAATTCAATTAGATACACCAAACTATCAACAAAAAGGAAAACCAGCCTACTCAAAAGGCAAGCGTTTACCTCCTTTGACAAAATTTTGAGTTCCGAAACAAGGGCCTTTATTGTCTTGTCAATGCCCCTAGTAATTTGAATGGGGTTTGCACCTGCCGCAACAACCTAAACAAAAAGGTTTCATTTCAAATTATTTTCCACAAATTTAAGATACAACCATTGTCAGTTTTGTATTTCCTAACAAGCTCATAAATTTTGACAAAAGAACCAAATTTTTTTAATACCCGATAGCAATTTTTTCACTCAAAAACTATCTTAGACTCAATAAACCCAACCCAAAACTAAAAAACCAAACACCATAAGACCCTACAAAAATGAATACATGATCTTAATCCAGTACCATCGACAAAAAGTTACCTTTACACCCTCACTTATTAAACCCTGTGCTGTTGAATTTTAACTTCAACTGCTGCAGCAGAAGGACGGATGCAGCAGCAACATTTTTTTTTGGAGGTTGCTTGCATGCCATCCAGAAATTTAATTCAACATTTAAAATTCCTGCAAGTTTTTTTTGTAGACGGCCACAACCATATTTCTGTACAAGATTGTATTTAAACACAACAGCCAACATTAACGCAATTCACCAACCAGAAATTAAACAAACAGAAATTTACCCGACAGTTTTGTAAATTCAAAAGGAGGACACGTGGAGCATTAATATTGGATCGCATGAAATTGAAGGGAATCTGAAAACCTGAAAACCGGACCCGAATATTTTATAGGGCACATTGGATTGAGAATTCGAGTTAAAATTAGGCAGACGTCAGCATCCCATTTTGGAACGCGAATTTGGTTTGAAATTCAATCTATTCAGACTTTTGAAGTCCGACGTAAAGGGTTCTTTAATGTTTTGATAGTTTAATATATACATATGTTTTAAACATATGTTATATATATATCATATGCGAAATGAAAGGTGGGCCATAGAATTTAGTTTTAATTTTATTTTTTTTAAAAGAGGGTTTATTATAATATGTTTTATATGTTCCGGCATATAAAATAAAAAGGTCGAAAAAGCTTGGTAGTTTTTTTTATAGACAGTACGTTAATTTTTTATTACATAGCAGTGTGTAAAAAGTGAAAAAATGAGTGTAACTTTTTAAGTGTGTATGCACAGCAGTGCGAAAGGGAAAAACACAGCAGAGTGTCTTAGAGACAGAGTATGTTTGTTTTGAACAGACAGTGAGTTGGTTTTATGCACTGCGTTTTGTAGCAGTCATAATTTTGTAATCCCTCTCAGTGAGGAAGTAGTGTAATAGTTTTTCTTTGAGTTATTGAAGGGAATAGAAGTTTGTTTTCAAAGTATTGAAACTCTGTCTCCTGTCAAAGAAATTTTTATTTTGTGTGTGTTAGAGGAAGGGAGATTTATGGGTGGTTCTTATGAATCAACCAACCATTCAGAACATGCTCATCAATCCAAACCATAAGTATTATGTGACAATATTCAAGCAGGCACTCAATCGGATTTCTGAAGCTATGTTAGAGAAACCCTAAACTCTCACCGAAAATAGGTGAAATGTGGCACCACTCAGAGATTGACATGTGCCAATTAGTACAAGTGGTAGACAATTGGCATGCTCAAACAACGAGGTGATGCAGGAATGACATGAGGGAGAAAATATCATAAAAGCCCCAAATCTGAAGAACTAAAGCTCATCACCAACCTGAGCTTGACAACTTTACATGATGTAACCTATGAAATTTTAAATGGATAAATCATAGTAACGATAAGGTAACCTATGTAACAATAAAGTCGGATTCATCCCGGGAGTGGTAATGGGAGAAATCATAGTGAACAACAGGAAACATGCATAGTTGCTTACAATCAAATAGATGAAAAAACACATACAAAAAACCTAGATAATAATCGTGCACAAGCTTAATATTGAATTATGAACTGTAAAGGAACTTACAAAATGTCAAGTGCACAAGAAAAAATATCCTGGACATGACCCTGGTTGACAAGTTGTATTGCTCATGATGCAAGAGGATTTGTACCTGCACTGCCAAGTCAATCAAAATCCATCATTATCTATACAATAAATACAAGTAATTGATGTAGTATTTTTACTCTAAGATGAATTCTTATGATAATGTTAGAACATATGTTGAAAATGTCAAAACATACCTGAATAAGCTCCTCTTCATTTCAAGAACAATTTATTGGAGTCGCATGAACTTGGAACAAGCCTCCCACGATCTCAAAGAGTAGCAACTAAGTCAACAGTGACTTTTTTGTTGCTACACTGGATCGAGGGAGGTTTGCTCCAAGATTAAATCGCTCCAATAAATTATTCTCTACTAAACAGGGCCAACCACGTGAAGGTGGAAGCTCTTATGGCCCCTCCCTCCCCCCTCACATCACTCTCAATTCCCAATACCCAATCTATATTTCATTTTTTACTTTCATGAGCATAAAAAAAAATATTCAATAACTAATAAAAAAACAATTCAACAAAAAGTACGCAAGGAAACATTGCAATTAATGCTTGACATAAAATAGTATGATAAATGAGTTTTTTATATAACGCAAAAAAATGTTCCAAGTATGGTAACATTTGTCTTATAATAATACAATATTTTACATTGTCAAATTTTCTTTTTCTTCTTCCTATTTTTAAAGCTCCTAATTACATCATCAATATCATCGTGTTCTGCTCCTGTTTCGTGCCTTTCAACCCGCACTGCTGACCTAGTTGCGTATTCACGATGTCTGGGCTCATCCAGTGACGGGGCATCGCCTACAAAAACAGATAATATTAAATTTTAATTGTCAGTTTTTAAATATCATTGAACTAGTTCGGTAATATTAATAAAAAAAATCGCAATGAGATTATTTACCTGGTGCACCAGTTGTCGCCGCTGACCTAGTTGCATTGTCACGATGTATGGTCTCATCCAGTGACGGGGCATCGCCTCCAAAAACAGATAATAATTAAATTTTAATTATCAGTTTTTAAATATCATTGAACTAGTTCGGTAATATTAATAAAAAAAATGGCAATGAGATTATTTACCTGGTGCACCAGTTGTCGCCGTTGGGACTGTTGCCCTGTCTTCCTCTCTGGTGGTAAGATCCTCAAGGGAAAAATTCTCTGTCATTTAAACAAAAAACGTTATAAGGACAACCATCAAGGTATAGTTAGAAAAAATTATAAGTGGAAATTAATTACCGTCACGGCCCTCACTGATAGCAGCATTGTCGGCCTGGTCCCCACTACAATGATCAGGTTGCACGAGAGGATCATCTACATCTGGCTCTAAAACTGGGTTATTTACCTCGTCGGTAGTGTTGCTCCCCCGATTTAAACAAAGTTGTTAGACATTAAATTTATGGACGAAAACAAAAATATTGAAAGGTTAATGTTTTACCTTATCAGGCATTGTAGATCTTGGGACCTGCCCCAAGCTTCTGCGACGTTCAACTACAGCTTGATAGCCAAAACTGAAAGCAATATTTTTATCTTCCTCTGTAGTTATTGTTCCAAAGTCATCACCCTACATTATATATGATTGTGTATTTTTAATCATATCTGATAGGATTACAAAAACGTTTGAAGGCGATACAATTAATTATAAGATGTTTAGCTACTTAATTACAATTCTTGCAGCTAATTTCAAGTAGCCACCCTGGCCGAGCTTGTGATGGCCCTTTTTCTCTATCCTAGCTTTGGTTGCCTTTGAGGTGTCAGGCATCCTAGCATCAAAAGATTGAAGTCAGATATGACGTAGCACACTTTTATTTTAGACATAAAGAAAATTAAAGCTATTGAATTAAAGTTGTAATTTACCTTGCGGGTCCAGTTGGCATTTTTCCTTCTTTCTTTGCCCTTTTCTCTTTTCCGTCATGGATGAGTGCTCTCCACTCACTCTCTGAACCTGCGAGAGGACGCTCATATCTAGGGTTAAATTGCAATTGCGTCCTATAGGTGTCCCTGGTATATTTCAAATATTTGCCGGCTACCTGAGCCACCGCTTTTCCGTCAAATGTGCCGACCCCAAAAAGGGCTTCTAGATAATCTAAAAGTTCTTTTTTCAGGTTGGAATTCTGGGAATTCCACCCTGTACGTATGGTTGGGCCAAAAATTACCAACGCATGGCTCTCCAGAATCCTGTAGAACTCATTGTTTCCTACACAGAATAAAACCAAAAGAGAAAGAAGATATTATCATTAATTTAAAAATAAAAATCATGATAAATATGTTTTAGATAAAGTACATGAAATAGTTAAAATATTAAAATTTACCTGGGAGTTGCACATGCTTTATAGGGACACCCTCATCGTTCACCAACAACGTTCCATTAATGGTCCCTGTGGAGCTGACACGTGTAGCTCCAGGAAACGCAATAATGTAGCTGGCCATATCAGCCTCATCATTGCCAACACGTTCAGCAGTTGGCTGGGTGTCAGCTTGGGCAGGGTGTGTTTCTTGGCTAGCACCTAAAGGAGCAGAAGGTGTACGAGAGGGTTGTTGGGAAATCTCTTGCCCTTGTGTCCCACTACCACCAACACCGGGTTCAGCAAATGCCAGAAGACGCTACATACAAAAGAACTTTTTGTTAGTTTAGTCAATGTAAAAATTAAAAATCAAACTATCACAATTCATCTCATGCAGAACAAAAAAAATATCCTTTTGACTTTTTATTACTACCTGATATCTATTTAGCTGCCTCATAAGATGTTGTATCCTCTCTTCTGTTTCAGGTGTTTGAGGCGCATCTATCAAAGCATTAAATTCCGACGTTGCATCTCGTGCATTTTTTTGCAACAACAACACTGGAGATAGGGATGAAAAAAGCTCTTCCTCAAAGAGGGAATCATCAGGCGTACCATGGCTAGGTGTCTGCATATTTGAACAAAATTAATATTATTTCAATTATGTAAATAACTAAAATACCTAAAGATAGAGCAATGCTGGCACTTTACATGTTCTTCCGCTGGCCTCTTTCCGCGATCATCCTGTCTCGGGGTTGTTCCTGCACTGCTCTGATCAGTCTGCCACATTGCAATAAAACTATAAATGTAAAAAATTGAAAACAATATCTAACTTGAAACACAAAATGAAAACTGAAATAATTTCTAATAAGACACCGGAAGACAGAGTTAGAGTTTCAAATATGCCTTGCATTGAATTCAGTCCTGGAAACATGTCATTGCACATTAAGGCACCCAAACATTCAATCCACAAATGATATATTTAAGTAGGCTTCTTCTATTCTGGGAAAACACCATACCTATAATGCATTCACTTGCATGTATAAAGGGAAAGGAAAACATGTTTTCATACAACGGTGACAAAGGTATCTTGGGGAAAGGTATCTTCACTTTTTATTTATGTTGTTCACCCACACCACTCTCGTGTTTTCACTAATCCTGTTTTGTCATTTTTGGATTCAAATTAAGTTAAGGCCTTAAGTATTTCTTGACCTTTCGGTGTAGTTTTTATAAGTGGCATGTATGGATTTTCCATTAATTCTGCACTTTTTCTCTTCATGCGCATGTTTCCCTGGAAATCAAATGCATAATTTAGTCCCATACATTTAACAAGTTGTTGGATCAACTCCATAGGAAATATCATGTTTCCTATTCAATCAAAATTTATCTCAGTTAGGGTAGGTAGGAAGGTTTTCCCTTTGTATTAATAGGGCACTTCTAGCTTGCATTCTTATTATATCTTTCAAATTTAGTGTCGTTTCAATTAGGGCATGATTTTTTGCAACTTTCAAGGTGAGAATGAACAAAGACAAATTTTTGTGATGGATGACTGTATATGACTCCATGGCCAGAGGAAAAGGCACTAATCTACTTCTTCAAATAGCTATAGTTCTCATTCACCTCATACGAAGATGGTCCCTGATTTTGAGCCAAATGTTGCAACAAAAAGTTCCCCCCCTCCATAATTTGATAGTCAATGGAAATTTCTTAAATTGATGATGGGGCAAGATTATGGAACATTGGCACATACATATGTAATGGATTCCAAGATCATGATATATGTTTGCATATGTTTATGGCAATGTTCCGCCAAGTCCCCTGGAGGTGGGAGCGAGGGGACGAGGGAGCGCGGGAGCGGCCTATGCAAAAGCTCCCTACCAATTTTCAGGAAACGTGGGGGGACGTCGGGGTCATAAAAATTATAAAATTTAACATTTAAAATGTAACTATATTTTTGCAAGGAATGTATATACAGTCATCATACACTTGCATCATGAAAGATAAATCATAAATGATAAAATTACAAATCGATGAATGATGAATCATATAATTGAAACAAATTTAAAAGTTAAAAGTTAAAACATACATCATACAATCATGCATATAAGTTTGTAAGTTTGTAACTATATAATCATTAATGTAACTACTAACAATGTACAATGAAAATAAAGTTTAAGATATCATATGACATATTATATCAAGATTCAAAATAGAGTTTAAACTGAAGTTTACAACTCAAGTCTGAAACATAAAACTTAAACGCAAATAAGTTATGTCCGAAACATAAAACATAAAACATAACATATGAATATCAAATGATATCATCATACTGATAAATGAGCATAAATGCTCAAGTTAATGCCCCACTAGTCTCTGCATCCAACTTCTGCACGAATATATCAAGATCAACCATGTCACCATCCGAATCAGAATCACTTGGATTCTCAAATATGCTAAGTGGCACATCAAATTTTAACACGAAACCATAAACTAAAAGGGGCGGTGAGGGGACGTGAGGGGGCGTGAGGGAAACATCCCCTAGAAGTCCCCAAGACCCCGGAGCGTGAGGGGGTGAGGAATCTAGACCCCTAGGTGGGGGGCGAGACCCCGTGTAACACTGGTTTATGGAGGTGGTGGAGCAAAAAAGAGCTCAAATAGAGCTGAAATTTTTCACATAAAAAGGACTGTGGGCTTGACTAATGGTTCCATTTAAAAAATAATATCTAGACAGAGAATAAGTGTAGCATGCAAACATGCATTGAAAATCCATCCGAGTTTGCATTGTATTACTTATGATGGATTCAAATTTGGGTTTCAAAATGCCAGGTTATGGCATGATTTTGTCGAGAAACCCTTAGTTGGATTCTCATGTTGGTTTAATTTATATTTTAAGTTTGTTTTGTAGTCTTTGGGTGATAGTAACTCATGAACTAGGTTACCAATGTATAACAATCATATTTCAAGAATAAAGTTGTGATTTTTTTATATTATTATTATTATCTATTAGCTACGAGTATTGACACCTAATGCCTGGAATTTTGACATCTTGATAGCATGGATAATTTCGAAAATGTTTCTAGTAATGTTAACATAATAACTATCATTACATGTCTTCACTTTTTCACCATAATAGACCTGTGATATGGACTCATCACACAACTTCATATGCTATGTCCCAACAAGTTCAAACTGGTTGAACCTACCTCATAGTGTGGTTATTAAGGACAAGTTGCTTGATATATAACTCGATAGCATAGACCGCGTTGCAGTTCTAAAAAGAATCCTCAAGTGTCAAAAAAACTTCACAATATGTTCTACTATAAGCCTTTTGGGATACCTGAAATAATATATGTATCATTGATGACTTTTAAAGTATGACAAGATCCAGAGGGAAAGGAAATCAATGGAAGAGTGATCCACCAATGAGAACCTAGAATTTAGCATCAGATGAGTTAGAGTCAAGGAAATTGAAAGCCTATAATTTTAATTAGTGATGAAGGACATCACATAGGTAATTATATTTTCATGTAGAATAATCTGTTAATTCAAATTTAAACTACATAATATGAAAGGCATACCATAAATTTTTCCACGGAAGTCCAAACAACCTATAAAAATGGAAAACCTTCTTTTTCCATGGGAAATAATTTATCTTTCCTTTTTCAAGGCAATCTAAATCACAAAAAATATGAACTATACTGCACACATTCTTGGATAATGTGAAAGTGGAAAAGGAATACCCTACACAAGTGATGCACACACGTACATTTGAACTAATAGATTTTTGTAGTTGAAATGCAATGCTTGTTTTCATTTAAATGTAGGGTTTTTAAAGCAGGGAGAAATAATGGCCGCCAAATTAATAAGCGTTTCTTTGGGAAAAATTTAAATCTTGTATTGGGTGATGAAGATAATAGAGGGTATTGAATCTTGACTCTTGACATCTACAGAGAACCCTACAGCCTAACACAATCCAATGGAATTGACCAAAAAAACCCAAATAGAGTCAACCCTACTATAGAAGGAAGGGCCTGCAGTAAGAACTTACCATTTTGCAAGAGCTGAGGGCGAATGCTGTTCTGCAAGAGCTGAGGGCGAACGCTGAGGGCGAATGCTGTTCTGCAAGAGCTGAGGGCGAACGCTGAGGGCGAACGCTGAGGGCGAATGCTGAGGGAAAATGCTGTTCTGCAAGAGCTGAGCTCGAATGCTGACCGCAAATGCTGTTCTGCAAGAGCAGAGAGCGAATGCGTGCGTGATATCAAACGTAGCTATTGCGACAAATACCAAACATTTTTATGTAGCGCGCATATAAGTTTCGAATTTTTATGTAGCGCCCATATAATTTTGGTATTTTTATGTAGCGCGAAAATAACTGTCGCTATACCGACGGCGGAAAAGGCGTCGCTATTAGGACGGTGCCTCCAAACGTCGCAATGGCGACACCTAGACATTGTGTCGCCGTTGCGACGTTTAGAGTCATCTCAATAGCGACGCTTTGGGCCATGGTGTCGCAATTGCGACGTCTTCCTTTAAACGTCGTAATTTTGACACTAGTTTAAGTGTCGGTATTACGACACTTTTCTATAGACGTCGGTATAGCGACGGTTTCGGGCGGGATGGAAAAAATTTGGGAAAATTTCCGACATTTGGTCAAAAGCGTCGGAAACAGGTGTCGGAATTTCCGCGAAATGTAGTAGTGGCTTCAGGTTTTCCCATTAAACAACTGTGTTAATGTGTGTGAATTTTCATTGTTTCATGTGTGCATTGCAATTGATTTAATTTCCGCATGTGCTGATCAATGGTGGAATAGATTCTATATTGTGCGTGAAGTTAAAATAGTGTGTGATCAGGAGAATCTTGGATATATAACACATAATTTATATAATTTCTACATGGTATCAGAGCAGTTGATCATTGGAGTAGATTGCAATTATTGAAGCGGTTGAGTTTTGTGCTGGTAGAATTCAAATTTTCTACAGTGTTTTCTTGGTGTCGAAGTTGACCATTCATTGAAATGTCTTTCAACGAATTGCGATTGGAGTATGCCCTTGATGGAAAATCGAATTATATTCCATGGAGGACAGGATGGAGGCGGTGCTGGATGATAATGGGTTGAAGGAGTTCATAGATGTTGATATTCCAAAGCCTGGTTCTAGCGATGCAGCCGCACTTGATGCATGGCAAAAGAAGGTAGCGAAGTGTCGAAGAATTCTGTTGGAAGGTGTGAAGGATCACATAGTGTCAAACCTTCACGGTAAAGCTACTCCATTCTTGATGTGGAAAGCTTTGACAAACTTTTTCCAAAGCAGAAGCGACCAGAGGAAGTTGGCGCTTAAAGACAAGATCAAGAAAATAAAAATGGAGAAAGGCGATAGTATACCAAAGTACCTCACGAATTTTGTCCACTACAAGGATGAGCTGGGAAGTGTGGGGGTTATTGTAGATGAAGAGGACTTGGTCAGCTTGGCTCTCCTTGGGCTTTTGAAGAGTTGGCATAGCTACGAGGACTCTGTCAATGGTCAGGAGAAATTTACAGGATGGGAGTGACTTTGGTTGGATCTTGTGTAGGAGGAGATAAGACAGGGTACCAGGGATGGATCTTCATCAAAGAATGAAGATGAAGAAAATTGTGCTTTGGTTGCCAAATCAAGGAAAGGGAAGGGAAGGAAAAATCCTTCTCAATCTGGTGTGAAAGGCAAGAAGCAGGACTTTGTTGGAAATGTTGTCATTGATGGCAAAGGAGGAGCACCTGAAACAGAAACAAGGCAGCAGTGAGGTAGCAGAGACAGCAAAAAGAGAAGTAAGGAGTAGTACCAGTCAAGGAGCAGAGGACAAGCAGTGAATTGAAGCAGAGTTGTCCAAGAGACAAAATAGATTGTCCTCTTGTTTTCATAAACAAGAGGGTTTTGTAAGTAATTTCAATTAGTATAAATGAGGAATCTGTTTAGTGGCTCTGAGGAGATGAGAGAATTGATATAAGTCTGCTTCCATATTATTCGAAAGGATCATGCTTCCAAGAGAAAGCCGAACTGTAATATGAAATCCTGTGTTACTGACAGATAATATCATGCTTATATATTTCTTGTGGAAGCAGGAGTTAGACCTTCAAAGTTTGTAAACATTGAAAACCCTATGCAAAAGGGTAGATTTGAAATTTTGTGCATGATCGAGCAAAATAATGTGGGTT
This sequence comes from Pinus albicaulis, assembly GCA_034641835.2. Classification (NCBI taxonomy): domain Eukaryota; kingdom Viridiplantae; phylum Streptophyta; class Pinopsida; order Pinales; family Pinaceae; genus Pinus; species Pinus albicaulis. Next base: position 383,659,781 of record CM076584.1, read on the forward strand.
CGTAAATAAGGGCTTACATATGTATCAAGATTTGATGGGCTTTGAAATGAATTGATTTCATACGGTTTCATTCGATTTAACTCTAAGTGTAGAGAATTTTGAGTTGTATGAGAATGTGCGATAGTTAAAATACCCCAGGACAACTTCTATGTACTCACCGTTGAAAGAGGTTTGATACCCTTTAAGTTCTGAGTTAAATTATTGTGTAGGGTGCCGAAAGTTAGCCCCTGTATGGAGAGGTTTTCTCAGAATCCCATTGACACTAATATAATCCTGTGCGAGTGCTACGGAGCAGAATGCAATGAATATTTACAGTATAATGGAATACGAATGTAGTGAGGATGTAAAGGACCAGAACCTCGAAGCGGAATAGTAATATATAACGAAAGGAGCGAAGTGTTTGAAGCAGAACTTGGAAGACGGAACTCTGATTATGTACTCACCGTTGAAAGAGGTTTGATACCCTTTAAGTTCTATGATAGGAAGTCTACTTTATCTCACTGGGACAAGACCAGACATCATGCATGTAGTTGGGATTGTTGGACGATTCCAAGCTAATCCAAAAGAGTCTCATCTTCAGGCTGTGAAAAGAATATTCAAGTATCTACAAGGAACTCAAGACTTTGGACTATGGTATCCAAAGAATGCTGATCTTACTCTTCATGCATACACTGATGCAGATTGGGCTGGAAGTGTCGATTATCGGAAAAGCACTAGTGGTGGTGCATTCTATATGGGGCCCCGGTTAGTATCTTGGTTTAGCAAGAAGCAAAGCTCCATTGCCTTATCTACAGCAGAAGTAGAATATGTAGCAGCAACATCAAGTTGCACTCAATTTCTCTGGATGATGCAAACCATACAAGACTTTCAAATCAAATGTTCACCCCCTATCTCTATTATGTGTGACAATACAAGTGCTATCAGTATCTCAAAAAATCCTGTTATGCATTCCAAGACCAAGCACATTCCCATCAAACATCACTTCTTACGTGAGCAAGTGCTTGAACAAAAGGTGAAATTGGAGTATGTTCCCTCCAAAGAACAAGTTGCTGATATATTTACCAAACCTCTACCCAGGGAAGCATTCGAATATCTCAGACAGAAACTAGGAGTAGTCTCTGCCATGCAGAGGATCAGGTCTACTTAAAGACAGAAGATTAAATTGGTTGTGAAGTGTTGTTGGGCTTCTCTGAATGCTCTTGCTAAGGGGGAGCATTGGTCAGAATGCATGGTTGGCATTCCAATTAATTGTTATAGTATGATTTCATATTTTCATTTTTGTTATCTTTGAAGATGTAGCATGATCTTAGGGGGAGCATGGTTATGTCGATACAACAGCTATTGATCAACCCTTTTGCCATTGATGTCAAAGGGGGAGGAAAAACAAAGAGGGGTTCTATAAGACAAACAGAGAAAGAATATTGCCATCAATGCCAAAGGGGGAGATTGTTGGAAATATTGCCATTGATGGCAAAGGCATTGGCAACAAAGGAGCATCTGAAACAGTACCTAGAAAAAGAGAAAAGCAAGTTGCAGAAAACAAAGGACAACAGAGAGGAATAGAGGAAGAGTGCATTTACAGAGAGAAGTATCGGTCACAGAGCAGAAACAAGAAGTGAGGATATTAGAGTCCCTGTGGATTTAATTCATGAATAAACATAATATATGCATCCTGATAAAGGAGAAAGGAAATTCTGTGTATGTTTGAGTTCTGGTGATACCCTGTTGAGTGGAGAATATCGAGCATATTTTGACAGTTGATTGGTTCAATTCTCGTACATTCTTGGATGGGTTCTGTATGTACAAGGCATATTATATATATATATATATATATATATATATATATATATATATATATATATATATATATATATATATATATATATATATATATATAACATTAACATAATCTCGGAGGAAGAACATTTAAATCAAAGTTATACGGAAATTGGAGTATGGAGCGATTGGACGGTTGACCACTATTTAAAAACTGCGAGTGGATTTGCGAAAGCGGATTGCCCATATCACACCGATTTTGCGGGATAAGCGGTATTCAAGAGATTGGCTCTGATTCCATAGAACGAGTGACACACGTCCTAGAAAAACCACCATTTCTACGTGCCATATTACGTTAATGATCGGCCATCGCACGTTAACGTTCGACATTGGAGGTCGAGCGATATGCATATGTGCCGTTGATCTTGGAGGCTCACAATCTAACGGTGATCGAGCGATGGACTTGCACGAATTTTATTTTGGTATGGTGGGGCGCATATGTGGGCCAGGGGTAAAAGGTTTAATGAAATATTAAACTATTTGAAAGCGTTGAATATTGTTTATAAAATCCGAAGGGTTAATCATAGGGAATTAAAATGTTGTAAATATATTTATTTATCAATTGATAAATAAATTAAAAAGAAATAGAAACCCCGTGGGCCAAAATAATGGAAATATTGTCAAAGGAATACCATTAGCGGTTAAATGGTTTTTGACTCATGGTTTAATAAAGGCGAAAACTATATAAAGGGAAAAAGATTATTATTCGAGGTGTGCAGGTGCAAGGGTTGAAAAAGAAAATTCCTTTAAGAAATATTTGGATGAGCGAGCTACGTGCTTAACTGATAAATCTAAGTCGATAATGCACCCATGAACGTATTTATCGAAAGATGATGAGCCTTAAGTCTATTCAACAGAAGAATTGACGAAGAACTAGCGCAAGTCTGCTGAAGAACATATATGATTCCGGCTTGATCCAGTGAGAAAATTGATGAAACGTGGTCCGCAGTTGTGCTGAGGGTTGAAGCCTTCAGAGAGGGGGTTGTAGCTCCCTTCCAGTGGTAGCTGGTAAATGAGAGCAAGGGGTAGTAGCTCCCTTCCAGGAGAGGCTGGTAAACGAGAGATGGTTGTAGCCTTCTGCAGGTGGGTGCCTGTGTGCTGGTATAAGTCTGCACCAGCACATATTGTAAGAAGTTTTTCTCTATAATAAATATTGAAGACTGAGATTACAACAACGGTGGTTTTCTCCCAAATTGGGTTTCCACCTTAAATCCTAGTGTTCATATGTGTTGTTTATGTTTGATGGTTTGTCATGTTATTTCTGTTCATGCTTAATGCTTATCTGATGCAATGCTCTAAGTAATGACATAATAAAATATCTGGACATACATGTTGGATGTTGTATTGTAACATATGGTTTTAAAGAAAAAAAAAATTGTTCAGCCCAAAATACTTACTGATTCACCCCTCCCCTCTCAATATTTTTCTCAACATTGATGTCAAAGGGGGAGGAAGAGCTAGCAACAGAAGGAAGGGTCCTAAAGGAAAACAGAGGAAGTATTGGATTATCGGTGGATGTGTTGCCATCAATGCCAAAGGGGGAGACTATTGGAAATGTTGTCATTGATGGCAAAGGAGATGGCAAAGGAGGAGCACCTGAAACAGAAACAAGGCAGCGGTGAGGTAGCAGAGACAACAAAAAGAGAAGTAAGGAGTAGTACCAGTCAAGGAGCAGAGGACAAGCAGTGAATTGAAGCAGAGTTGTCCAAGAGACAGAATAGATTGTCCTCTTGTTTTCATAAAAAAGAGGGTTTTGTAAGTAATTTCAATTAGCATAAATGAGGAATTTGTTTAGTGGCTCTGAGGAGATGAGAGAATTGATATAATTCTGCTTCCATATTATTCGAAAGGATCATGCTTCCAAGAGAAAGCCGAACTGTAATATGAAATCCTGTGTTACTGACAGATAGGATCATGCCTGTATATTTCTTGTGGAAGTAGGAGTTAGACCTTCAAAGTTTGTAAACATTGAAAACCCTATGCAAAAGGGTAGATTTTTAATTCTGTGCATGATCGAGCAAACTAATGTGGGTTCGTAAATAAGGGCTTACATATGTATCAAGATTTGATGGGCTCTGAAATGAATTGATTGCATACGGTTTCATTCGATTTAACTCTAAGTGTAGAGAATTTTGAGTTGTACGAGAATGTGCGATAGTTAAAATACCCCAGGACGACTTCTATGTAATCACCGTTGAAAGAGGTTTGATACCCTTTAATTTCTGAGTTAAATTATTGTGTAGGGTGCCGAAATGTTAGCCCCTGTATGGAGAGGTTTTCCCAGAATCCCACTGACACTAATATAATCCTGTGCGAGTGCTACGGAGCAAAATGTGATGAATATTTACAACATAATGGAATACGAATGCAGTGAGGATGTAAAGGACCAGAACCTCGAAGCAGAATAGTAATATATAACGAAAGGAGCGAAGTATTTGAAGCAGAACTCGGAAGACGGAACTCTAACTAATGAACAGTAAAGGGGGATTCCGGTTTTCATCGCACCACCTTTGTGGGACGAGCGGTAATTGCGAATTCAGAGCGATTCCATAGACTAGAGGACACGTGGCATGTGATGGATTTTCAAAACCGCCCCATCGCACATTAATGTTCGACTGAGGAGGCAGTGCGATATCAATGAATATCGTCGATCTGGAGGAAGGCTCATTGAACGGTGATCGCAATCGGAAGTAGCTCGAAGGATAACCCAAGGTATGGCGCACATATTTAAGGCTCATTGAACGGTGAAATCCTGTGTTACTGACAGATAGGATCATGCCTATATATTTCTTGTGGAAGCGGGAGTTAGACCTTCAAAGTTTGTAAACATTGAAAACCCTATGCAAAAGGGTAGATTTGTAATTCTGTGCATGATCGAGCAAACTAATGTGGATTCGTAAATAAGGGCTTACATATGTATCAAGATTTGATGCGCTCTGAAATGAATTGATTACATACAGTTTCATTCGATTTAACTCTAAGTGTAGAGAATTTTGAGTTGTACGAGAATGTGCGATAGTTAAAATACCCCAGGACGAATTCTATGTACTCACCGTTGAAAGAGGTTTGATACCCTTTAAGTTCTGAGTTAAATTATTGTGTAGGGTGTCGAAATGTTAGCCCCTGTATGGAGAGGTTTTCTCAGAATCCCAGTGACACTAATATAATCCTGTGCGAGTGCTACGGAGCAGAATGCGATGAATATTTACAGCATAATGGAATACGAATGCAGTGAGGATGTAAAGGACCAGAACCTCGAAGCGGAATAGTAACATATAACGAAAGGAGCGAAGTATTTGAAGCAGAACTCGGAAGACGAAACTCTGACTAATGAACAGTAAAGGGGGATTCCGGTTTTCATCGCACCACCTTTGTGGGACGAGCGGTAATTGCGAATTTGGAGCGATTCCATAGACTAGAGGACACGTGGCATGCGATGGATTTTCAAAACCTTCCCATCGCACATTAATGTTCGATTGAGGAGGCAGTGCGATATCAACGAACATCGTCGATCTGGAGGAAGGCTCATTGAATGGCGATCGCATTCAGAAGTAGCTCGAAGGATAACCCAAGGTATGGCACACATATTTAATTGAGCCATCGCTTATATATGTGGGCTCGGAGCCAAAGGTACGTTATAAGTTTTAGTTGAATTAAAGCTCGAGATATATATTTAAGATTTCCAAGGTCCGAACATTCGAGTAAGCATTATATATTTAAGTGGGGAATGTAATATAGTTTGATGTTATAAAGGTTATAAAACCGTGACCATACTTATATTGGACGCTAAACAAAAGCCACAGATTATTAATAGTTTTTAATGCTTGACTCGGGGAATATGCATACATGGTGATATATTTATATATTGTGCTAAAGTTGAAACCTATATGAAATGAGGTGTGTGTTGGGCATACGTTAAAGTGAATACATGGGTCTTCACAATTGGTGGGGAACATATATATATGCTGATATATATACTACGCTGGTATTTAATATAGTGGGTTTTATAAAGTTCACAGATCGGGTTTATTACAAGAGCCTGCAAGGATGAAAGAGAGAGAGACAGCAGCAGAAAAATGGTATAGGAAAAAGATGAATTGAAATTGTAATGTGAATTTCAACGATTAACTTTAAGCTCATATATGAACAGAGAACGTAAGCAGGCAGCCCGAGAACAGAGATTGGTAATGAATAGACATCACCCAGATTCATATGTCTTTGAGAATAAAACCTGAAAAGCAGCTGTATATGTAGCTGGTGCACACAAGTACAGTGAACAGATGAATAGACACAGAGGTGAACCAAGATATTTAGAACAGTCACTCAGCAATAGCAGAAAAGACAAATCCAATAAAGCCAAAGTCCAGTAAAGGAGCTTAGTGGAATTGAAATGTGTAACTGAAAATGTAAATATTTTTGTTTTATATTGATTGTGATGCAAAGGCAAGTATCCTAAGGAAAATAAAAATCCCACTGCAGCATGGAAATTTGTACATATTGTTATAATTTTAAAATGAGTTGGATAAAGGAATGAGAAGACAGAAGCCAAAGAGTCATGGTTGATCACTCCAAATTTCTTGTGAAATAAAAACAGTCATGCGAGGAACTCTATATATAATATCAACTTGATATGCATAAGAGAGAGAGAGAGAGAGAGAGAGAGAGAGAGAGAGAGAGAGAGAGTAAGGATAGAGAATGAAAAGCATAGAAGATTGAGGCAGAGAAGATAAAGAAGAGAGGAGCAGAAAGAGATGCTACAGAACAAAGCTGATATCTAAGGTAAATCAGCAAATATTTCTTTTGATAGATTGAGGAAGTTGGAGCTTCCCTATCAGGTTGAAGCTTGATAGCTGCTAGTTGTAGCTGACTGAGGTTGGAGCCTCCTGTAGGTTGGTGCCTGTAGAAAATTGAAGGGAGTAGGAGCTTCCTTGCAAGTTGTAGCTTGCAGAATTGAGGTTGAAGCCTCTCGTAGGTTGGTGCCTACAGAAAAATAGTGGTGAGAGGGATTTGGAGCTTGCCTTTGCATCACAACAATAATAAGATGTGGTTTTATCCCTTTATGGGTTTCCACTTATATCTGTTGTCTCTATCTGTGTTGCCTGTGTACTGAGATGATTTACCAAATCTGCTTAATGTTTGCTGCTCTCATAATAAGTTTGATGTCACATTAATTTAATACTTTCTGCAACATATTAAGACTGTTAATATACTAAGGTTGATTATTAAAGTAAGCTGTAAATAAGCTGATGAAAAATTTGTAAAGCTCATGTATGTGTTAAACTGATTCACCGCCCCCTCTCAGTTTAACTAAGAATTCAACAGACTTGTCCAAGGTGAAGTGCTTTCACTGTCACCAACACGGACATTATGCCACTAATTGTCCACAGAAGAAGAAAAATAAGTAGGTTGTTGGATCTGCAGCTGGAGAGGCCTTAGCCTCGTAGTTTGAGCTGGATTTTTCATTGATCGCATGCTTGGTTTCAAGTGTGATGGGATCAGTGTGGTTTCTTGATAGTGGCGCATCTTTCCATATGACCGGAGACAAATATTTGTTTAGTGATCTGGATGAGAATAATCTTGGAGTGCACATCGAGATGGACAATGATGGTAGATACAGTGAAACTGGTATCGGGACCATTTCCTTTGAGAGGGAGTCTGGTAAACCTTTCATATTGAAGGATTTCATGCATGTTCTAGGATTGAAGAAGAATCTGATCTCTGTGGCGATGTTGGAATACAAGGGTTATGATGTTGTTTTTAGCGAAGGAAAGGCCTTCCTACATAGTAAAACAAATGGTGAAACCTGGAGGATAGGGGTTCGAGTTAAGAACCTTTATCAATTTCAGGTAGATGTTTGTGTAGCAATGGCAGGCAAAGCAGAAGGAGTGGTGAGCCGGGATGAGGGCAAATTGTGGCACAGGAGATTGGGCCATCTTCACCATGGCGCTTTGAAAATTTTGCAGCAGATTTATACCGGGCTTCCCAAGGGTACACTTGCGCAGTCAGATCAGTGCAAGGGATGTAATTTGGGAAAATTTGTGAAGACCACCTTTCATGAGAAGGATAGTCGCACCACGATGATCCTTGAGAGAATTCACATAGATGTGTGTGGACCTTTCTCAGTAGCTTCGACAGCAAAGCATAGGTATTATGTGATATTTTTTGATGAATTTTCTCGTAAGTGTTGGATATTCTTCATGCAAAAGAAGAGCGAGACATACTCAAAGTTTTGTGAGTTCAAGGCACTGGTTGAGAAAGAGTCGGGGAAGCAGGTGAAAGCTCTAAGGAGAAATAATGGTGGTGAATACATCTCTGGCGAATTCAAATACTTTTGCAACGCAAAAGGAATTCGAAGAGAGCTCATAGTGCCTCATAACCCACAACAGAATGGGGTCGCGGAGAGAAAGAATAGAACGATCTTGGGTGCCGCACGGGCAATGCTGCATGATCAGGGCCTTCCCATACACTTGTGGGCTGAATCATGCAACACTGTGGGTTATGTGAAAAACCATTTTCCTCATAGAGTACTTGGCATGAGTACACCCAAAGAGGCGTTTTCTGGTAAGAAGCCTGATATTTCTCTTTTGAAGATTTTTGGCTCACATGTTTACATTCATGTGACGAAGGATTCTAGGAAGAAGCTGGAGCCGACCGCAGAGGTTGGAATATTTTTGGGTTACACAGAAGCACCCCACAATTATTGTGTGTATTTGGCAGACAGTCGAATGACTGTTGTGCGATGGGATATCAAATTTCATGAGGAGAAAGCCATGAAGTTGTCGCTTGAGAGGGAGCTACACTTGCATGTAGAGGAGGTGCTACTTGTTCCTAAAGATGAGCCTCAAGATGTGGATCAGCCACAAGAGGAGGTTCATGGAGTGGAAGAAACCACTCATGCCGTGCCAAACATCAGAGGGTGAAAGTGCACTACAAAGGCTGAGCGACTGAATCTTGATGCAGCGCAGAATGTAGGAGCACCTACATCACAGCGCAGACATAGACAGTCACCTGACCGATTTACTGGATACATAGCTCTGATGAGCAAGTGTATCATGACAGAACCATCTTCTTTCGAGGAAGCTGTGGAGGATCCCACATGGGTAGATGCCATGGTGGAAGAGTATGATTTGATTTTCAGAAACAGTGCATGGGAGATTGTCCCAAGGTCGGATGGGAAATCAGTAGTATGTTCGAGATGGATCTACAAAGTGAAGCAAGCTGTTGATGGGAGCATCGAGAAGTACAAGGCAAGATTTGTTTCCCGGGGCTTCTCACAGATCGAGGGGATTGACTATGAAGAAACATTTGCACCTGTCACAAGGTATTGTTCCATATGAACCATCCTTGCTCTCTCGGCGTAGATGGGTTGGCACATTCATCAGATGGATGTGAAGACTGTGTTCCTCAACGGAGTCATTGAGGAGGAGGTGTACATTGAGCATCCTAAAGGATTCAAAATTTTCAGCAACGAGTCGCATGTTTGCAGACTCAAAAAAGCATTGTATGGGCTGAAACAAGCACCTCGTGCTTGGTACACATGGATAGACAGTTATTTCATCGGACTTGGTTTCGCCAAGAGTGAGGCAGATCCGAACCTATACTAGATTGTGGTGGAGGGTAAGTTTCTGATCATTGTACTTTATGCAGATGATTTGATACTAACAGGTGATGAATTGTTGATACAATCATGCAAGGCAGATCTTGCAAAGGAGTTTGAGATGAAGGACTTGGGCCTCCTTCATTATTTCCTGGGATTGGAAATTTGGCAGCGGAAGGGTGGACTGTTTGTGTCTCAAGGCAAGTATGCCCGGGAGATACTGGAGAAGTTTCACATGCAAGGCTGAAAGCCTATCGACACTCCTCTTCCTAGTGGTTGGAGGAAAGAGGATGCTACATCGGCATAGGTAGTGGATGCCACTTTTTATTGACAGTTGGTTGGTTCGCTCATGTATCTAGTCAATACATGACCGGACATATGCTATGTTGTTAACCATATTTCACAAGCTATGGTTAAGCCTACCAAGTTCTTTTGGAAGGCAAGCAAGCATGTCCTGAGGTATCTCAGGGGCACATCGGGATATGGATTGTGGTACAGACAGTCGGATGAGTTGAAGCTACATGGCTTCACAGATGCAGATTGGGCAGGGAGCCCAACAGAAAGAAAGAGCACATCTGGAGGGATATTCAGTATTAGATCTACAACATTTTCTTGATACAGAAGGAAACAGAGATCTGTGGTACTCAGTTTATCGGAGGCCGAGTACATGGCAACAATTTTTGCTGCATGCGAGGCTATATGGATGAGGAAGACCCTGGTCGGGTTGTTAGGTTCACACTTAGATCCTACTGTGATATATTGTGATAATCGGAGTTGGATTAAACTCTTAGTTAATCCAGTATTTCATGATAGATCTAAACATATTGACATCCGGTATCATCATATCAGAGATTGTGTGCAGCGGAAGATCATGTTGCTTTCTTACATTCCTATGGAGGATCAGGATGCAAATATTCTGACGAAGGTGCTTACCAGGAGAAAATTCGAATACCATAGAGACAAGATCGGGGTGGCAGATAATCCCTATATTTTTTAGAGGCAGTGTTGAGATTCAACAGATGATGAGCTTAGTGAAAAGAGTCGCCTTCACTAAGTGGGCCCACAGGCTATTTTTGGCGCAAATTCTATTTTTAGAATATGTCTATTTTTAGACATGTCGATCATATTCTATGAGTTGCAGGATGCTATTTGTGGATGGTTGGTCAAGTTGGAAAAATAGATGGACTTCTATTTTTAGACATATTGGGCGGAGTCTATTTTTAGATTACCAGTCTAAAAATAGATATGTCGAATATTATTAGCTCTTAATAATATTTGGACTCTAAACATTATCTTATTCTCTTGGAGCACTTCAGTTAAGTGCACAGATGTGGCACAATAACTGACAGAAGGAATTACGCTATTCCTGAGGGTTTGCTGGAGCTAATGCATGAGGACTTTAGTTAGAACTCATGTAACAGAGTTTGGTGGAGTTATAGAAGTAGTTGGTGGAATTGTATTTAGTTTAACTCAGTTAGACTCAGTTGAGCTAGTTGTATCTAGTCTAACTGATTGATACACTAGTGAGAGTGGTGTGAATTAATTAGTTAATTAATTCACTAAATAATAACTCATTAATCAACTGAAGAATACATCGGTTAACTACAGTGCATGGCAGTTTCAGTGGAGACCAGTGGAGAGATAGGTGAAAGAGCAAGTGTGGCTATCAGTTGTGACTATAGTGATGCATTGATTGCATCCAAAACTCAGTGGAGATGCCAATGAGGATTGCATGAGCAAGGCTGGCTGAATTCAAGTTCATTCAGAGCCATTCTTTAGCAGGGATTGCACAGTAGAGGTAGGCTAGCAGGTGGCAAAGATCGGTGCATGGATTTGCAAGATTGGGCCTGATTAGTGTGTAGAGATTGTATTGTACTGAGAACTTGATATGATCAGATTTGTATGAGGATTATTACATGATCTCTATGACATATATTATATACAGATAGTTGGGGTTTTTAGCTTCAGGCTTTCTCGTTAAACAACTGTGTTAATGTGTGTGAATTTTTATTGTTTCATGTGTGCATTGTAATTGATTTAATTTCTGCATGTGATGATCAATGGTGGAATAGATTCTGTATTTTGCATGAAGTTAAAATAGTGTGTGATCGGGAGAATCTTGGATATATAACACATAAGTTATATAATTTCTACAAAGGTTGTGCAAACTTGCAATGTTTTCTGGTAATGATCCTTCAAGGTTATTCTTTGAGAGGTCAAGCTTCGCAAGAAATTTAAGGTTTCCAATTTTTGAGGGAATTTTCCCATTGAAATTACAACCTCGAAAATTTATTATATTCATCTCATCAAGTTTTCCAATTTTAGCTGGTATTTCATCTCTGAATGAGTTTGATGCTATCCATAGAAAGACCAAATTTTCCATGCCCCAATTTCCTTTGGCAACAATCTGGATAGTGCATTATAACTGAGATCCAGAGTGACTAAATTAGTAAGATGGCCTAATTCAACACGGAAAAATGCATAGAAGGAATTTTCACTGGCATCCAAATATAACTATTTTGAAAAATTCCCCATCTGGGGGGTAATGCTACCAGAAAATGTATTAGAACTGAGATCAAGATACTTCAAATTTTCAATATTGTCGAGCTCGTTAAGAAGGCTACTGCAGAATGAATTAAAATTTAAAATAAACTGACAATATTAGCAATTTCAGGGGGTATCACACCATATAGATCATTATTTCTTAAGACTATATATATTCTAGTTTTGGAAGACCCCAGAGCTGTGAAGGTGGGTTCCCTGTCAGTGCAGTGTTTCTCAAATTAAGACTCTACAAAAATGTCAGGTTTTCTATTGTAGGGGATATGATTCCCTGAAGAGCTATGAAGGATAAATCCAGAGAGAAAACTCTTTCTTGTATACATCGTATACCCATCCATGCACAAGGAGGAGTTTGTTTCCAGTTAGTTAGTGAGAAAAATCTTGTTTATGAAGCATTTTTTCACGCTTGTCAAAGCTTGAATGCCTTGAGAAAAACCTGTGCTAATGAATGATTTGCGTAAAAATATAATAAACAAAATCCATACGAATTATCGAGGGTTGCTTATTAGTAAAATATTAGGTATTGTGCATGCACCGCCGACCCATGACATTTGAATGAAATTGTAGTCTGGCCTGTGTAAATTTACACTGACTTTAAACAGATGGATAGTTCTTGCAATGATGTCAACTTTTCCAAACTACTGGGGAGTACAATTAGACTTTCACAAGAGCCCAAATGGAGTTATTCGAGACAATTCAATGATCCAAAGTCATTTGGAAAATTCTTGAAACTAGAGTAGGAAACCATTATAAGTACACTTAAATATTGAATATTTGAAATTGATTCTGTGTACCTGAAACAAAGTCAAGGGAAGGGAATATTTGAAAGCTAGCACACCCCACTTCACCCTATTAATCTACGAAATCCCTCTCGCTCTGTCTTCAAACCATGATTCTACACCAATCATATATTTAAAATCAGGTTTTCTACTTTGATTCTTAAATAGAAAAAAGAAACGTGTGTATTGTCATTGAATAGCAATGGCCTCAACGGATCACTCTTAGTGCCAAAATAAAACCCAACTTAAACTATTTGCATCTCACTTCCAGGCTCCAGGAAACCTTACAGTTAAACTATGTTAAGGTTGAACACACCTCACTCTCTTATATGACCCTGCTCAAATGCACCAATATGCAGCACAAGTGGTTTTTCTGCCTATGCCATATACATAACATAAACAACAAAGTGTTTTCCCTTGTATAGTCAATGTCATCTTCGGATATGTTTCAGCAGCTAGGAATGCTCCCCCATTATGGCCCTAAATATAAAATGTATGCTCCAAAAAAGGTTTCTTGGTTTCCTATTATCATGTAGAGGGGCATATAGGAACACCTAACAATAGTGAAATATCATCAAGCTCTTCCTATTAGTCATTAGTAATTTTTGCTGATATCAAAGGATGACTAAATTATGATCCTAGATTTCTAGAAACAACATTTGAGAAATATTGTGATTTCTATAAATCTCACTGCCTTTATTATCCTAAGTTAAATATTTTCACTATATTTTCCACTCTCTGCCTCCTAAAAAGTCTACCCCATTGCTGCAAAAAAGGGATTTTTCTCATTTGGCCTATTTGCTTCATTTCATCACCTCACCTCACTTTCATTCATGTCTTTCTCCCTCTGAAAAACCCAGTTTTTCCTTTCCTCAAAACCCTCATAAACCCCCTTCATTCATCAATTTTCCTCTGAACATATTAAACAATGTAAAAACTCCCTTTTTACATTGTTTAAAGCTAAGATTTAGCCTATCGAGTTCTTTAAATTATGCATAAAACCCTATTTTTTGTATAAAACCCGCTCTTTTAAAGATATAGGCCTTAACCCCTTTTTCTCTTAGCCCCAACCCCCTTTGCCCGCATAAGAACTCGACCTCTGCTATCCCTTAGCTCCTTTCCCATTTGAATTATACCTCCACCCCTTTCATTTTATTAAACCCCCCAGACCATATAAAACCCCCCCTTAAATTTTGAAATATTAAGAGCGGGCCCCGCCTTTTCGTTACACTCAGCCCCTCCATAAACCATATAAAATTAACGCATTTCGTTGATTTTTAAAAAAAGGCCCCAGGCCCCACCCTACATTATAACCCCACCATCCAACCACAGCCTACCATCTTTCCTCCACTTCCGCCACCCGACTGACCATCGATCCAAGCCTTGGACCTCGATCCAATGACGGTCACTCCCCGCCTTGTTAAAAATAAAATCTCCCATCAAACCTTAGAAAAGGCTTCATTTTCCCTTTATTTATTTTAACCTCAGGCCTCGCCTTCCGCTATACCCCGCATCCAGTCAGATTACAACACCTGTCCCCAGGCTTCACTCTCGAAACCTACTCGCCACTCCCCTCAGCCATTCTGCACCGTTGATCTCCAAACCTGAGATCCAACGGCCCAAGATGTATATCGCAAATAAAGTGGCGCCAGGTTTAAAGTTTTGAGACTCGCGCGAAATGGGTGGTTTTTCCCTGCCATGTGGCAATTGCCTAATGGTATCATGTTCGTTTCACCCAAAACCAAAAACTGCTTTATATCCACGCAATAAACCACTTGTGGTTTTCCAAAACCACCTCCCTCTGCACCATTTTAAAAAAAGTTCCCACTCTCATTTCGCCTGGTTTGGCCTTCAGAACCCTACCTCCTGCACCCTCTCCTCCTCTGCAATAACCTTCCGACAATTCAAAACCCTGAAAAACGCAGTGAAACCCTCTCCCGCATGGTTTTAACTAATAATTTGTGTTTTGTGCAGGTCTAATGGAGGAAAGGCCCATGAAGACTTCCCACCGGCCCATGATCATTTGAATTAAAATCTGGATGACGATCTAGAGGTTGATTTTATTATTTGAAGGGCCAGGGGCTGAAATTTAAGCTCCAACATCAGTGAAACATGATCAGTGGAGATCATAAAACCCTCTAGCACACCGGCAACACATCCCTGCACAAATAACAAACACAGACAATAAGCCAGATGGAAAGGGAGACAGTTAGAGGACCGTGATAAAGCAAAAAAGGATTAAAAGGCTAATAAGGTATCAAAGACAAAAATATAAGGATTGGCCACATGGCACAGATTAAGGACAAATAAAGACAAGTAGGCGAAGATCAGAAGATTAAAAGTAAAGGCCAAAATAACAAAGGGTTAGCCAGTAAAAGAAATAGTCAAAGAAAGAAAGAAGACAGTGGAAAGACAAAAAGGATAAAGGCAAAAGATCAAAATTTAAATAAAAATATTAAAAAAAAGAATAGAGATAAAAAAATATTGAAGAAAATATGATAAAAAGTAGACAGTCAAAATCATAAAGACAGAGTTTAAGGCCTAAAAAACAGATATTAAAGATAAAACAAAGGGCATATTAACCCAAGACAAATTCAAATGACTCAGCTTGTGGCATTTACTCTTTTAAAAATATATTTGTGCCACCTAGTGCTTTGTTTCCTTTAATAAAGCATTTAGCAGTTATTAGGTTGAGTCAGAGATAATTATATCTACCAGACAATTATTGTAAAAGTTATGAATAGGCGTTAAAGTCAAACATTTCACCTTTATTTTTTAGGAGTTAAGGTAGGAGTTATTTTTCATATAAATATCTGCAGAGATTCCTGCCTTGAGCCTTGCATGGTCTTCAAAGTTAGAAATTCATTAAATCTGTAATAAATGACACTCAAACCCTAGATTAATTTCACCTCCTCATTTGCAGCATAAATACTGCATCTGAACTCATTATCTTGTTGGAATTTTATGACTCTTTGAAGTAATACATAGTCTCTTGGAAGTTGAAAAGAAATTGAAGTCTTGGAACTTGTGGATGCCCTGATTTGTTTGTTGATGGAGGAGGCTAGATCATTGGATCCTTGAGCTTGGTTGTTGATGAAGTGATTCTAATATGTTATTGTTATTTCCTATTTTCATTATGTTTCCACCTTTCTATGTTGTAGTAGAATGAAAGTTTTAGGCTAAGAAATGTCTTTTGAAAGCACCTTAGTTCTGTTTATTCTTCAATACCTTAATGTTTTCTTCTGCTAGGACATTTTAGAGAATTATTAATTTCTCTCTAGACCCCCTAATCTTGTTTATTTCTTAAATAGTTGAATACAGTTGGTATCAAGCATGATTTATGGTTTTCCCTGCTTACTTACTGCCACTTAAACACTGTTTTTGAAGTCTCTCTCTAAAGTACCATTATTTAAAGTCTGCCAAAGAGGTTTTGTTTCGATCATAACCTTTGTACTTACTTAACTAATTGTTTTAGAGATCTTCATAACTATAATCAAGGATTTTTAGGAGTTCCCTCTTCTCTGATTACAGTTATATTTGTTTCTTAAGTGTTTTCTGTCCTTGAAGGTGAAATCACTAGAATTTAAATGAGTTTCTCACCTTCTATATTTCATTGGAAAAGTTTGTCTTGAATTATTATCTGCTGAAGTCTGGATTTTAGAATTTATGGTTTGCCCTGTCTATTGATTGCCTCTTCATGTTAGTGATATTTAAGTCCCTTTTTTGAGAAGCACATATGATAAAGGATTCTTAATTTCCCTTTACCCTAATTTTCATTCTTACAATTGATGTCCATCTCATTACCCCTAAAAACTTGAAAATCCACTGACCAAGTTATATTTTCCCTATGATGCTCCCTGATCCATTGATGAGCTTATCATGAATTCCATTTGACTCCATTGCCCAATGACTTAGATATTTCCTCATTCTACCTATGCTTCTTGATCATTATACCCAACCAAAACAAACAACAAAACCTCACACTTAATAACTAGCCTAAAATCAACCCTATAAAGAAAAAAAGTTCATATCCTTTGCAAAAAAAATAGAGAGATCCCTCTCTGAGTCCAGGAAGGCTAGTTCCTAGGGCTCCAAAGACTGGTTCAATGTTTCCTTGTCATTTGGTATACCAATCTTCCAAATCACGGGACACCAACATTCTGGTGATCACAGTGAGACCTTCTAAGTCAGTGACAATCTAAGTACACCTTAGGACTCCAGAAACCATTATCAAATTATAAAAAAATCAACTAATAGCCATAGAGTAGACTCTGTTTATTTCACCATCTTAGATAAATGATTATTCAAGTATATAATACTCTTAAAAACCTTAGAACTACAGAAAAGAAACTCAAAAAACCCCAAAAACATCCCTAGACTGGTTTTTTGTCAATTATTGGTGGTGGACCTTACACATTTATCTTAAAAACAACCAAAAATATCCACCTGGTGACTCCACTAGCCCTAGTAGGCCTATTACCTCACTGGCTCTCTTTAGACTTCCTTAGGATTGTATCAAACCAACCCTAAGAAGTTTAGAAGCCTAGTCCCATATTTTAGAAGTTTACTAAACACTGTGAGAGGTCAAACTTCTGAAAACAACCCTAAAACTTTTAGCCTCTCCAAATTTTGAGTTTGAAATCTAGCTTCACATAGGATCAGTTTCAGATCTCATCCAGACCCTAATCCTTCGACTATAGTTGATGATCCAGAAAATATTTTGTGGCAAACTTCTAGAGTTGGAAATTTAACTACTAATAAGAATATTCAAAGAACAAGATTTGTACCTGAAAACCTTACAGTCTTGAAAGATCCTCACTTTGACTTGTACCATTCAAAGAACTTATTTAGAATGAAATCACACAGTGATATTGACCAATCTGACCTTGAGCCCACATATTTGCAGTAGAGTTTCAACATAGAAGCATCTCCTTCCACTCCTCCTGATTTTCAGCTTCTCCACCATTTTAGCTCCTTTCATAAAAAATCAACTCATAATCAGTTTACTAGTCCAAGTACTTCCACCACACCCATTCACACATCCACTATTCAAAACACTCCTTTTCTTTCCACTTTCCCTCCCACAAATCCACCTCTTGTAAATCTCCCATTCACTCCTATCATGGAAACATGGTATGCTCCCTTAGTATTACCAAAACCTCTGGTTCCTTTAAGAAATAATATGATCAATCTAGAATTCCCCATTTCACAGGAACTGAATCTAATACTACCCAACAGCATGTAGATAAAATGGATGATGCCTTTGATTACATGGAAATAGAATAAGAGACCATTAAGATGAGAATCTTTGCCCAAAGTTTAGGAGGAGAAGCCAATAAATGGTTTAAAATCTTAACTCCTAATAGCATAAATGATCTCCCTTCTTTATACCAAACATTCATAAACAAATGAGAGATTAAAAAGAACTCTCTCCAAATCCTTTCAGAATATAGGAACCTTAAAATAAATGCTAGGGAAAGTGTCCAAGATTACTGCATTAGATTCAATAGTGTTTACAATGCACTTCCCCAAACATGAAGCCTCCACTAGGCTTAGCTTTAGCAAAATTTCCAGAGGGATTTGACCCAAACATGGCCTATTAGCTAAGAGAAAGAGACCCCTTGAATTTAGAAGATATGTAGAGGGGAGATATAAGTGTAGAAGCAAATCAGATTGAGAAAAGAGCTAGGTTAAAATCAGAAAAAAGATCTACATACAAAGATGAAACAATGGCCTCAACCTCATCATCTAATGCCAAAATTGATAACTTAGTAAGGGTAATGGAAATAATGATGGAGAAGGTAAACTTAACTGATAGAGTACCTCCTAGAGAGAACCAAGGGAATCCCCAAAACATAAATAGAAATCCAAATTTCAGAAGAGATCCTATTCAAAATAGACAAAGAGATAATGACCAACAAATTAGGCCTCCTTTCCAAGAAAACTATGTAAATGAAGAAGAAGAAAGGGAGACAGAAAGGTTGGAAGAAAATCATGTGAATTTGAGAGGATCTAACAGTGAGGGTGATGCTTTCCTCACTTGAGAAGAACAAGGATTCTTCTTCTCAGAACAAACTGAAAACAATCATGAGGATTCTAAAGATTACCAATTGGGGTTTGAAAATGCTTTAATGGAGGTCCACAGACAATATGATATTAGGAGCAAAAAGCACCAAGAGACCTCCAAGAATAAAAAAATAGAAACTGCTATTAGGAATACCTCAGAAAATATTCTTAAAAAGACAAAAAACGGTTCTAACACTGTGGCTAAGAAAAATGACTTAAAAAAAGAAAATACCAGTTAGCTAAGTGTTGACCCAAGCTGCCCTAGTACTTCTACTAGTGGCCCTGAGTAATCTGTCCAAAATAATAGTCCTAATAAAACTCAGCAAATCAAAATTGCTGAAAATATTATGTTTGACAAAACAGATGTAAATATGTCAAAAACACTAGTCCCTTTCAGCCTTTAGGGAGAAATTTCCAAGATCAAAATTAACATACCCTTAGCTGAACTAGTAACCCAGGATGTGTATAAAAAACAAGTTTTAAAAGATTTTAATATAGGAAATGATACTGATACTTTAAACTTGATAGATGATAAACCATAATTATTGTTTGGTCCTGAAGTAGAAGGAAAATACCAAGAAGGAGCCATCCCTCCATTCTATGTCAGCTTAAATAGACATGATAAGATCTTACACAATGCCATGCTAGACTCTGGTGCCTCTCACAACCTTATGCCAAAAGTGGTGTTGGACAGATTAGGCCTAGAAATTACTAAACCTTACAAAGACCTGTATTCCTTTGATTCAAGCAGAGTCAAGTGTTTAGGTTTGATCAAGAATCTATGTGTCAATCTGGCACAAATTCTTGCTAAGTGTTTAGTTATGGACATAGTTGTTGCTGACATTCCCCCAAAGTATGGCATGATTTTATCTAGATCATGGGGAGCCAAACTTCAGGGAAGCCTTCAAATGGACATGTCTTATGCTACCATTCCAGTCTTTAACCAGACAAGACCGTTATACAGGGAATCTCATATGAAATATATGGTAAGCAACATAGATAGGCCAAAAAACACTCCTGTTTATTCCATCCATTCAGACCTTGATTCATTTATCTTGTTTAATGAAGATGAAATCAGTACACCAGAAAATGAAAATGAAAAAGAGTTAAGCCCACTTGAACGGCCAAATTTTCCCTCAAACGAAAAACATAACAACTCAAACTTTAGCAGCCTTGAAAAGAAAAATAATGATGAATGTGAGATAGAAACACTTTGGAACATGAGCTTTGATGGCTCTTATGGCAAAGCTAGTTCTAGAGCTGGTGTATGGATACATAATACAAACAAAGGAAATTCCTACAAACTTGATTTCCAATGCACTAATAACATTGCAAAATATGAAGCTCTCCTTCTTGGCCTACATTTGCTCAAAGATTTAGGAGTCAAGAAAATATTAGTCGAAGGAGATTCAGAGCTGATTATTAGGCAAGTAAAAGGGGAGTATTCAGCCAAAAACCCAAGATTAAGAGAATATAGTAATGTTTCCCTAGATCTCCTGAAAACAATTGAAAAATATGAACTCACTTTCATCCCTAGAGCTCAAAATAACCTTGCAAATGAGCTTGCCTTTACTGCCATCAATTTTCAAGTACCCCATGTAAATGAACTATTCACTGTCAAAGTAAAAAATAGGCCTACAGTCCCTGAAAATGAAAACTATTGGCAAGTGTTTGAGGGAGATAAACATATTGATGATTTTCTGCAATCTGAAAATGTTTTTTCTATACCAACTCCATAAACAAGATTGTTTTGATAAAAAACAAGTCCCCGAAATAGAGCTTCCCTCTACTGCTGATATAAACCAATTTGAACATCTTTATAATGAAAAATTACTTGACAACTTAGACCAAAAATACCTTGAGGTTTTACAATGCAAAGATGATTCAATACCAAGAGGCCATACACCATTAGAGGAGATTTTTGACCTCAATGATGTGGCTAAAAAACCAAAGATGGAGCCTACAGAAACTAATGTAGAAGAACATAACATTGACAACATGAATGAACCCAAATGATCAAGTTATCTAGCACTCTTCCTACTCATATAAAACAGGAATATATTGAACTTTTCAAAGAGTTTGGAGATGTGTCTGCATGGGGATACAAAGACCTGAAATCATATGATACCAACATTATTCAACACAAAATTCCTCTTAAGGAAAATTAGAAACCTTTCAAACAAAAACTAAGAAGGATAAACTATGTTTTATTACCTTTAGTTGAGAAAGAGATCAAAAATATGTATGATGATGGGATCATAGTTCCCCTTAGATATTCACAGTGGGTTTCCAACCTTGTATCTGTTAGGAAGAAGACCAGGGAAATTAGGCTTTACATTGACTTTAGAAATTTGAGCAAAGCCTCCCTGAAAGATAATTATCCCTTGCCTAAGATGGATCACATACTCCAAAAGGTGGTTGGATCTAAGAGAATCTCACTCTTGGATGGCTTTTTAGGCTACAACCAAGTGCTAGTACTCCCAAGTGATCAACACAAAATCGCTTTCACCACACCTTGGGGTACATTCATGTATGCTAAAATTCCATTTGGTTTGATGAATGTAGTGGCCATCTTCCAAAGGGCCATGGACATATATTTTTCAGAAGACATATGATATTTTATAATCATTTACCTTGATGACATCACTGTTTTCTCAAAAACTCAGAAAGAACACTTAGTCCACTTGAGAAAAGTTTTTTGAGAAATGTAGGAAATATGGCTTATCTTTGAATCCCAAGAAAAAACTCTTTGGTCTTCAGGAAGGAAAAATCTTAGGCCACATAATTTCTGAAGAAGGAATCAAAGTAGATCCCAAAAGTATTGAAGGCATATTGAAAATCAACCATCCTAAAAACCTCAAATAATTGCAATCTTTCATTGGGAAGATCAACTTTTTGAGAAGGTTCATCCCTAACCTTGCTGAACTTTTGAGGAATATCACAAACATGCTAAAAAAGGAAACAAGAGTTAAATGGACATTGGAATCCAAATAATGATTTGAACTAGTGAAACAAGCTCTCATTCAAACACCAGTTCTTATCAGTCCTGATTTCACCAAGGATTTCTACATTTTTTCATTTGCATCTGAACACACCATAGCTACAGTGTTGTTGCAAAAGAATAACATGGGCTAAGAACAAACAATATCCTTCTTCAGTAAAGCCTTAAGAGATTCTCCACTCAAATATAACATCATGGAGAAACAAGCCTTAGCCTTGATAAAAGCATTGAAAGATTTCCGAGTCTACATTTTACACTTACATATCATTGCTTATGTCCCACATACAGTTGTCAAGGACATTCTTAATCAAGACCCTAATGGAAAAAGGGGGAAATGGATTGCTATTATTTTAGAGTATGATTTAGAAATCAGGCCTACTAAGCTTATTAAAGGACAAGGATTAGCAAAAATCATGGCATAATCAAATTTCCAAGCATTAGATATGAATATGGTCGATGTTTTAGAAGAACAGGAAGAATTCACTGCTCCATATATTGAAGAAAAAATTCTGAATTCATCTTGGTATGCTGATATCATATATGTGCTTCTTTATCTCAATACCCCTCCTTCTTTATCAAAGACTAAAGCTAGATTCTTGAAACAAAAATATTTAAATTACTGCATTTTAGAAGGAATTTTGTATTGGAAAAATGTTGTTGGGATATTGCTTAAATGTTCGCTTGAGAATGATGCAAGAAAGATCATGCATGAATTACATGAGGGAGAGTGTGGAGGACACCTTTATTGGAAAGCAACAACAAACAAGATTCTTAGAGCTACCTATTATTAGCCCACCCTTTACCCTGATACTAAAAAAATAGTCATGAATTTCCATAAGTGCCAAATTTTTGATGGCAAGAGAAAACTCCTACCTTTACCTTTGCATCCCATCAGTATTGAGGCTCCCTTCCAGCAATGGTATTTAGTCTTTATTGGAGAAATTCACCCAACCTCATCTGCCCAGCATAAGTGGATCCTTACTGCCACTGACTATTTTACCAAGTGGATAGAGGCCATTCCTTCTAGGAATGCTACTGGCTCAGTCATTATCAAGTTCCTTGAGACCAACATACTATCTAGATTTGGTTGTCCTAGAAAGATCATTACAGATAATGTTGCTACCTTCAAATCCAAAAGAATGGTTGATTTCTGCTATAAATACCATATCACATTGGGGCACTCCACAGCTTACTACCCTCAAGGAAATGGAATTATTGAATCCTCCAACAAAATCCTGATCAACATTATCAAAAGGCTGCTGGAACAAAATCAGAAATCATGGCATACTAAGCTAGTTCATGATTTATGGGCTGATAGACTAACCACCAAGAAATCAATCAACATGTCTCCCTATCAGTTGGTATATGGCATGGATGCAGTCTTCCCAACATCCTTGGGAGTTCTAGTCATGAAACTTCTCCAAGAACTGCAATCAGAAGAAAATGACATGCAAAGAAGGTTGAATCAAACTATTCATTTACAACAGTCAAGAGAGGAAGTCTACAAAAGGACATAAGCAGTTCAAGAGAGCATCAAGAATATCTTTGACAGAAGGACTAAAGCAAATAAATTCCAAATTGGAGACACAGTCTTAAAATGGGATTCTAGAAGGGAAGACAAAGGTAAACATGGAAAATTTGAGAATTTGTGGAAAAGGCCTTACATCATTCATTCAATTAGGGTTCATAATGCTTTCTTTTTATAAGAGCTGAATGGAGAAGAGTTATTTGGAGGTCTTGTCAATGGCAGGATGATCAAACATTATTTCTGTCAAGAATCCTAACTTCAAAGCTTTCTTTCATAGTACATAAACATTGCATGAGAAAATCTTGAAAAAAAAAATACAAAAAAATGAAAGAAAGGAAAAAGAGGGCAGATTCAAAAGAGGTATAGCCCCATACCCAAAAAATAGTACTACTGAAAGTGTGCAAGCCTAAAATGCTACTACTGATTCAAAAGAATATCTTGTTCATTCATCTAGCCTAATCATGGCTGAACATGCTTTAAATTTATGTTGAAAAGTTAGTGAAAACAATGATTTTCAAAATGATTCAAACTTGACTTATCAAGAAAGATAGATTAGGAAATGAAAGATATTGGTTCCACATGCTCAAAACAGAACCAAAGAGAAAGATAAAGATGCATTTTCAAATGGTAAATTACAGCCCTTGTCTTTATATTTTAATTTTATGAAAAATAATGATTGTTTGCAGTTTGTTCCAATGCCACAACCATGGTAAGTCAGACTACCTAATCCCGATTTGACCCATGCTTTAAATTTCATGTCAATAGTTTAGAGAATCAAGATTGCCAAACAGCTTAATATTGGCAATCAGATAGCCTAGGTAGAGAATAAAAGAGTTCATTAGTTCACTCTGAACTCTTGGAAGAAATAAGGGTAGAAGTAGATAGTTTATTTCTGTTTTCAAAATAAAAATGTCAAGAGTATGCCAGTTAAAATGTACTCAAAGAAGAAAAAATATTAGGACAAGTAATATTGGGTAGGTAGAAATGTTGTTGAAAGAATCATATGTTGTAGTTTGTTAAGATCATCACTTCAAAGGAATATCAATAGGTGAAAAGAAGGGAAAATATGCCTAATGGATAAGGCATTGGTCTGCAAAAACTCAGAGATTTGATAAATTGAAAGTTCTGGACACCTCCAAAAGGAGTTGCCCTCCCCAAGTGGAGCCATTGTTAGTCATCAGTAATTTTTGTTGATATCAAAGGATGACTAAATTATGATCCTAGATTTCTAGAAACAACGTTTGAGAAATATTGTGATTTCTAGAAATCTCATTGCCTTCATTATCATAAGTTAACTATTTTCACTATATTTTCCTCTCTCTACCTCCTAAAAAGTCTACCCCAATGCTGCAAAAAGGTGATTTTTCTCATTTGGCCTATTTTCTTCATTTCATCACCTCACCTCACTTTCATTCATGTCCTTCTTCCTCTGAAAATCCCAATTTTCCCTTTCCTCAAAACCCTCATAAACCCCATTCATTCATCATTTTTCCTCTGAACATATTAAAAAATGTAAAAAATTCCTTTTTACATTGTTTAAAGCTAAGCTTTAGCATATCAGGTCCTTTAAATTATGCATAAAACCCTGTTTTTTGTATAAAACCCGCTCTTTTAAAGATATAGACCTTAAGCCCTTTTTCTCTTAGCCCCAGCCCCCTTTGCCCGCATAAGACCTCGACCTCCGCTATCCCTTAGACCCTTCCCCATTTGAATTATACCTCCGCCCCTTTCATTTTATTAAACCCCCCAAACCTTATAAAACCCCCCCTTAACTTTTGAAATATTAAGAGCGGGCCTTGCCTTTTCATTACACCTGGCCCCTCCATAAACCATATAAAATTAACGCATTTCGTTAATTTTTTAAAAAAGGCCCCAGGCCCCACCCTACATTATAAACCCACCATCCGACCACAACCTGCCATATTTCCTCCACTTCCGCCACCTGATCGACCGTTGATCCAAGCCTTGGACCTCAATCCAACGATTGTCGCTCCTCGCCTTATTAAAAATAAAATCCCCCATCAAACCTTAGAAAAGGCTTCATTTGCCCTTTATTTATTTTAACCCTGGGCCCCGCCTTCCACTATACCCCACATCCATTCAGATTACGCCACCTGTCCCCGGGCTCCACTCCCGAAACCGGCTTGCCACTCCCTTGAGCCATTCCACACCATTGATCTCCAAACCTGAGATCCAACGGCTCAAGATGTATATTGCAAATAAAGTGGTGTCGGTTTTAAATTTTTGAGACCTGCGCGAAATGGGCGGTTTCGCCCTACCACGTAGTAATCTCCTAATGGTATCACATCTGTTTCACGCAAAACCACAAACCACATTCTATCCACGTGATAAACTACTTGTGGTTTTCCAAAACCACCTCCCTCCGCACCATTTTTCAAAACGTTCCCGTTCTCATTTCGCCTAGTTCCGCCTTCGCAACCCTCCCTCTTGCACCCTCTCCTCCTCTGTAATCACCTCCTGACAATTCAAAACCCTGAAAAACGCAATGAAACCCTCTCCCACATGGATTTAACTAATAATTTATGTTTTGTGCAGGTCTAATGGTGGAAAGGCCCACCAAGCTGCCTTCCCACCGGCCCAAGATAATTTGAATTAAAGTATGGATGACGATCCAGAGGTTGATTTTATTATTTGAATGGCCAGGGGCAAAAATTTAAGCTCCAACACCAGTGGAACACGATTAGTGGATATCGTAAAACCCTCCAGCACATTAGCAACATGTCCCTGCACAAAGAAAAAACAAAGATAGTAAGCCAGATGGAAAGGGAGACAATCAGAGGATTGTGATAAAGAAAAATAGGATTAAAAGGCTAATCAGGTATCAAAGACAAAAATATAAGGATTGGCCACACGGCAGAGATTAAAGACAAATAAAGACAAGCAGGCGAAGATCAGAAGATTAAAAGTAAAGGCCAAAATAACAGACGGTTAGCCAGTCAAAGCAGTAGTCAAAGAAAGAAAGAAGACAATGCAAAGACAAAAAGGATAAAGGAAAAAGATCAAAAGATAAATAAAAATATTAAAAACAGAACATAGATCAAACAGATTGAAGAAAATATGATAAAAATCAGATAGTCAAAAGCATAAATACAGAGTTTAAGGCCTAAAAAACAGATATTAAAGATAAAACAAAGGGCAGATTAACCCAAGACAAATTCAAATGACTTAGCCTTTGGCAGTGACTCTTCTCAAAAGATATTTGTGCCACCTAGTGATTTGTTTCCTTCAATAAAGCATTTAACAGTTATTAGGCTGAGTCGAAGATATTTATATCTGCCAGACAGTTATTGTAAAAGTTATGAATAGGCCTTAAAGTCAAACATTTCACCTATTTTTTCGTAGGAGTTAAGATAGGAGTTATTTTTCAGAGAAATATCTGCAGATATTCCTGCCTTGAGACTTGCATGGTCTTCAAAGTTAGGAATTCATTAAATCTGTAATAAATGACACTCAAACCCTAGATTAACTTCACCTCCTCATTTGTAGCATAAATACTACATCTAAACTCATTATCTTGTTGGAATTTTATGACTCTTTGAAGTAATACATAGTCTTTTGGAAGTTGAAAATAAATTGAAGTCTTGGAACTTGTGGATGCCCTGATTTGTTTGTTGATGGAGGAGGCTAGATCATTGGATCACTGAGCTTGGTTTTTGGTGAAGTGATTCTAATCTGTTATTTTTATTTCTTGTTTTCATTATGTTTCCACCTTTCTATGTTGTGGTAGAATAAAATTTTTAGGCTAAGAAATGTCTTTTGAAAGCACCTTAGTTTTGTTTATTCTTCACTGCCTTAATGTTTTCTTCTACTAGGATATTTTAAAGAATTATTAATTTCTCTCTAAACCCCCTAAGCTTGTTTATTTCATAAATAGTTGAATACAATTGGTATCAAGCATGATTTATGGTTTTCCCTGCTTACTTGCTGCCACTTAAACACTATTTTTGAAGTCTCTCTCTAAAGTACCATTCTTTAAAGTCTGCCAAAGAGGTTTTGTTTCGATCATACCCTTTGTACTTGCTTAACTAATTGTTTTAGAGATCTTCGTAACTATAATCAAGGATGTTTAGGAATTCCATCTTCTCTTATTAAAATTATATGTATGTCTTAAGTGTTTTTTGTCCTTGAAGGTGAAATCACTAGAAGTTAAATGAGTTTCTCGCCTTCTATATTTCATTGGAAAAGTTTGTCTTGAATTATTATCTGCTGAAGTGTGGATTGTAGAATTTATGGTTTTCCCTGTCTATTGATTGCCTCTTCATGTTAGTGATATTTAAGTCCCTTTGTTGAGAAGTACATATGATAAAGGATTCTTAATTTCCCTTTACCCTACTTTTCATTCTTATAATTGATGTCCATCTGATTACCCCTAAAAACTTGAAGATCCACTGACCATGTTAGATTTTCCCTATGATGCTCTCTGATCCATTGATGAACTTATCATGACTTCCATTTGACTCCATTTCCCAATGACTTATATATTTCCTCATTCTACCTATGGTTCTTGATCATTATACCCAACCAAAACAAACAACAAAACCTCACACTTAATAACTAGCCTAAAATCAACCCTATAAATCAAACAAATTCATATCCTTTGCAAAACAAATAGAGAGATCCCTCTCTGAGTTCAGGAAGGCTAGGTCCTAGGGCTCCAAAGACTGGTTCCATGTTGCCTTGTCATTTGGTATACCAATCTACCAAATCATGGGACACCAACACCTCCTAAAATACATTTGTATAAGAACATATGAGTTATAATCCCAGGTGTGGATGTGTCAGAATCCCTGGTGTAGATGTGTTCATTTGTATAGTGATATATCTACAATGCACTTGCTATGATATCTCCACTAAAAGTGACATCATATGCTCCATCTATCACATGTGGAGCTTCATATAGTAGCATATTTTCAAATATCAACCTTTATTTTTCTAAAAAATAAACTCCAAAAGAAAGAAATAATGTCTCAGGCACTGCATAAGAACATAGTGTGGCCAAAATGCATGATAGTTTCTGCTATTTATAGGAATATTATGTCCACTAAGTCAGATGAGAGCTACATAACAGAATCTAACATTTATTGTCTCAAGTCACACCTTCAATGAAATTAAGATCCATTTTTAAGAATTACAATCTAGGAAGACTAGCTGAAAATTGCAGAGTTTTAACAAAGGTTCTAAGCACAAACATAGAAAATTCTAAGCCAAATTAATCATCAATATATTGGTGATTAAACAAGAAAATACCTTTGCATCTGAAAGGCTCTTTTCGAAAACATGCATATTTCCCATCCAACCAAAATGTATACTGCAATGTTGCACTTCCACGTGCACATAGCAGATAAGAGACAATAATCATATCAAATGGAAGAATACAGATAAAAAACTTGGGTCATACAATTGATGTGCAAGAAATTTTTTTAGATATGGTTTGAAAAATCTTGTACACTCTCTTCATGTTGAAGATGAAACTATTTTCATCCTTACCAGAGTATATGTTATTTAAATTAACTATTCATAAGAAGAAATGCATTTGAAACCTTTCCAACAACCAGGCTATGAACATCAATAATCCATGTTAGGGGAGCATTTGAAATCATCCTAGAAAATACAATATTTCCATTTCAAATGCAACTCTAAGTACTTAAAAAACAAATAACTTCCTAAAATTAGATAATATAGCAATCCATACTATTTTCGGTCACTTGCAACTTATGAAATCAACCCTGTTAGAATGAATTATTAACAAAAGTGTACGGAAAGAGATCACTTTACCTGCACATGAGAAACATCCCTAACAACAAATATGGTTGTATAAATTCTTTAGATCTACAATAGACGGTCGAAAAAAATGCAAAAAAACCCAGATCTATGTAAATAAAGTAGCTAAACAGTAAAATGAAATAATATTTTCTCCAAATATCCAATGGGCAAGATGAGAATTATAAATAATTTTTTGTATTATATTAACACCTAGGAAGGGAAATAAAAATGATGTTACTAGTCCCCCTCAATGGGATGAGTTCTTGGCTGTCCTCAAATGCTTCAACTTCAAAGTTTCTCTCTCAATGGTGTAGAAAACCCAAGACATGTAGAACCCAAAGGGAGCTCAATAAGAAAAAAGAAAATAAAAGTAATCAAAGTATGACAATGATAAGAGGATCAAAGTCCGACCGTGATAAAAGGATTGAAGGTAAGAAGTGAATGGAAAAACCTCCTATTTATAACAAAATATTGAGTTATCCTTAGTAACGGTGCATAGTAAAATATTATTTACCAAGATCTAGATCTAACTCCTTGGAATATTTTATTATATTTTATTGGAGGGAAAAGGAATTTAAATTGGTTAAATCCATTTATTTAGAAATAATCAACAAATAAAATATTTATTTATCATTTCAAGGATGGGATCAAGGAATAATTTAACAAATAATTTTTTATTTTATTATTCCTAAATGATTTAGTCAAATTTAAAAAGGAATTTTAATTAAATAATGATTTAATTAATTATCCCTAGAGAATAATAAGATAAATAATGATTTAGCTAATTATTTCTCATTAATTGGGTTAAATATGACCAAGAATATTATAAACATAGGTTTAATTAATTATTCCAAGAGGATAATCAAATAAATAAGGATTTATTTAATTATTCCTCATGGGGTTTTCTATTTGGACCAGAAATAACTTAATAAATTATGTTTTATTAAATTATTTCTTATAGTGAAAGAAATTTTACTATGGTAAAATTGGTCTTACATGGTGTATTTCGATACATCTAATTGTAAATGGTTAGATGACCAAAAATTGGTGTAACAGATTGCCCCCAACGTGCGAGCGTTAGGAGCTAATCGTATGACCGAAGTATGTTGTAATAACACAATCACTAGACACCGAAGAGGAGTCATAGAGAGAGAGATATGTAAGCGAAGTGAAGCGAGAGAGGACGATAACCCTGAGGGGGAGAGACCGAAAAAGGCAAGACTCCTTTAATTTTTGGGTACCTATTCTGAGTGAGGCGAGGGATGCATACCTATGCCTGCCAAGATGACAAAGTACAAAGAATAATGGTTCACCAAGTAAAATGAGACTGAGCTATAAAATACATGATATGTTGGTGCAAACATGGGCCAGACAAAAATATAATGGATCCCACATACATACTGCGCCTATGACAACAACCAAGACTGAATACAATAATATCCAAGTACATGAGATATAAAAACAACTAGAGAAACCTTGATAAACATGAAAGGGATATGAAAATATCAATGGATCATCTAAGTGATACATGCATGTTGTAGGCTGCAAGTGGTTGGGGTTGAAACCATCAAAGCTACAGAGTTGCATCTGAGGCTATAGAAGAAAATGAGGTCATCCGGGCATGTGGGGGGCTATTTGAAGGGCCACCCCCTCATGAGGTCTGAAACATCTCACACACACCCGGGAATCATTGGATCAATCTATTGGATCACCTAACTATCGAGTATATGAATCTCGATCATGCTGAAGTGGAGAGGATGATAAACAATCAAGTCAAAGGGAAATAAGGAGTCCCTTTGCCTGATCTGAGGCACCGAACAATAATGGAAGTTGGAACCATGATACATTTCCCTCTATACCTTTCTTCTGGAATGGATGTGTTGATGTCGACAGAAGGAGTTCTGCCATAGGTGAGGAAATGAGGGTCATCAACTAAGGCATGAGGGAACATAATAGAGTGACTGATGGATTGACACCAGTGATGATGATGGAATGGGATATACTGAGTAGCAAACAAATGACTTCCCTTGTTAGAGCATGAAAAACATGGATGACGTGGCAGTGATTGACTCGACTCATGAGGGGATGGGGGACAGTGGGACTAGAGGCCAAAATGGGCTACACAAGAGAGAGACAAGACATGAATGGATGGGATACTGTAAAAGGAGCCAAAGGGACTTGGGACAGACTCCATGACTGCGATGATGACTCAACTCGGATGCTTTGATCAAGGGCGACTCAACGATGTTGCCACATAGAATAGGCCCGGTGGGGACCATAAAAACATGAGTAAAAGAAGGTTACTCATGACGAAAATCGACACACATGTCGAAAAGTATGAAGGCTAAGTGGTGCCACAAGTACAAGTGGCGCAGGTGAAAAAATTAGATTTTGAGAGGCGGAGAAGTGACCCTTCTTGAAAAAAAAAGGCTTCCGGATGAAGCATCAAATCACCAAAAACATTAGGGGGATCCGGACTTGCCACTTTCGTTTGTTCGATCATGGGGACCAGATGGTAAGTAACAAGTTGTTATATTTCATGATTCATTTAAAGTTTTAGAATGATGTATATGGTACTGATTTGTTACTTTTGGTATGCAAATATAGCACCGGTGAAAAAGGCCGAGTATATGGGACGACCCACAACGCTAGGGGCTACAGAGTCTAGCACAACTAGAGGAGATGGTAGAGCTGATTTAGAGGCACTATTGGAGGATGTCTGCTGCATATTCAAGTTGTTGATGATAGGGGTATCAAAGTGCGGCTGGCAAGATCTAGATGACCACTACATTGAGGCATGTGTCGGGCTACCCTCAGAGTGGCAAGGGGTCATGCGGCGCATGGCGATGGCCGGGAAGGGTATGCGGGATCTGCGAGTTGTAGGAGCCAAGCCATTGGCTCGGGACCCTCCAGATAGTGATTAGATGTAGGGGCATGAGGTGCCCCCAGTTGTTATTTTTGTAACATGCTATGGTCATGTCGGATGTATTAGAGTAGAGGACTCCAAAACATTTATAAAATTTTGGACACATAATATGGGTATGCATATTTTTATATAAAAGGAGTATGTGGCTTGCCACTTGTTTATTGTTATTGTCTTGTGTTAAATGTATGTGATAAGTGTCAATTTAGAATATTGTTTGCGATGCTATCTACATAGTCATTTTGGGCTCTAGGTACATGACTGAATGTAATGGTTTCAAATTCATGCATTAAGATCTTCACTCGTAAATATCTTCTAAAAAGGACATGGTTATGCACACGATATACACCATTCAATTGTCTGACAAGCAACAAGGAATCTAATGAACACGAAGATGAAATATGCATTGGTCAAGGGAATTGACTAGAAAACTTATTTCTGCATCATATTCGGGCTGATTATTGGTGGCAGATCCAATACATACGTCATTGGAAAGGAATAATGAATTTATGGGGGTAAAAATAGCCTAGCTTGTCGAGGCTAGATTCCACGAGTAGCGACTTGCACCGTCGGCATAGCCGATGTACGGTGTGGATGAAGGATCCATTTGAATGGCGTCACAAGACAATATAGGAGAAAACGATGGACAATGCAAGAAACTGGCAGAAACAAAACACACATGGGGGATGCTATGGGTAAAATTTATATGCCCCTTACACTTGTTAAAGATATGGTCAATACATGGTGTAGGGAAGTTGTCTTAGGGAAAAAATTTACTCAGGTCATGAAATTCCATATAGACATGAATGGTGTCTATTTTCTTGAGAATGGGATAGGAATAACCATCTTTCTTGAGCTTATCAAGTGCGGTTCTTGGGCATCTCTGAATAGGACCTGGAGGAAACACTTCAGAATTGATTGAGTAGCTTGGACTAAGCCTCAATTTCTTCCAGGGCGTTATGTGCCCCCAAGGCAATGTTTGCTTCGTCGAAAGCATCGGGTGTAGGAATGGGATTTATAAACCAATCGACCTCATTTGATATGAATTATTTAGACTCCACATCATAATGGTAATGGAACTGCTGTGGAGGGAAGTATGCAAGGTGGTTCATGTCATCCCAAGGAAATTCAGGGGAGGTCATTTCTTCCATAATGTCTTCATCAGAATGAAATATGGGGGGACTGGAAGAAGAAAGACCACGTGATGTGGTGGGGCTAACTGACGCATCATCATGAGAGATATGGTTCAGATACGTACTACTATAGAGGGTAGACGAAGAGATAGTAGATGAAACATCTACCGATGTTGAGCCCAAGGTGGTCGCCGAAGGATGTTCGGTCGAAACAGAAGGGAATGCCCTGGAGGGGTTTTCCGCCAAGGATCTCATGGATGATGAGAGATAGAGGATAGTGGTCAAAGTTTATATCATCTTGACATCAGGTGGAGGTATGATAATGTCCTCTGGTATAGGCTGAACCAAACGCATGAGTAAAGGAGTAGCGGGTTCACTACATTTAGCCTCGATTTGGTAGATGACTTCAAGGGTGTCACGAAAATAATCGAGACGAAGACAGAGGTGAGAATAGTGGCCATAAAGTTAACACAAAGCACAAGGGTGATTCATGCACAACGTTTTTATTTTCTGGGCTGAATCATGTAAGGTAACATGGACCTCCAGGATATCGGATTCAAGAAATGTTTCGTTGACCATAGGTTTGAGAAGAGGAAGTTCCAGACAATTTTGGGTGAAATTCCCAACAACATTAGACAAAGTGCACATAGATGACTTCTTTGGAGGCTTAGGAGGAGTAGGAGTTGTTTGGGAAGCCTTATCCTTAGGTTCCTTCTTTCTGGCTTTGCCCCCCTGACTATATGCTTTTGCAACAAGAGTAGATTCCTGTTAAGGTGGCTAAGGCATTGAAGCAAAGGTAGGAGTCGTGGCAACCGGTTGGACCGGGGTCAAAGAGGTATAAGGTTTGAACTGACTAGATTGGGTTTCGGCTGTGGGATTGATGTACTAGACTGGGATCCCCAGGGTCAAATTGGGAAGGCTCAAAATAGCCATAACAGGCACTGAAAATACTCCAAAAGGGGGAGCTAGAAATGGTATTTGACCAGAGGGGCATTGGCCTGGTAGAATGGCTCCCAACTGGTTAAGGCTAGGGGGAACTGTTCCTGGTTGATAATGAGTGGAAAAGACACCAAAAAAAGAGGAAGGTACTTGAAAGGAGGGCCCTATAGGGTCTGTCGATTGACCACCAGTAGGTTGCAGAGGCATAGGCTGCTGAGTAGTTGAACTAGACTACTTATGGCTAGTCTGAGATGATTGCATCATGCAAACATTCGACGAGCTAGGATCTGCAGAAAGAAGGGGGGTGACCAGGGAATGCACCAAGTAAGGTGGAATATTTATAGACTTTAGGTGAATCATTGGTAAGAGGTCTGGCTGCTTGTTTATCAGCCACCATAGATATGATAGACTCAGGGGAGATCTGATACTTCGATTCGTAATATGTCAACTGATCAATGGTAATGATCTTTCCATTTGGAGGAAAGCTCATCTTACGATGAACCATGGATGCAAAATCAGACATTTCATAGGTGTAGCTATGACCCAACAGGATGTTGTAATCCAAGGGGGCACTAATGACTTCAATGTCAATACAAAAATTCTTTCCCGCAAGAGTGATGGGATAATTGCGGTACATGCCAAGGGGCTGAGAAGAGTGATCATACCAAGCACGCAAGGTGATGGTGGATGGGGCTAACTTTGGTGATCTGAGTTTATTCCAAATAGAGATGGACATTACACAGGTGGATGCACCCTCGTCAATGATACATCGTGAGACATGGGCATTATGAATACTGACTAGTATTTGGAAGGCGACAAATGAAGGTAAGGGGGGATGTTCTCACTTTTCAACATCAAAGACAATAATAGAGATTTACATTGTGAAGGGCACGAATGGAGGACTTCCAACGTTGACATAGCAACAGGAGATTGTGCTAAGTCATATATTATGTTGTAATTATGGACGGAATTGGAAAAAGTAGTAGTTCGGCATAATGGCCCATTGGGAATCTTGGGAAGGACCTCTGCTCATGGCTGAGGGATCTGTAAAGGGGAATTTGGTGTCAAACTAGACTCTTTGGAAACTTTGGTTTGAGACTTGGTTGCAGAAGAATCAAGTGTCTTGCCATATTGGCGGGACCGAGTTTGAAGGTTGACATCAGCGATCTTAACCACTTCAAAATTCATCTTGAGAATCTGGTAATCAGAGGTACCAAATTGTGAGGGTTGAGGGGCAGCCTGACCTTCAGGGGGTTGGGTAGCCACATATCCTTGCCGAGGGAAAGGATCAGTAAAAAAAATTGGTTGAACAGGCACAATATTTGGAGGAGACAAAACCATGGTTTGATGTCCTCTAGATGCTACTTGTGCTTCCCACTACTGGCACATTTGGGGTTAAAGGGGACAGTCGTGAGTATAATTTCCATTGACACCACAAAATGAACAAGGCTTGTTCGTATGAAGAGACATGTCCTGCTTGGGCCGATTGCCCTGGCGCTGGTTGTTAGTGTTTGGTGGGTTCCCTTGGCGCCCTTGATTACCTTGCGCTGGTTGATTTTGGTTGCCTTTCCTCTTTTTATTGGAATTTTGAGGATCAATTGCGCTTTGCTGTGCATACACCTGACTCAGGGGGGGGTGCTTGTTGCGACGGAGGTTGAGAAGGAATAGGAGGCGGGGATGCTAATGCCAGAGGGGCTGGAGCACAAGTTGTTGATAAGGATAAAAAGGAGGTTTAGAAACATCAGGGTAAACATGTTGAGCAACCGCAGGCCCTGGCATCGGTTGATGAAATGGGGAAAATGTTCTTTGTCCTGGATACATGTTGTCAGGAGGGAAATAAGTGCTAGAGGAGCTAGCCCCTCCCTGAGGGAAACCATAACCCATGGGAGGATGAGTATACGGATGTGAAAGAGATCCATCGATACCATCGGTGGCGTGAGATGACCCCGATGCATTGGCACCACCAGGGGTAGAAATATCTTGTAATAGGATATAAACATAACCAGATTGGGCGTAAATCAAGTCAATTTCAACCCGATTTGGAGAGCTTCTTCCTCTTTCTGAGGAAATTGAGATGCGACATATTTACCAATAGAGGGAAAAAGTGTTTTGAGAAACCAATCCATATATACATGGTCATCGAATGTGGGAGCTCGACATAGGCTCCTCATTCTATGCCATTCTTGGACATGGTCAGAAAGGCGGGTGGCAAAAGTTTGACGGAATGCGGTCAAAAACTCGGTACCGATATCATATCAGAGAGGTAACTGGAAGTAGGACAGAAATGATTTAGCAAGAGTCACAAAAGTGGAATGAGAGGCAGAGGCCTGATCGACATACCATTTTGTAGCATCTCCAGTGAGCGTACGCTGGAATAACTGAAGACAGATAGAGTCATCAGTGATAGAATTGGATGAACACCACATGTGGAAGGAGAAGACGTGATTAGTAGGGTCCTCTCCAATTCTTCCTTTGAACTTATGGATATCATAAGGAAACTTAGTTAGCATAGCAGGCCAACTTAGATCATGGTGTATAAGGTTGTTAATTGGCTGGCTGAAATCGGGGAGGCTCAAATATGCCATAAAAGGTAGAAAGTGAGTAGCCGAGATGATTCTGGTATTGGTTCCACTACTAGAAGCTCCAGAGTTAGGGCCGAGGCTACCACCAGCTTGAGGACCAGTACCTACATTGGCACCTAACATGGTGGGAGAATGAGGTAGAGGAGAACTGGGTTCAGAATCAGAGTGAGGGCTCGATGGACTAGAATCACAGTTAGTGTAGGGACTCAGTGGAGGAATAGCTCAGCATCGACGAGGTGGAGTAAGTATTCCTAACGGAAATTGGGGATGAAGGCCTAGGAGTCTCCGGGATAAACTCCTTTGGGGCACAATGATCGCAAGACACAAGTAACCCAATATTGAAGAGAGATAGACAAAGGCACATAGGGGCAGATAAATTAATTACGACGTTTATGTCTTGGCTTGACAGTGTAAACCAAGCTCTCTTTGCTTTAGGTGTGTGTGTGTGTGTGATGTGTGTGTTAATTTTAAGTAAGCCCAGATGGTTGTATATAAAGAAAAAGAAAAAATGTTGTATAACTGTAAATAAAATTGAAATGATAGTAAAATAAACATCTAAAGATGCATAAATTCAACCCAAACAGAAGGGCTCCCAAGAAACTGTTCTAAAAGGCGGGAAAAACTCACTCAAAACAAACAAGGTGGAAAAAATATATAAGTTCTAAGGGACAGGGATCTAATTACTCAGATCTGTTGAAAAGAGGTGCAGAAAACAATAAGAAACCAGAGGGAAAACTGCTACAAAATGGGAGGCAACAGGTTAAAACCCTAAGGGAAATAAGAGGGAACCTAAGGAGAGGTAAAACAAGACTCAAGAGGGATTTTTGGATGAGATAATAACCGATCTAAATGGATCTGAAAGAAAGAGGGATCAGACCCTGAAAAATGATTGAAAGCGATGAAAAATATCAGACCTCCTACTCAGCTAAACCCTTCCTAGAAAGGTGGAAGCTTATTGAAGCCCTAACGGGATTGTTCCCACTTCAAAAATAAAAACTGAGCATATCTAGGCCTAAAACGGGCGGAGACAGAGGTGATACAACCCTGAACAGTGCTTGTGTCAAACCCTGAAAATTACAGAAAAAACCCTGCAAAAAGTTGCAGCTCGTAGGTATTGACATGTACGCTCCTGAACTCACAGTTTTTTGGCCCAACAGTTACTATCTAAGCCTGAAATCGTAGGTTATGGGCTGAAAAGTGCGAGTTGCACTTCCGGGAGTCTCAGACGGTAAGTTGTAGAAAAATTTTCCATCTGTGGCACGGTTGATACCTGTTACCTACGGAAAACACCCAGAAACATGTGAAAGTTAGATTTTTTATTGTTTTAGGGCATAAATGGTGAAAAACAACATTAAGAGGATAAGAAAGATAGCTGAAGAAAATCCCTAGGTACGTAAGTAGATGGTCAAGCAGGAAATCTGAATAAAACCTTGTGGACTCGCCAATTGTTAGAATGAATTCTTAATGCAAGTGTACGAAAAGAGATCACTTTAGTTGCACAAGAAAAATAGCCCTAAAAAAAATATGGTTGTCTAAATTCTTTATATCTGCAATATACGGTCGAAACAAATGCAAAACAAACCCAAATCTATGCAAATAAAGTAGCTAAACAGTAAAATGAAATAAGATTTTCTCCAAATATCCAATGGACAAGACAAGAATTATAAAGAATTTTTTGTATTATATTAACACCTGGAAAGGGAACTAAGAATGATGTTACCAGTCTGCCTCAATGGGATGGGTTCTTGGTTGTCCTCAAATGCTTTAGCTTAAGAGTTTCTCTCCCAATGGTGTAGAAAACCCAAGACGTGTAGAACTCAAAGGGAGCTCAATAAGCAAAAAGAAAATAAAAGTAATCAAAGTATGATAATGATAAGAGGATCAAAGTCCGACCATGATAAAAGGATCAAAGGTAAGAAGTGAATGGAAAATCCTCCTATTTGTAACAAAATATTGAG
Organism: Pinus albicaulis; assembly: GCA_034641835.2. NCBI lineage: Eukaryota > Viridiplantae > Streptophyta > Pinopsida > Pinales > Pinaceae > Pinus > Pinus albicaulis. Next base: position 383,698,469 of record CM076584.1, read on the forward strand.
TTATCCTTGATAATGGTGCATAATAAAATATTATTAACCAAGATCTAGATCTGACTGCTTGGAATATTTTATTATATTTTGTTGGAGGGAAAAGGAATTTAAATTGGTTAAATCCCTTTATTTAGAAATAATAAATGAATAAAATATGTATTTATCATTTCAAGGATGGGATCATGGAATAATTTAACAAATAATGATTTATTTTATTATTCCTAAATAATTTAGTCAAATTTAGCAAGGAATATTAATTAAATAATGATTTAATTAATTATCCCTATAGAATAATAAGATAAATAATGATTTATATAATTGTTTCTCATTAATTGGGTTAAATATGACCAAGAATATTATTAAAAAGAGGTTTAATTAATTATTCTTAGAGGATAATCAAATAAATAAGGATTTATTTAATTATTCCTCATGGGGTTTTCTATTTGGACCAGAGATAACTTAATAAACTATGGTTTATTAAATTATTTCTTACAGTGAAAGCAATTTTACTATGGTGAAATTGGTCTTACATGGTGTATTTTTATCCATCTAATTGTAAATGGTTAGATGACCAAAAATTGGTGTAACAAACTCTTTCATATAATAAGATCACATTCATCATTATTCAAAACAACGAGGTTAATAGTCTAAACTGGGTCTCCTACTTTCAAGTTCTAAGAACTCTCAAGCCAACTCATTAGGTAATGAAGCCACCACTCTCAATAAAGGGATCTTGATGAAAGGATGGGGTGATTTCATCTTTTAATCCCTTGAGAAACTATGGTTTATGAACTCAAGCCAATTTCCACTTATTAACACATGTTAGCTTCTCTCATATTAGTCTTCAAGTGCAGGTGCGGATATGCAGGGATGTGACCCTAGCTCATTCACATGTGAGAATTATATACTATCCTATCTATTGAATTCTCCCTTTTGTTTTCATAGTGGCAAGGTGGGTCAATTTAGCAGTTCTACTATGAAATTTAGAACAACTCTTGTAGTCTCTTCAACCAAACTCGAACTCGTCTACTATTTTTTTTTTTTTGTGAAAAAATCATAGATTGCAAGGATGCTCAGGAGAGTGAGTGAACTCTTCAAATACATGAAGATATTATCCAATGTAATAGATCCTCTCTTTTCTTAGTGACCTCTAAGGCCATAAAAACGAACATCAATGTGCCACACAGAATGAAACAATTATGAAACTTTCTATCCAACAAAGGAAGACAATGTATGTTTTGGAAGCAAAATGTAGTGTGATTAACAACATGGTCATCAACCTCGATAACTATTCACACTTCACAACCTCAAAACATATACTTTCAATCAACTTTGTCTAGGTAGATCTGAAAAGAGGAGGAGATAGTGTATTAGATGAAATATGGCATGGGCATTGAACAACAAAATTCTCTTCCTTCAAATGTTGGTCAAGAGGAAGCTAACAACCTCCATGTATTTCAGTAATCCTCATGTTTTTCAAAGTAATTAGATGTTTATTTTAAGTAGTATACTTACAAGAACAACTAGAATATAATAATCATAGACACTGAGCAAACTCTCTTTTGTGACTCATAAGTTGTCAATTTGTATGATACTCTATAACAATGTTATCAGAACTGGACCAAAGTGGTCAAAACTAGTTGATCCAATCGATTGAGAGAAAAAATGGTTTGAACCAGTTTGGATTCATATTGATGCACATGAATATATATGTTTTTTTCTTTAAAATTGGAATATTTATGTGTTTTTTGTTGATCAATTTTTTGGTCCAGTTTTTTTTCTAGTCCTAACCAGTCCCGGTCCTATAAGAAAAAAAAAACATCAAAGTTGCATCTTCCAATTTAGCATGCTTTGCCTTGACCAAGTTACAACCAACCAAACTAAGCTCCAAATCAAACATCGATCCCAAATGTTTAATGTGCATCCAACCCCAAATTCCAAGTCTACAATAATGACAATGATAAAAAAATTTAGAAATAAATAATGTGTTCATGACTTAAATAAAATAGGAGAGATAACATTGACAACAAGCATGTGCATGAAAATCAGAAATCGAAAATGTGATGAAGCTTTTATTCTATGCATAGTCATATTTGCATAGAAACACAACCATCAAAGATGGAGGCATGACACATCGTATGAAATGATGTTGCTTCCATTCATAATGATAACTCACTCCAAAATTAACAAGCAACCTATATACAAGCCAAGTTTGAGTTGAGAATTATAGTTGTAGTAGGCAATTGGTTGAAAATGAGAGAACCCCTTAAAAAGAAAAACAAAAGTTGGGAAACATAACCATTTAGACAACTATTTAGGACTTGCAAACAAGGACTTCCTAATCACATATGTCTTCATAAGGATTACCTCAAGGCTTAGGACTATGAACCACTTAAGGGTAATTACATTATTATCACAGAATTATAAAATTTCACTGCATCTATAGGTCATGAAAAAAATTTGTATATCAATTGTGTGGGATACTTACAACAATATCTCGCATTTTCTCAAATAATATTGACTTCATTGGATCTTTTCCAATCCACCGACATAGCTCTATTGTCAGCCCTTTAGAAGATGCCAACACATTTCGAAATCATCTTCAAAATTTTCTTGGGGGGGGGGGAATTTTTTTGTCCCAAATTCACTAGAAAGAAAATCAAGTGAACATCATCACTAGTCATATCCAAACGTTGGATACCCAACCCAGGTAGAAAATCATCTAGAAAAACTATTTCTATGATGATCTCAAGCTTCAAAAATGTTGAAACGAGTTAGGTTTACAAACCAAGTCACATTACTACAGATTTCAAATTCGATATTGTAAAAATTGAAGGGCAGTACCTGGCAGCCTGAAAAATGACATCAATAGTAGGTACCACTGGCTTTGCAACCTTATTTTTTACAGCCTTTTCCATTTTTTCTTGAAAGAGATACAAGTTTTTGCAATATTAAATCCAAAAGAAATGACTATATATTTTATTGCATTCATAATTTCAGACATCATATGAAATCTACAAGATAATTGGATAGACACTTTGAAATCATTTCAAACACTCCTTAAAATTTGATATGTTTAGTGGTGCTTCAATGACGACGTATTGCAGTTTCAAGATAAAGGACCATAAATTAAAGACTGTAATAAAGTCATCATTGCTTGAGAGAAGATGGCATTCCAAGGGCATTTGCATATGTTGAACCACCCTCAGTAATACCTCTAGAAGTTGTCATGAGTTTTTCTAAAAATATTTCAACAACACCCCTAATTCCAAAAACCATTGGCTGCTTATTCATTACTTTAAGCACTGAATTGCATGCTTGGAATCCAAACATCATTTGAGATAAAAATTTCTATGGAAAATGCTCCACTCTTCTAGAATTGAAACCTTTGACTATTACACAAACAAAAATTTCAGATTGTGTGCCAAATGTATCCATATATATAAGTTGCAAAAGACAATACTTCAAAAAAAATTAGCAACATTACCATTCATAATTTAAATTTCAAACTTAATATTGATAGTTAACTGCATTCAAATGTAAAATAAAAGTTCTTAGTGGGCCTTTTTAGCACTATTTTGTTGTACTTCGGTTATATGTCCAGAAAGGAGTAGTTTCTACTAGAAGAAGGTGTGATGCATATGGATTATCCATAAAGAAAATAAGGGATTTGTTAAAATTATAAAATTAAATACTGACGAGGATCTTGTCAAACGAAATACTTACCAAGCCTTTTATTTTTGGTTATGCCTTAAAATTAAGGATCCAAAAAGTTGGTAAAATGTGCCTATAGGCTATATGCATGTAATCTGATTCTTGAACTAAAAAAATTAACTCAAAAAGGCTACAAGAATACAACACATTGAACAAATTATCATACTAAATTTTAAATAGATTAACAGATTGGTGGTGAAACAATATTACATGAAATGAAGTCTACAATCACCATGTCTATGTATTTTACTCTTACAATAAAAAGGTTTGTATTTCTAACAAATGAACATGTTGAATTAACAGAAAAATGTTTCCCATCATAGCTAGAACATATAGATGAGGAGTGGTGTAATCCAGATTCAGATGTTTGTTTCCGTTTGTTGTGGTTTTTTACAGAAAGGCTTAAACTGATCCCGATGCTTTTTAATGGCATACCTTCAGTCCAGTGAACCAAAGAACCTATGGGTAAGACATGCTTTCTCTTTAGGGTAGGAAGAGGCAGAATAATTAGATTTTTCCATTCAACATCCAGCCTCCCCTTCCAAACCCCTTTTTTTTTATCTTTTGGTAAGGGTGATTTGAAGAGTGACCGTAGGCAGCACGCGCACAAATGGATATAGCAGGATGATCTAAACTTCGTTAGAACTCCAAAATGGAAAAATAGGGTGAGAGCATTAGGATTTGAGCCCTAATCTCAAATCCAAACTGTATACACCCATTAACATAACCAAAATTTGAGTAAATAACATGGTGAATGGACATAAATCCTTGGACACATCGCAAAAGCCAATATGAACAGTACTAGAAACCCCTTATTTTTCATCCTTTTTTCTTGCCGTACAATGTTATTCATTAAATAAATCCATGGTTTTTGTTAGTGTCAGTATTTTCATACTACCATCAATGATCAAAATTACTCTTTTCATTCTCATTTTAGGTGTCCCACTCTGAAATTTTAATATCATTCCATTAGTTCATGCTAAAAATTGTTTCACTGACGGTATTCCTAGTCATAAAATCTCACTCTCCCTCACAAATTCTCATTTTCTGGCCCACCTTCATGTCTTGTTGAGCATAAAAACACTTTTGAAAAGCTCATTTCACTATGTCTTATCTTAGTCAAAGTCAACCATGAAATCAAAGTCATCCAAGGTCCCATTAGGTCATTAGGTTTCAAGGTCCAAAATGCATCATTTCATCTCAATAAGGCCAGGAAAAGGTGTGAGAGTGATTCAATAAACATTTCATTATCATTTTAAGAGCATTATCAACATGTAAATATGATATTTTAAAGTTGTAATTATGGTTTCAAGTATGATTTTCATACTCAAATGTAATTATTTTCAAAAAACAAAGTTTTTGTTTAATTCATTTTTTTAAATGTAATTTTATGCTTCTTATTTGTAATAAGTAACTTCCCTAAAATATTTCAATTCCAACTTCCATGCCAAGTTGAATATCACAACTAAATCAAAGTGATAAGTGTCAAACTCCAGCAACTTCATCCTACAAAGAAGAAAAAGTCAAAGAAAAAGCATATTCAACATGCTTTCAAAAAGTGTGAAAAAACATAGGAAAAGTGGGTTTTTGGATCTAAATCTAAAATCACTCAAGTATTTAAGACTCCTAGACGTCAAATTCAAATTCATTTCCCTCTTATTTCATCTAGCAAACAACTTAGGAGAGAAAAATTTGCGATTTTTTGAGCAAAATTGAGAAAAATAGAGCAGAAGGGCGCTTATCCTCTTAGTGTTGTGCGTACTATCTTAGCATTTCACTTATCCTCTTAGCGGTGTTCTTATGCTCTTTGCATTGCACTTATCCTCTTAGTGATGTGCTTATTCTCTTGGCGCTGCACTTATCCTCTTAGCGTTGCGCGTATGACCAGAAAGGATCAAAAACTCGTCAAAGTTGTAAAAAATAGCCCCCAGACTTCAACAATCATTCTTCAAAATTCCAATCAAGCAAGTAAGTGACTTTTACATCATTTTCCTTTTCATCAAAGTAATTTTGAATGTGTGAGTTGGTTAAAGGAAAATTTGGTGTCTTCTTGAATGTGAAACCAAAGTTTTTCTCCCGTGCACTCATAATTCCCAAAATCCCATTTCCCTTACACTCAATACCATCCCTACAATGTTAAAATTTATTCTCAAATCCATGTTATCATAATACATATCCCTTAACACTATTTCCCATAACATTCCCTTTCCCCATATCCTATCCCCAAATTCACCTTCCACACTATCACCTACTTCCCTAGGGTTTGAACACAAGCACACCATGGCAGCAGAAGGAGAACATAACAGATCACATAGTGAGGAAGAGGAAACAAAAGCTAGGAGGTCATTTCAGCTGCCACAGGGATCCCAAACGTTGGGGAAAGGTGGTTCAAAAAGAGTGATTTAGAAAATCAACACTTTGAGCCCTTTTTAAAACCTAGATACAAGAATCAGAAAAAGAGGATGTTTCCTTTTTCCTACCTCCTCGATAGATTTGCACCCATGATGAAGATAATCATGAAGTACTTTACATGTGAAGTTATATTCTCAAGGTTCTATACCTATCACATCTGGCTCCTAATGCATTTCACTAGGGTAAGGATGCTCAATATACCTTACTACCTTTTCCAGAGTGTTGAAAATATGGCTTTTATTTCCAGAAAAGGGAGTATGAACACCAAATGAAAGGTATTTTCCATCATTCCCTTATCAAAATATTTGTTATTTACCATCTCAATGAGCTCAAAATTGCATGGGATACCTTCATAACCCATAATATCTTTAGAGATCCTCCTACTTAGCATGCCCAAAATCTGCCTTCATCATCTCAGCCATCCACTTCCATCCCTCCATCTTAGCCTACTATACATTCACCATCATCATATTAGTCCTCTTCATCCACTTCACCACCATTATCTTCATCCCACACTAAGGTTGAATCCCCTATCAAAAATGAGATATACGAGGCAGAGAGGTATAGTATGGTTGAGGTTGAGCCATTGTCAAAAACCTACTAGACAAGCCACAGATATGTGTTTGCTCCACACATAGTGGCAGGGGCCATGTATTCTATATCAACAAAACAAGTGGAAAAAGGTAAGGGAAAGTTTATTGAGACAGAAACTCAGCCAGAGGTGAAACATGATGAAAACCTCCATGAGTCTGAGCATGAGTTTTAGTTGGTTGACCTAGGTGATGATGATGACAGCCATATCGTTAACATGGCCATCAAAGGTAAGGATGAAAAAATCATAGACCTCCAAACCAGCCTTGACATATCCAAATATGTTATAAATTTCCTTGAGCAAGAGAATGAACAATTGAAAACCAAACTGGTCATTGATGAGGTTAAGTTTTACACTGCTCAAAGAGAGGCTCAAAAGGCCAAAGTCATGCTAGATGAAACACTGAAGAGGTATGTCTTAGTTGGTGAAGAAAAAGAACAAGTACCAAGACAGAGACCTAGAACTAGAGGGCTGAAAAGAGCTCTAGCTATAGAAAGGCAAAGGGAAGTTGAGCCTGCTCATCAGCTAACCCTAAATGAGTAGCTTACTATAGAGATCAATAAGAACAGGGAGCCATGTCTTGATAGAGACAATAAAATCTTAGAGAAGCTGCTAGCGAAGGAAAATAAGGATAATGACTTGTTGAGGAGGAAAGTCAAACATCAAGCACGGAAGGAGAAAATTGCATTGGCCAAGCTCAAAAGAGCCAATGCCAAAATTGAAGCTCTCACTCATCAAAATGACAAGGACAGGTTGGAAATACTTGTCAAGGCTTCATTGCAAGCCTAGCCACATCATCAACACCCTTTCCAAAAATTTTGATGCAAGTTGCAACATTTTTTTCAAAGCTGTACATGATTGTGTTTTTCTGCAAATGCAAATATCAGAAAAACGGTCATAAGCATAGCACCCTTGGCATTGCACTTATGTTTGGGGCACATTTTGAGAGAAATAAAACCACCATGAGATTTGTAATGACATATACATCTAGAAAACCACTTTTTCAAGATTGATTTGCAGTTTCAGGAGGTGAAAAAGGCAAAAAACCACCAAAAAAACATGTTTTTGCCCCTGTTTTTGCCTAGGCGTTGCGCTTATACCAATCTTGGGAGATTGCATTTTTGAGGGGTCAAATCAACACCATTTTCAGAACTGGAGGCATATTTAGAAAGAGGATAGGATAATATTTACAAAAAGTTATCCTAGACCCACTTTGGACACCTTTAAGACATCCAAAAGTGGCCTTGAACATGGAGGGCGCTTATGACAAGAAAATGGCGCTTATGCTAGTTTACTCATTTTTTTGGTTTTGCACTGTAATTTTTTCTTTTACCTTAATAAATGACTTTAATATCAATTTAATTCATCATGGTAAATGTAATTATGTAAAATATAAGTTACCTAGGGGTAGATCCATTGGTTACACTTATCCTTTAGTGAAATATGAATTAGTTTGAATGTAATGAGGAGTGAGTCACTTCGACGATTGTACACTTTAGCTATCAGTTTCAATTTTTGTGGATTCCTTCCTCACCTCATGGATTCAACCCCAGAGGATGAGTAAAGGTTTTTTTAATGTCTATATCTTCCCTTTCTTCACTCTTATCAAGGGTTGGAATCGGTTTGTATGTTTTCTTATTGATTAAGGAACTTTTGTACTCAGTTTTGCCAGATAATAAAGAGGAGTTGCAGCTATTTTATGGGATACTTGTGGTAATGATGTTTATGATTGTATTTTTTTCAGTTTCATATGTTAGAATTTATTTTATTCATGTTCACTTCATTTCTATGGTATGATCGCTTTCAAGTTTGATATTCAGAATACATGCTTTCTCATGCTCTGTTTTGGGGAATTGATCATAGTTTTTCCATTTTCCTCTGTCTAAGAAGAATACATCTCCCATGATCTTCCTATCTTCTCTTCAGTCTCAACACCATTCCATCACAATCATCTTCAAGTGATAATCCTTATGCCTACCTTGCCCCATTGATCCCTGCAACCCTGTCTCATTTTCCCTGACCTAACTCCCTTGACCTAATTTCTTCATCTAGTGATACCCAACCAAAATCAAATCAAATAAAAAAACCCTTGCACTGAATGTCTAGCCTAAAAACCCTAATTTCTCCAAACCTCCTGCCTATGACCCTTTTGGAGAGAGCCCTCTCTGATTTGATAGGGCTAGTAATCAAGTCAAAATCTTGGTCTGTGGTTACCTATGTTGGGATTCCTTCTTCAGCCTTAGGAATCTGGTAGAGTGATAACAGTTCTTAAATGTTGTCACATTAATAGATAAAACGAAATTGCACACTTCATCTTGCAAAAAAAACCTAACAGTGGACTACAATCAAAACATCCTAACCCCATAAAGAAAGAAAAGACAAAAAAATAGTCATAGTCTAATCATAATTCGCCCATTAACACATCGCTAGATCACATACCTGAAGCAAAAAATATCTGATATCCATAACTGATTTTAACACCATTTTAATGCGCTAAAAATAGGCCTCTGTGAATCAAAACACCCATTTGACATGAAAAACATTTAAAAATTACTTCCATTTATGTACCTAAAATCTATTCTAGAAGAAGAGGATGCATCTTTCATACCCCATAACAAAATAACCATAACCAGAACCACGCAAGGAGGCTTCATTGCACTACCCAATAGACTGGGGGTGAGAATCAATGATATTACCTCCCTACCTCACCAAGAAATTGTGAAAAAAATAAGACTTCCATGGTACCTAGTTTAACCAAATGGCATTCTAGGCTAAATTATTTGATAGCAAAAAGCACATTCATGGTTCCAATCACATAGTTATCTTGAGTATAGATGCTCTTCCTCTGTCTATCATGGAATAAGGCATGGTAAAATTTGTAGTCATATAGACCTGAAATTGTTTATAACATTGATGGAAATATACATATGAATCCATGCATGATGGATATCAAAACACAACACATGTATATTCAATGGAGGTTTCAAGCTCCTTAAAAACTAAGAGATTCTAAACTTCATCTCCATATTCAGTCAGCGGGGCATTGAGATCTGATGCCCTAGACTCCCTTCATTTGATTCAATATACCAATAGTAATGTTGAAGCCAATAATATAGGAACTTAAATTTGTAGATCATTAAAATTGAGAAGGAGAAACATGTCAAGCTATTCTAGGGTCAAATGCAGTGAAAAATTAGAGAAAATCACTCTAGTGGAAAATTCCCAAATTGCATTTAGTGCTAATTTTTCTAAATTTGAATTTGCTAGGACAAAAAATTCCCCATATATTATAAAATATGCATATGGTTTTTGGAGGCCAATGTAAAGGTTGTTGGTTAAAGAATAATCACAAAGGTAAATGATGGTCTTAGGGTAAGCGTTGCACGAGGAACAACAATTTGCAAACCCTATATAGAAATGGTGAAGAGTAGTTTCAATGGTCCAACATTTTTAAGAAACAAAAACTCTGAATGAGGATAGTGGCTTTGTCAGGTCTTAAAACATCTTATTAACAATATAGATCAACCTACAACAAATTTTATCCATTCATTTCTTATATTTGATGAAGACTACCTGTGGAAAGGGTTGTTTCATTGCCTAACTCTAAAAATTTAAATTTTTTAATGGTTGCTACAGGTTTTTGTGATGAAAATGATGACCTCTAGCCTCTTTGAGGATAGGTTGATAATTGATTTTGATGGATGGATTTGGAAGCTTAGAATTTTTTAATAAAGGAGACTTCAATTTATTTGGAGATTGGCACTTATTTCATAGAAAAATTATTTTCACGTGTGCAATATGCCAACATTTATTCTAGCATAAAACTTTGATGATCCTATGATACGTTTGACTTAAAATTTAGTTACCATGAGAAAAATATTATTCCTCTAAGAAGTATCTGATTAGGACTTGTATGTCACTTCTCTCAGGAGAATATCCTAGTAGGCCTTATAAATTTTTTATCAACTAGTTTTTTTCGTCCATTCCTGGTCGACTAAATTTTAATTTTATATGCAATGATTTTGATCTCAGGAGATGTAGTTCTAAATATTCTAAGAATTTGTTGTAAATTATATAATGTTAACTAATGATATGGGATCTATAGAGACAAAATATACGTTATGAAGGGATAGATCTCAGTTTCATTCATAGCAATGTATGTTGTGTTGAGGTTGAACTCTGTCTTCCAAACTGTCTAAATTGATGCACTGAATATGGTTCCTAAGGGGATGATGCTTGAGACTGGAAAGCAGGTATATTTAGTTCATAGAATTTTTTAGAGTTCATTATGTTCCTTACATTGGAAATACAATAAGATATATTCTTATACTTTGGATATATTACTATAAATGTTTTTTTTGAGATATTGAATGAAGTTTCAATAAGAAAATTTTTCCAGCCATGTTTGTATAATAAATATGGCCATCAATGGTAGAGGTTGGTAGAGGTTGTCCTTGTGAAATAATACAATGTGCATAAAATTGTATATGCATTTCTCAAAATGCTTTATGAATTCCCTAGTGTGGGAACATTACCAAAGTTGCTAGTAGAGAATATTATATAGCATCTATAGAAAAAAAAACGTGATGAGCATTTCACATAATATTCCATGCAACAATTGTCTGTGTTCATTTTAGATCATATAATAAATATAGTCATCGATGGCATATGTTATCCTTGTGAAGTAATAAATGATGTGAAAAATTTAAATGCATTTCTCAAATAGCTCGATGAATTCCTTACGACAATGAATATTACCCAAGTTGTGTGTGAATAATATTGTATAGAAACTATAGAAAATTTCTTATACTTGAAGAGGATTTATTTTATAACGAATGGATTAATTGAGGGGGCAATCTAGAGGGACTAGAGGTGGAAGTTTTATCAGCCTATTTTTGTGTTTGACACTTACAAATTGCATGAAGTCGTTCACTCTAGAGCTATGTTTTTGTCAATCTTAAAAAAAGGGAAGGGAGTTAATGATACTAAAATAAATTTGATATTAGGCTTAAAAACTTGTGGTTAGTATCCTCAATTAAGTATTTTTCTTGGTTGGAAATCTACCAATGTCCTCCAAATAAAGCAAGAATTGCAAACTGTAGTTTTGCATAGCGTTTTTGTCCTCCCAGTTCGAAGAAAGAATTGGATATTACACCTCTTGTGCACCTATTTGGCACTCAAAAGTATTTGGAACTGGTTACTTGTGAGGTTCCAGATCATATTCCTTAGCTAGATCCATTGGAAAGTTGCACTATGGAGTGACCATGCTTCTGTAATCAAGATTTACATAATAGGAATTAGGGATCACATCAAGATGCTGACACTTTGTTTCATTTGAAAACTAGGCACTCCTAAGTTTTTAATGGGTCCTCAATCTCTTTAAACTTCAATGACTTGTCAAAATATAGTCCTATCAGAATTAACTCTCTTAGTTAAGGCTGATCTTAAATGTTTTAGGAAAAATGCAAGAGAAGCAGATTTTTCATTGCAATTGGATGTCATCTCTTTTCTGTGGCCTAAGTAAGAGATCATAGAAAGCCCATTACAAAAATATCACTTATAAAAAACCCACCATTAGAATGAATGACTAGAAATTGAAAAACGTATATCCTTTGGAGGGCCCATAAAGCACTCACACACTCCATAATTTCTCCGTGTTCATACTGAGATTTTGATTTCATGCAGGGATCCCTCATATATAAGGAAGAGACAATTGTTGGTTTCTCTTCTTTTAACTTCACTTGTGGTGATCGTTAGTGTTGTTAATCAAGGAAACATAGAGTAGTACAAGGGAAATATGGGATTCTGTGGCTATGTCGAATGTGCAGGAAACATCAGTAATATTGATGGAATTGAGGGGATCATTCATGTTGTCGATCATTTATAGTGTTGGAGAGTGTGGGAAGACTCAATCTACCCGTACATGAATAACCCTACCAAGAAATGATTGTGTGAATAAAACCCTCCCTACCGCTTGTAAATAAAATGTAACCAGTAAATCCTCCATACCAGCGGAGTTGGGATCGAATATTTGGATGGAGATGCTTCCTAAATGGTCAAATGAAAAAACCCTAAATTGAATGTCATCTCCACAAATAATTATTCACAGAATCTATCAACAAAATGTGCCAAACAAAACATTGTTCTTAAATTCTAATTTTGCAAACATCAAGAAAACTGTTGAATAGTAATATACTTCAATAGGCTCCAACTTAAATAAAATTACCCCATTGAAACCTAGGAATTTTTTCAATGAAAAATCAATAGAAGAGCCTTGTTGTTGCTTAAATCGAATAATTTTGAGATGGAATATATAGTAAAACCTTAATTTTTTTTTTAGAAGAGCCCTATTACTGCTTAAATCAAAGAATTTTGAGATGAAAGATATAGTAAAACCCTCAAAATTTTTTGAGAGGGTAATCCCGAGCACAACCCTCTTACAAAAGAAAATAAAATGAATGCAACATTATATTAGACATATAAACTATAAGGAAAATGAAAATATTACCTGTAGCATGCCCTTCATGTCATACGAAGAGTTAGGCAATTCAGGGTCGGTAAATCTATCGTTATCAAGTTCTCCCTGTATTTCTCCTATGCAAACCCTTGACAATGAAAAGTCTTAACCTAAGCTCTGAAAACCTTGGGACAATGAAAATTCCCAGCCTATGCACATCCTGCCATGGCTATCTGACAAATTATTTTATTAGAATTTATTAGCTTGCAACACACTGCCTCATTGCTAACTGAATGTCGGACCCTAATATTTTGAAGGATACAAAGACTGAGTAGACTGATGGTAGGAGAAGAGATTGATTACGATGTCATTCCCGTAACCTTGCAAGCAGCAATCAAAGTGAAAACCAAAGTGGTCCCAGGCTTTGTAATGCAGAATTTCATTAACACTGCCCTGGGAAAAATATCACCTACGTCGTTCTCCTCAGAGGAATTGGAATCAAGCAATGCAGTTATGGTGATTTCCTCCTACCCATACGATCTCCGCAAAACCACGTCATGCAAGTAGTGTCTTCCGATTCGATCCTGCGAGTAGTGTCTTCCCTTTGGGGGCATTCGGCAACACCTAAGCTCTGAAAACCCTGGGACAATGAAAATTACCAACCTACATACATCTCGCCATGACTATCTGACAATGAAAATTCTATGTACATGAAAAATAAGTTAAAAAATAAAATATTAAGGAGGTGTTATATTTAAGACTAGCAATATTAATAAGTTTAAAACAAAATTAAATATTAAGGAGGAGAAATGTTTAAGACTAGTAATATTAATAAAATAGTAACATAGGGGAATGTTATTTCGATCTTGTCACATGATTGGGGTACTGGCTCTATTCCTAATGGAACTATGACTAACGTAGCAATAAGCTCTATTACTCATTCCCTATGATCGCTAGATTCCTAATGCAACTAATCATACTATGCTTACAAATACAATGATGAAGAGAAAAAGGATTCTAACTACACTAATGTCACTAGCTCACTATGATACCAATAGGAGTCACTATGAGACGAATAGGAGGAATTCATACATCTATAGGCCGTGTAGCATATCAGAACACCAATGAACGTCGGTATACTGACGCACATAACATGGATGTCGCTATTGTGACCCCATAGCCAGGTGCGTCACAATAGTGTCACTTTTTTGTAGTGTCGCAATAGCGAAAACATCGCAATAGGTGTCGCAAGAGCAACACCACATGGGGGGATTAAAAAAAATTAGAAAAATTGGGGAACTTTCTGACAATACGTCAAAACTGTCGGAACCGAAGTGTCGAAAAATTGACCATATGTACTAGTGAAGAGACCGAAGCAGAGGTTCACACAGATATGGAGGCTCCAGACACAGGAGGGGATGATAATCAAGGCGATGATACAAATATGGATCCATCATATCCCCCTTCCCCTTTTACGACTAAGAGGTGACAAACATAGAGTGGAGGTGTGTGAAAGAAAGTGAAGTTGGTGCAGCTTCGTTGCACCTTTGCCCACAGTATGCATATTTATTCATGTTATATACATGTGTTTTCAAATTTCGATCCTTCATTGAGAAAATCTCTTAAAACAAAACTTTAACCCCTTTATCAAGCTTACGATTATAACCATAAAAAATAAGCGCTATTTTGAAATATAACTCAATGGTTGTGATCTCCATATGCTGGAAATATTATATCATCTCCATTTAATGAACTATTCGTCTAAGGTTGCGACTTTGGTTTAAACCCAGGTGCCGACAAATATAAATGCTTGGGCCCACACTTATCACCCAATGTACCTTCTCCTGATGACTTATATGTGTCCATTTCTTCGACGGCTATCACACTCCAAGGAGTATGATACTCCAGATTTGACGCCCGTCACATTCCATTCTTATGGAAAACAACACACCTGATTACGTGCGATAAAAATGGTTTTGAAATGCTCGTGGCACCTCCTAACGACTATCGCACAGTTTCAATACTTACCACATACTACTTTAAAGCCATGCGAAAACCACTATTCAATTTTATAAAACCATTTCATTGTTCTATTGCACCATCGTCTCTTGATCACGGCTCCTTCATTCAGGGTTCCACAAAACATAGTTCGTATGTCTTCACTCGATTACATTCCACTGCATTTGCGGATTCACTGCTCCAACCAGAATATGGTTTCCAAAACACATAATCCGGAACCAACACAAATTATTACCAAACGGATAATCTGGATCCAACACTAATTACTTCCTCTTATGAAAGAGATCAAGCATTGAAACCTTTGGATTTATTCGAAACCCTCAACCATTCATCGTTCTGATTTAAAACATAGAGATAGAGAGTGTTCCTCTCGATGTGGAAAAATCACATGATTCCACTACGATTCTGCTATGTCTTTGACTCTTGTTCCAACAATTCATATTTTAAAAACAATTTAAACATGGATTTGAATTGAAGGTTAACCATATAGTTTCTCTAGTTTGAATCGAAACTTCATACAGACATTTTGGCTAATAACGCATAACAAAAAATATGCCCAAATTTACTCAGAACATGAAAAGAAATACCATTATATACCAATTCAAAACTTCAAAGGATTTCAGACCAAAATCAATATCAAAACTGGAATTACACACCAAGCTAAAATCAATTACTCATAAAATGGCATTTCCAGAGTTTTAGCCTCGTGGCTTGATTACATTAGTTTCCTGCACTCTGTTTTTCCCCAATTCTCTTCCTCTATCTCGAATTCTCGTATCCCATATCTCTCCTACATCTTCTTATGTATTTTGAGGTTATTAATTATATACAAATGGATTCTAAACCAAAATTTTTCTGGATCTCTAGTTTACTCAACAAATCCATAATTCTTCTAAGTCCTCATTAATTCCTAAAATCTCTCTTTTATCCCTAAGGATCCTCTCAATTCCATAAACTCATGAAACTAAATCCTAATATAGGATTTACAATAATTTCTCAAATCTCTCAATCCCCATGAGATCTCAACTGTCCTAATTCTCTCATTCAAGAACATTTACATTTATGCTCACAATATTAATTAAATCCTATTCTAAATCACTCAAAAAATTTAAAATTACATTTAAAGAACCAACTCTCTTGAAAATATAAGACCTCTTAAGTCTCCCAATAACATTTGAGTAGGATGCTCCTGCATCAGACTCCCCATGTAGAAAAGTTTCATAGACTCTTGTCTATGAGATATGTTGCTTTTATGTAATAATGCAATAGCCACAAGTATCAATGACTTGCTACCTCCAAGATTCCAAACTCTGTTCTTCAATGATTTCCTTGCTTCTTTCAACTGCTGTTTAAATATTCTGCTATCATTCCTTGCTTCTCCTGGTTTCGATTTCTTTGTTTGCAACACTCCATTGGCTTTTCCTTCAATGTTTGTTACAGTCCAGCTTTTTATCCACATCATTTTTTGTCTGCATCTTCTTTCCTTATGTTCATTTCCTGTAAGCTTCATGAAATTTTCTATTTCTTTGTCCAAATTATTTTGCTACTATTGTCCTTTTCTTTGTGTATTAGTTGCAAAAATCTTGCTGCCTTCTTTTTCTTCAACTTCTGAAAATACTGTTGTAGATATTGCTGCCTCCCAAACTTTCTGAATATATTTAAATATATTACCCTCTACAATATCCAATTTTTGTTTTGCAAATTTACTTTCAAAAAGTAAATTTATTTTCAATTCCTTGACAGTAGTAACATTTTCTTCCACTGCTGCAAATCCTTTTCAATCTTCATTAGATATCATAGCCTTATCCTTCATCAGAATACAATTCTAATCTTGCTTCTTTGAAATGTTTGTGTACATTTCTCTTTCTTCCTTCATCTTTATGACTACTTCCAGTGACTGTCTATCACCTGCAAAATCTTCAAAACCTGTAATCACACTCAAATTTTCAGTTTTAAAATGACAAGACCCAATAGTCTTGTTTGATGATCTATCATCCAATTTATTTTCTGTTCCAAGTCTTCTATATGACTCAGAAAATCTTCAATGGCCTTCATCTCAACTTCCTCAAGCATAATAGTTGAGTATTTGGCATCCTTTGCTTCTTCTTCTTGCTTTTGGTCATCATTTTGAGCCAAATTTCCTCTATTTTCAACTTTAGCAGTATGTTGTAAAATAATATGTTCCTCCAATTGTGTATGAGTTTTCTCAAAACCCAAATTCTCTCTCTCTCTCTCTCATGAAATTATCTACAAACATACAAAAATTGTCAATTTCAAAATCATAAGACTCAGTTGCTTCAACTGATGATTCAAACATCACTGATCCTTTTTCAAGTTCAAAATAAACTTGTTCTTCTCTAGCAATTTCATTTTGTTGTAGCTCCACTCCTTTGAGTTTCTCTGTCCTCAATATAATATCTATAATTTTCCCAAGCTTCCTCAGCTCCTTTATTAACTGCATATCCACTTGCTGCTCTTGTAGATTATACCATTTCTCCTTATTTCCCATTATGTAGTTGTATCTTTGGTCTCCTTTACTTTTATGGAACATTTATATCAACAATGCCAGTTGAAAATTTATCTCAATCTTCTCTCTGATATTAAATATCTTCTGCATAATTCCTCTGATTTCAACTTCATATTTATCAAGGTTTTCTTATGTACCTACAACTACATTATTAATTGAAGAGTTAAAAAATTTACTTAACTCTACAGTTTCTTCTTTATCAGGTTCTGCAAGCTTCATTCCTCTTTTTGGTTCCTTGAGCCATTTTTCCAAGAACTCCATTTCTATGTGAAATTTTTCCAGCATTTCTTCACAATCTTCATTCTCAGTTTCACTCTTCTTCTGGAAGTCCTCTTGAATTGTCATGTTTTTTGTATCATCACATTGAAAAATTATTTCATCAATTTCATTAAAAAAATTCATTTGTTTACCTCCTTGGAATATAACTACGGCATTTTCATTATTCTTCTGCTCCATAACAACTTTAACTGGTTGTCTTACACCAAACAGAAATTCATCTATGAATTCTTTCTGCTGCAATAAATCAATAGCTTCCTCCTCTAAAAGGAATTCTCCATCATACTTCACCTCAAGACCTTTATTCATATTTGTGACAGTTTCACCAGATTGTCCATTATTTTATTCACATCCTGCAAACACATACAAAATATGAGTTTTAAAAACACAAGGCTCTATAGCCTCATTTTCTTCCCTTGTCAGTAAATCTTCAAATTGTTCTGGACTATTCCAATAGTCCATGGAATCTTTCTCATTGTCACCTTCACCCAAAATTTCACCCTATTCTGGTCCACAAATGGAAACTTCCATTTATGACTCTACTTCTCTGAATTTTTCAACCAACCACTTCACTTGTCTCTGTCGTAGCCTTCTTTGTAACTTAGACCACTTCACTGTCTTTTTCTTCAGGACCCAACCTTCTCTTTGGTTTCCCTTTAGCAGCATTGTTAACTCATCGAGTTCTTTGCTTATCTCAACCAACTCCTTGTCAAGCTCCTCTTGACTCATCTGGTTCTTGTGGATTGTTTTAGCACCCCTTTCCTTCATCTTATAGCCTTCTTCTGAACCTTCTCTATGAATTCCCATAGTCATCTTCACTTTTGTGTGAGCTTCTACACCTGCAACCAATCAACTTCCTTCTGAGTTGATCACCAAACCTCTCGTCTGTCTGGTTTCCAAGTCCTCTTTTCCCTATAATTTGCACTGAGAAAACTTGATCTCTCTTTGGTTGCTACACTCAATTTTCTTAAGGACTCTTTGTCCTTATCTATTCCAAGCCTCGACTGGAATAAGGTTCTACTATAATCTTAAGAACTTTCAAAAATTCTTCCTACAATTTTACTGTTGTAGTCTTGTGCCAAATTTTTCCATTCATTAAACTACTGCAAACTTTCATACCTTTGTAATTAAATGATATCTCGGCTGGTTGTCTCCTTCTAAACATCACATGTATTCTCCTTATTTGCTGGCTTTTTCCATTCCTGTGAATCTGTCTCTGCAGTTCCACCTCCATGCTTCCATTGTGCATTCTTTCAACATACTGCTGCTGCCACAACAATCAATCCTGAACAAGACTTCAATCCACATCAATTTGGATCTTCAACAAATTAGAATTTACACAGAACTTTTAATTGCTTTCCTAAGCATTTACCTCACCAAAAATATCCAATCATAACACAATTCATCTCTTTTTCATGCAATCTGTGTAAATCCAGTATAAAAAATTCTCAAAAATTTATTTCTAAGTAGAAAACAATATTCCTTTGTTTAACACAGTCTACCATTTGTTATCATGATTGTTCTTCTGCAAAAAATTTCTGGCTGCAATAACTCACTATCTTGAGGCAAATCTCAATCTGTTCATACTTCGCACAGCTCCATGCAGAATCCCTTTTTGCTTTATTATGATCACCCTTTCTTGCAATTTCAATTGCATTTCTCACAATTCAATTTTGACTTCAAAAGAGTTTACTTCAGTTTTGATACCACTAATGGTGCAACTTCATTGCACCTTTTCCCACAGTATGCATATTTATTCATGTTATATACACGTGTTTTAAAATTTCTCTCCTTCATTAAGAAAATCTCTTAAAACAGAACTTTAACCCTTTGTTAAGCTTATGCTTATAACCATATAAAATACACGCTATTTTGAAATATAACTCAATGGTTGTGATCTCCATATGTTGGCAATATTATATCGTCTCCATTTAATGAACTATTAGTCTAAGGAAGTGACTTTGGTTTAAACCCCGGTGCCGACAAATATAAATGCTTGGGCCCACACTTATCACCCAACGTACCTTCTCCTGATGACTTATGTTAGTCATCAATATTTTTACCTGTTATTGATGATTAATTTCCTTAGTTGAGTTTTCTAGAATTTGATCTCCAAACTGTCAAATCTGTCATCTAGAAAACACCCCCCAAAAAATTTTGTCCTCCTACCCCTTCTTGTCAGCCTATGATGAGAAAAAACCCCATTTTTCAAGTCCTATCTGGTTTCAACAAAATAACCCTGTCCATAGTTGTCATAGCTGGAAGTTATCTGCTATCATTTACCCTTTTTCCTCATGCCATTCACGATCCAAAGGTTGACAAAGTGTCTGCAATCCTATCCCTGGTCATCTGTCATTTGAAAATCTAATCATACCAAAGAAAACACTCAAAATATGTCAAGATTTACCCTAAGTTAGATAGTGGTGTTTAGGGAGTATTTTCCTTGGCAAAAACATCCTAAGCCAAAAAGCCTCTGTCTAATATCAACCTGCCATAGTTTGTCTTCCTGTTCTGCAAAACAAGTATTTTTCCATCTATAGGTCGCACACCACTAAGAGGTCATTCTATCTCAGTCCAGAAGAAGTTTAACAAAGATCCAAAACAGAAGAAGATAAGCATGTTCACTGTCTAAAAGAATATTCTTAGATCAGGAAAAATCTCTATAAGACACCAAGGAAGCTCTCCAAGGTTCAAAGTCATATGTTTTTACATCTCTGCAGGGGTGTGATTGCAGTGATGATCAATGTGCAAAAGAACAAAAGGACAAAGTCAGAAAGGTCCTTCATGCTGAATTAGTTTTCCATCAATAAAAAAAATGAAATACAGTAAGTGAAGGGCTACCAATAAGTGTGGTTTGAAATCTAAACTGGCCTAAAGAACAGAGAGCAGCCTCCAAGTCATATGAATGCAAAAGGCTGGTGTTATGTTGATCAACGGTCTTTTCAAAATCTCCTCCAAAAAGGAATTTCAACATGCTTCTGCAAACATAGTCAAGGGAGGTTAGTCAACTAGGTTTAAGCAAGCAGCTACTCTACATATACAAGTCACATGGTTTCTGTTCTACAGTTTCACAGGGATATTTTACAAAGAATACATATCTCAGAGCATATCTCATAAAGAAATTTTTTTCCTATTTGACACAATACGAAGCAGAGACATATAATTCACAGAAAGGTGATACAATTTTGAAATAGATGAAATGACATATTTTCAGTGAGAAACTCCTCCTTTAAAAGAGCATATGGTTGAAAGCACAGTGATAACCTCCTTCATTAAAAAGTAGATGGTTAGAAATACATCATGGTAAATCCTCCTCCAATCAAGAGAAGATGGTTGGGAACATGATAAAAACCTCCTTACTTCAAAAAAACAAAGGATATATGGTGTTTTCAAAGGGGATGCCATAGCATTGTTTCTATGAGTTTCTTTTAGATGATGGGTCTTTATGGTGTTTTCAAAATGATACAGTGTTGAAGGAAGTGATATCCCTAGAAGAAGTAGACAATATGCTTGGAGAGCAGCTGATTGAAAGGTCTGGGACTGTGTCAGAGCTTACACTTCAGTTTAGGCATCCTACTGCTTATATCAAATGGAAGGATCCTATATATCCACAAGATTATTTCCCTAATGCATGGTAAGGTTGTTGAAAAACAGAGTGCTTCTTTTAGAAATGTTACCTTTTGTGAGAAAAGATATGAAAGTGGTTTCCTTCACAGAGAAACAGAAAGTCAGCTCCCCAAGGAGTTACACAGTGAAACAGTTCATGCAAAAGGCAAAAAAGTTAGGAAAAAATTGAACATAAATTCAAGTTTCCTCTTCAAAAACACAAAGTGATAAACGTTAAAAAGTTTTCAAATTTGGAAAGGGGGAAAATACTTTGTTTTCTTTTTAAACAAAACCTTATAAACCTAAAAGGCATAAACCAAACATGCATTAGCATTCTCACCGAGTAAAGAGGCAATTTTGAGAGATTGTGAAAAAATTCCGAGCTTAAGTGTCAGCGCAGTGCACCTATATACACGCGCGGCGCGCCTGTAGGAGGACTTAGTGCACTTTTACAAAGCGCGCGGTGCGCCTGTGCCGGGCGCCCAGGCCGACCCGACAGCCCTTCTGCGTGGCACGTTCTACACTAAACGCCCGCCCATCTCAAAATTGTTCTAAACGCGCTACTTTTCCCACAAGCCAATACTCAAAAGGGGATCAAAGGGGTTGAAGGCCGGTTTTTACACAACAATCTCATTTTCAAAGGTCTTTATTCCTCTTAGCATATTTTTAATTTGAGGAAAAGTTGAAGATAATGCAGTCTCCAGTAAAAACAAGTTTGTGAGGGTCTTTCAAAGAAGTTTAAATAGATATTTTAACAATGGTTTCAAAGAGCGCTTTGTTTACATCATCAAAGAAGAACAGTGGTTAGAGGATAGGGTTACTGTCAAGATTAAAGAGGTTTTCTTGCGGTACATTGCAAAGGATAAAAAACAGATATTGAAGGTGAATAAACTGTGTGTCGACAACTAATCTTATGGGTTGGGTGTGGATATGTAATATTGTATAATAAATTATATTAGGAAATAAGGAAGGCCAAGAGTCATTGGGAGATGAATCCCAATAGCCTCACCTCCATGTATAAATACATGTACATTCTTCATCTAATACACATTATGATTTGCGGAGTTACCTCCTGGTTTGACATGGTATCAAAATCAAAGGAGATTTGTCTCCAAAATCCACAAACTGACCTTGTCAAAGACCTCTTTAATCAAACACAAAAACTGAAAAGGTGAAATTATTTTCATCCAACTAATACCTATTTGATAAACTCAAAGAACAACAATGATCATTAAAAGGAGGCAGAGTTTGTTGAAAGGCCTATTACTCAGTAAAAATAAGATTGTCTTTTGTTTTAGAGAAACAATAATCATCCACAGAAGGGTAGTTTTATTCAAAAGCAGAACACAATGTTTTTCTAAGGGATATAGTCTTTGTTTTAAATCAATCCCTTAAAAACAGTGATAAACACAGAGAACAGTAAATTAAGGGATAGGAGTTCATATTGTCAAAATCAAAGAGAGCTATTTTTTTTTAAAACAAACTTGTTGGCTAACTAGGGACAGAATTAGTTTTTCAAAAAATACAGGGTATTGGTTGGAGATTTATCTCAGTGATCACTTAGACAGTTTTCCTTGGCGAGTCAGCAAATGATATCAGAAGCACAATGCCTCCAAGGAAAAGCGAAGTGATGGGCAGCAAGGTAGTGATGAAGAGGATCATAATGGCAGCCTACACAGCAGCAAGCACGAGGGTGATGAAGTACAAAACGGTGAAGGGAAAGAGCATGACAATCATGAAGAAATTAGTGACAAGGACAAAAAAGGTAGCCCCCAAGCAAGCAATGATGAGGGAAAGAAAACACAAAGCATAGAGCATGAAGGGCACTCTCCAAAACATGTGATAGCTGCCTCTCCTAAGCAAGGGGCCATAACTTCTTCGCCAAAGCTAAAATGCCAAACAATAAGAAAGAAAACCAAGAAAAACTCAAAATTGCCCAAAGAAGGCGCCCAATGAGAAAAAGTGGAAAAGACACATCTAGACTTGGAATTTTGGTTCGAGCTTCTAGGCATGTTTCTAAACACCCTTAAGGGGTTTTCTCACCAAAATTGAACAAATTTTGACATGTTCTTGTTTTTTGACATTTTTGGGCCTAATTGCGTAAAATCATGGGCGTCGCCATTTTTTTTGGAGCATCCTCAACTGTTGAGAGTGGTATCATTGGATGCATTAAATTGAGGGGCATCTACTCATAAAATTTTAGGTCAATTGAAGATGTTTTGGTCCCCCAAAGAGGCGAAAAACAGTCACTTTTTCAACACTCTGCCTCACTTATCAGCAAGGGCTAATTTCTGGGTTTTTTCCACACAGGTCAGTTTTTCATAGACTTCCATTGATCAGTTTGGGGAAAACCAAGTATTTTCATAAACTATACATTCAAGGATTTCCAACGAGCCATCATGGGCTTCGTTTAGACATTGGGAGGTCCTTCAAAAGTTTCCCACAAGACAGGGAATTTACTGCTACTATATTTCTGAAGCATTTTTGTGAAAAATGCAGTTTTTTGAAGTGGCTTTTCCAAATGTGTGTTTAGCATTTTTTGGCCATTTTCAGTTAGGAAAAGTCAATATAATTTTCTTTTTTAGCATTTTTAGATATTTTCATAGATATTTTGTGCCTTGGGCTTTTCAGAACCTCAAGGACAAAATCAGATATTTGTATGGGCCAATGGGCTTGCTAGTTGCTCTAGGAGGTTTTCCTTCTCTTTGGCCTATTTATTCCAAGATATTTCATTGTAAACAAGGCTGAAATTGATGATATAGAGCAATACATGATATTACAAGCTTTGAAGAAACACTTTGTCTCATGATGTGGATGATTTCTTGTTTGTCTTGGATGGTGGAAGAGGACTGTTTGTTGGATTCCTTGGCTTGGTAAATGGTATAGTGTTCCTATCTGTATGTTTTCCTTAGTTTATCATACATGTTTCCATGTTTCTTGCTTGTTGTAGGTCAGTAAAGAATAGATTTGAGACATGCCCATGGAGGCACCTCAAGTTTCTTGATTTTATTACAGCTTCTATGTTTTTCTTCCTTCTTAGTCATATCAAAGAATTCTTAACTGCTCTTTGATCATTGAAGAACTTGTTGCTTGTTTCATTTATGGTTGTTATGCATGCTAAGTATGATTCACAGTATGCCCTTCTTACTCATGGCTATTCAAAGCTCCATCTCTCAAAACTCTCTTTGAATTATTGATTGTCTTAGTTTGAACCAAGGAGGTCTTGTTTCGATCTTGCCCTTTGCCTAAAAACTTTGCATTCAATTTTAAAAGTTCCCAATAGGTAAAAATATGATGTGTAGGATTTCCCTCTTCATAAATTGAGTTGTTTTTTCATCTTATTTGTTTTCCCAAAAATCTGAAGGTGATTTCCCAAAGTTGGAGGGTCTTATACTTCCATGCATCACTGGAATGTTAATTTTATGCATTTATTAGTTTAAGTTTCATTCATATAGACCAATGGTTAGCCCTAACTTATGAATGCTTGATTATTAACTATTCATGTTTAAAATATCTTTGTATTTCACAAAATTAGTGTCCATCCCATTTCATTCCACCTAAAAGAATCCATTTTACCTCGACCAAATCGGCCCTGCAATATACCTTCTCCACCCTTTGAGGCAATCTCGACCTTATTGACCCCATAGCCCAGTTGATCTAATATCTTGTTATCTATTTATCTTTTGATCAGTTCTTCCCTCAAAAACCTAAAACAAACCAAAACACATTTAACAACTAGCCTAAAATTAGAAACATAGAAAGCAAACAAGTTTACATCCTTTGCACAAATAGAGAGAGCCCTCTCTGAGTCCAGGAAAGCTAGGTCCTTGGGCTCCAAATTTGGTTTGATGTTACCCTGTCATTTGGCTTGCCAATCTACCGAATCATGGGACCCTAACAACTGTCCATTTCTCCGATGGTTATTGCACTCCGAGGAGTATGATACTCCTGATCTGACGGCCATCACATTCGACTCCTCTGGAAAATAGCACACCTGATTACATGCGATAAAAATGGTTTTGATATTCTACGTGGCACCTCCTAACTACTATCGCATCGTTTCAATACTTACCACTTACCACTTTAAAGCTGTGCAAAAACCACTGTTTTCAATTTTACAAAACCATTTCGTTGTTCTATTGCGCCATCGTCTCTCGATCATGGTTCCTTCATTCAAGGTTCCACAAAACATAGTTCTTTCGTCTTCACTCGATTACATTCCACTACATTTGTCGATTCACTGCTCCAACTAGAATATGGTTTCCAAAACACATAATCCAGAACCAACACCAATTATTACCAAATGGATAATCCAAATCCAACACCAATTACTTCCGCTTATGAAAGAGATCAAGCACTAAAACCTTCAGATTTATTCGAATCCCTCAACCATTCATTGTTCTGATTAAAACATATAGATAGAGAGTGTTCCTCTCGGTGTGGCCAAATCACATGATTCCACTATGATTTTGCTATGCCTTCGACTCTCGTTCCAACAAACTCAGATTCCAAAAACAATTAAAACATGGATTTGAATTGAAGGTTAACCGTATAGTTTCTCCAGTTTGAATTGAAACTTCATACAGTCATTTTGGCTAATAACGCATAATAGAAAATATGCCCAAATTTACTTAGAACATGAAAAGCACTACCAGTATATACCAATTCAAAACTTCAAAGGATTTCAGACCAAACTCAATATCAAAAATGGAATTACACACCAAGCTAAAATCAATTACTCATAAAATGGCATTTCCAGAGTTTTAGCCCCGTGGCTTGATTACATTAGTTTCCTGCACTCTGTTTTTCCCCAATTCTCTTCCTCTATCTCGAATTCTCGTATCCTGTATCTCTCCTACATCTGCTTATGTCTTTTGAGGTTATTAATTATATACAAATGGATTCTAAACCAAAATTGGTTTAGATCTCTAGTTTACTCAAAAAATCCCTAATTCTTCTAAGTCCTCATTAATTCCTAAAATCTCTCTTTTATCCCTAAGGATCCTCTCAATCCCATAAACTCATGAAACTAAATCCTAATCTAGGATTTACAATAATTTCTCAAATCTCTCAATCCCCATGAGCTCTCAACTGTCCTAATTATCTCATTTGAGAACATTTACATTTATGCTCACAATATTAATTAAATCCTATTCTAAATCACTCAAAAAATTTAAAATTACATTTAGAGAACCAACTCTCTTGAAAATATAAGACCTCTTAAGTCTCCCAATAACATTTGAGCAAGATGCTCCTACATCAGAAGTCCAGCCAGTCCACTATCCTGGAAGCTATGGTCCTCACTGAGGGGGACCTTGATGAGATCAGAAATACCATTAAGAACATCACTGAACGTCTATGGGGTAAAATTAAGGACTAGTAAAATAAGGTACTAGTGGAGGTGCACAAGGGCCTAAAATATTTTCAGTTTCAGACGATCAAAGTTAAAGTAAGCGGGCTTCAAGCGAGCATGGATCAAGAGAGCAGGGAACAAGTAGGTGCAAGCACAATGGTGAAAGAAATGATGATTACAACTGATACCTGCGTGGTGCCAATCCCTGCGGGCACACTATGTTTTGATATGGTAGAGTAGATGAAGTAGGCAATGCATCGGCAAAACAAAAGGCTTAATCTAGCTGTGTTTCCTCTCTAGAAATTGCACGAGTTCCACCAGGGTGTGACCAGTGAATTTAATATCAGAGAGTAGTGCGCTTTGGTTATACAAAATTCTAGGTAGGAACTATATAGGATGGCCGAGGAAGAGCAACTAGATGTGCAGGAATACGATGCAACAACTGTGCAAAGATATAGTTGGAGGAAGTTATCTCCAAGGCTTGCAATGACCTACCTTAGCTCAAGATTCAGGCTGCAACTACCCCAGAGTAAAAAGTGGCATTTCTCGCGATCACAGTCAAAGATGCCAAATGCAAGGTCGATCGAGTGAGCCTTGAGATGCAGATGAAATTGCATTCCTCCACTCCACTAAAGTTTCGAGAGTAGAGTGGAGCCAAGATCAAGGTTTCCCATGATAATATTGATTCAACAGTACAAGAATTATTTAAATTATTTGAAGACGTCGTGGATTTCTGGGCCTCAATTCAGGAGGACCCCCGTGTATAAACAATTGAGAAGGAAATCCACAAGAATTTAGAGCAAATGGACTAGATTAAGGTCACAAAAAATACCTTAGCACCAATCCAGCGATATACCTGTCTCCAAGAAGGTAAATTTTTCCAGGGATAGATCAATGAGTTGTGCAGAAAAGAACAACTTATTACATCCAGAATGAAGCCATGGGAAGTCGAATCCAGTCAAATCTCACAGACTGGAGAGAAGCAGTTGAAGGGGTTGTGTCAAACATAGAAGGACATTGGAGTGAACATTACAAGGCCAACTACTAAGACGGTGTTGTTGAGCAAAGTCCGAGAGGCAAAGAAACATTATGCCAAATAATTTCCACCTCTGAAGGATGCCTTGAGTGGTATCAAAGCCAATATAGAGGGTGCACCGACAGAGTGACTTGGGACGAGTCACAGTTTTTTGTTGGGGGCCTGTTGGACAGTGGAACCCTCGAGAAAATATTTTGAGAAAGACTCCGCAGATCGAGGAGTGGAGCGCACAACACGAAGCTAATTTAGAGTCTTAGGGTCTTTGGGGTGGGTCAAAACCCTTTAATTTGTAAAAATATGGGAATATTTTGTAGATGTTGAGCTCCTCCCATGGTTTTTGAACCATGGTATAGTAAATGTAAAGACTATACAAGGAGTCTAGGATAGTCTTGATAGATAGAAAATAGAAGATGCTTATGTGATGCACTTGGATGTAATATTGTCCTAAGTATGTATTCTGTGGGTTGGACTAGATAAAACACCCATGCAGTTGAGTGCGCAAAGACCTTAGGAAGTCTACAACTAAGTGCACAGAACCCTGCAGCTGAGTGCGTAGGGTGGAATAAATTGTATTGGGGAAATATGAGTATTAATGAAAGACTTTGGAGACACATCTATGTTTTGAGTTTAAGTGTTTCTTTACTTGCATCTTGTGTTATCTTTGTTGTTTTACTTATAATTTCATCGTGAAGTCTTGTTTATGGTTATTTATACGATCTTATGCTTGATAAAGTAAGATTGCGTAGTCAGAAAGTTAGTTCAATAGAAATGTTAAACTGCGATTGTATAATTAGTATATCTATTTTGCGAAGCTCTATCAAGTTCTAAAAGGGAGATAATCCCTAAAGCCACACTCCATTATCCCTCTAGATGCAGAAACCTGGTTCTAGCATCCCCTTATATTGCCTCGGGTGAGACTTCATTCTGCGCTACATATTGTTGCTGAAAGGGCTGGTAATAGTGGGTTTTGTTGGTTCATGTAGCCATATCTGACCCTGGGTCTAGGCCCCATCAAGACAACATCTAGTTTTATGATGTCAATGTCTCTTCCCAGTTGTATTTAACTTCTTGTAAGGAACCACATTTTATTTCTCACTTGCATATTTTGGTCTTTCCCGCCTTGGTGGCCATTTTCCTTAGCTTTCTCATTTCCTTTCAAATCTTGCTTAGTTTCAACTTTATGTTTTGACTGTCATAACAATGTTTCATATTTAAAATGGCCTCCTCTAATGATCTAGGCTAATCGAACTCAATCCCGTCTCTATATGCTACTGGAAACCCACTGATGAATATCTCAACCTTGGCCTTCTACTTTTTGAGGTAAGGAACGTATCTCAAAAAATTCAAAAACATGCTAGTATACTCACCATTTGTCACAAAACCCCTCTGCAACTCATAAAACTCCTTATCTCTAGCATCACAGTACCTCTCTGACAGATACTTCTTCTGAAACAGCCTCTCGAAATCACTCCAAGTTATTTTATCCTCATAAATACCACTGACATTCTTCCCATCTTCCCACCAAATATCTTTTTTCATTTGAAACTGAATGTGGTTATTCTAGCTTTCATATTTTCTGAATAATCATGTAATCTGAAGAACTTCCTCATACCAAGAAACCATGCCTCTGCATCATGTGGTTTCATCATCTCTTCATCAAAGGTAGGTGGATTTTCTTTCTTAAACTCATTTGGAAAATATCCCCTGACACTCCTCCTGTAAAGATGGTAATGATGATGATCATAATTCCTTCCAAAACTAGAACTATAGTAGTACTTGTGTATGTCACCTCTCATATCCAGAGTGTCCAAGAATCTACCATTTCTAATCATGTCATCTCTATCCGACCTATAACCACCAAGAGACCTACTTCCATATGCCCAATTAGTTCCATCCTCTTGTCCATAAGTGATCCACAGTGGCTCCTATCGCCACAAATCTGATAAAATATGAAGGATTTCTGCATTTAAAATTTCTTGTTTTTCTTGTGCATGTATTATTATATCATTTTACGCCTTACAACTCCTTATCTCTTCCTTCAAAATTCTCTGTGTGTCTTCTAAATCAGATGAGTGCCCAACACCATGCTTCTCATCATATTCATAAGAAGAATATTTGTATTCTACAATATTTCTAGCCATCTTTGATTTCTTCGTGCAATACATCTCATGTCATCTTAAACCAAATCACAATAAACCAACATACCTTAGCATAACTCAGGGAGGATATCTCATGTGAAATATCAACCAATCAACGTAATACATGTATATACATAATCATAACAACATATATACTTGTAATACATGGTATACCAACACATAAACATCATTCTAGTGAGAGTCTAGTCATCAATACACGACCACATCAACTACACACCATGACCTCATGCATGACAACCTCAACCATACCACTGCACACTTGACAACATGTAGCCACCTAACATGTATAACCAGTCATATGCTCATGGAAACACATTTACAACAACATCATCAGCCCTTCCATGGTGACATCACTTCCACCATGACCAACACCATGTGGATGCAACAATTACATAGACCACCAACATGAGAAACACATGCACGACCGAGATGAATGCATAATGACAATACGCTTGAAAAAATCAAAATTTTCTCAAGGAGAGTGCAACCACACTCTGATACAACCTGTAACATACACCTCCCCTCACATCTACCCAAGTAACTGACCAACCGGGGTAAACATGAACTAAAGGAAATTAAGACAAACTCAACTTCTTTGGTGACTTTAAGGAAGTGGAATCAACACGGAAAACCATAACAGAGAATCCTTGCACCTGTTACATAACGCCCAAAGGCTATCCCAACCATCAAGCTAACTTTTCCCTGGGTCCCACTTACTTTTTCTAAAGAAAACTCATGGATGCTCCCTTTATATGGGCAAGGGTGCTTATGGGAGTCTCTAGACACTCCCATAGCATATGCATGCATGTGTCCAGGGACTCAATTTCCCAGACCCATGCTTGCGTCCACGAGATTTAAGGCACTTTTTAAGCCCATAATCCCGGACACTTCCCATAAATTCTTGTAGATTTTAGAATCTATTAAGCACATGATGACAATTCCAAATAACCAAACATTGAATCGAGGATTAGGCCTGACCATCCCCAACCGGGACTGCCATTCTTTCAAACACTTGTTATGAATGGAATCTATAGGTCTAGGATACAGGATAGAGAATGAATGACTGAAACTATTATGAGACATAACAAGGATCACCACCCTCTTCCTTGAACATATATGACATCAATTAGGTATTTCATCCATTATTTTAACAATTACAAGTAAATATATGAATTAACCATGACATGAACGAGTCATTTAAAAATGCTTAAAACCATCATAAAACCATGGAAATAATAGTGAGAAAAAAACCATTAAATACACACAGTAATAAGTACAAAAACAATAGAAATTATCTTCCATTAAACATAGGAAATAACCGGCCAGGTTTGGGACTTCCACATCCCACCCGACTATAGACATGGTTGAGCCAAATTTCTCTTCATCCAATCACCCTCGTGCCATATTCTACGCATGAATGTGGGATCTCTTGGATAAACCAATCCAAACACAACCAAGTGAATCCATAGGTTAAACCACCTCCACCCTCGCCATATTGTGACCACACCAAAACCGGTGCTCTGATCACAAAAACGAACCAAAATTGGAATGCCATCCAAAATCCATATCCTTGAGGAATATTTTGTATCCCTGTTTCTCAGGCTTAACCACAATCCAATCCCATATCACTAGGCCCTAAACCAAGACACCACCCTTGGGCTTTAACGTGTATCCCGCCAAAACTAGTCAAGGGATTCCTAGGCCTTTGGGAATTTTCCTTGAGAACACCTCCGTCCCAGATTCTGAAATCCATCCGGCAATTCCAAAGATCAAAACTGAGATCAAAATCCCAACAGACCATGGCATCTGGAAAAAGGAAATGAAAAGCTAAAAACCACTGTCAAAATCTAGCAACACCATTCCATCGACGACAAGAGAACCAATTACCAACATGCATAAGCCATGCATGTCCAAACCATCTAGGAAATCACACATGCAATATGTTATCTGCAAGTATTCCTGCTGAAGTTGTTAGATCCTGCTCTTGCTTGCTTGATCCTTGATTTCCTTTCCTTTCCTTTTCCTTCCTTTGTTTTCTTTCCTCTTTCTTGGCTCAATGTTGAAGTGCTCCAGGAAAACTCTAAGTATCCAAGAGAAAGAGAGAGAGAATAATGAGAGAGCTCCAAAACTGAACTAACAAAAGGTACCAATTGATCCTCAGAAGTATTTTTATCAATGAGACCTCAATTTTCTTCATTTTCCTCTTCACATGCAACCTATGACCTTTTACGTTCATTTTCTCCTAATTTACTTTATTTTCATAAATAAATCTGCCAAAATTACTTGTTTCCTTTTTAATGCCTTAGCCATTGCCTTTGCCAATGTTCCTTAGCCATAAACACATCCAGTAATTCCCACTAGGATATATTTTTCCAACATTAAGCTTGGAATAAGTGCCCCTTAACCGTGGTCTTATTTTTTCCTTTATTAACTTTTATTACATAAATATTTTTCTCGAGTTTGTTACAAGTATATTTCCCTTGAATTGTGCTTTAAAATCATATTGCAAAGTATGAGAATCCAAATATCAATATGTGCCATCTCTATGTCTGAAAATATTTCTTTGTGACAGGGCCTTTGTGGAAATACAACAACCCCCATTTTGTATATAGTTCCTAATAAAAAAATGGGTACCCTTTGAATTTTTTCTCTCATTGGTTTTAGTCATTATATATTACTTCCTACCTTTTCTTTATTCCTTTATTATTTTCTTATTATTTTCTTTTATGTACAAACTCCTTTCCTTGTATATCAATTTTATTTTGCATTAAAATCATTTTCAAAAATCTCGGCCTCCTAAAAAAACATTACAAAACTCAAAAAGTACTAAGTATAAGAAGTGAACTGTCAAATTACAAACCCTTTTATGTCCCTTTGGACGTAAATCATGTGCCCACATTGAACCGTGCTTAACATTGAATAGGTAATCTTTGAAATCTCCCCATGGTGCAATGGTAAAATTCACAACAAACATCATAAACAATCTTATCCCACACCTCTGTCTCTCGCGCCATGATTCCCACAACGCCCTTTACAAAACCTCTGCAACGCAACGTTAAATTTCTCTATCAAATGTCATATAATCTCAGAAATTAAGGCTTCAATAATCAAAGAGGGTTTTTTTGCGGGAAAAATGCAAGTATTTTCACAGTTTAATGTTCAAATGGGAAAATCAATAGGATGTTGATATGCATATCGCTGGAGGTATTCAAGAATTAATGGCATTTAAACAATGGAATATATTATATTGCATGATTGTTTTGAAATTATCAAAGGCTTCAGTATGTTGTAATAACTTCCGCATTTTATCTCATACTCACATTATAGGCCTCTCGCGAGTACACACGTCATGGGAAAGCAATCTAAGAAAGTCCAAAAGACTCAACAGTGAGTAGTCGGGGACCCAGATAACAAAAATACAAATTATATTTTGTTCCCGAGTATAGTTATTTCAAAAACAGAAGTTGACATGTCCTCTTGGAAAGTTTTATATAAGTGCCTCGAGGAGGAAGCTCGGGGTATTTCAGAGGAGGTAGAACTAGACGCAGTTGAAGCAATTGGAGGCCCTGATACCACCTTGTACCAAATTGCTTATTTTTTCCTTCATGTGGATGTGCCTATATGTTCCATATGCACTCCTAGAGGCATCATAGGGGGTTCTTTACAGCATAATAATCATTTGAGAAGAAATAAAATCACTTTTACCGCTCATCCTTCAGCAGGAAATTGGTGAACCTAGTACCACAAAGTATACTACATGGAAGACACCAACAGTGATCCCAGATTAAGACTCATAATAAATTGAGAAGACATTTGTAAAAGTTTTTGAAGAACTTCTAAAGAAATACATTACTGAGAAAGTTGCAGCTTCCATCAAAATGCATCAACAATAGGAAGAATTTTAAAGTCCAAAAAAAATTTTATGAGCAGCATAAGGAACCTAAATATCTATTGATATGTCTATACCTTTCTTCAGAAGCCATAGAAACAAGTGACTCTTTCTCCTACAAATGTTAGTACTAATGCAGCAACTTGTTTGGTCACTAATGAAGTTTTGATAAAAATACCCATTAGTTCCCTATCTGGTGACAATTCACAAAAAGTGATGGGAATCATATCTTTATCCACTATTGAAATGGAATACATCCCTCCATTAGCTTACTTTTCAGTCCTTAAAATAAATATAAAATTTAAAGGTGCAGTCAAAAGATGAAAGTGGAAGGAGAAAAAGAAGATGCATAAACCCCTCCTCAAGTAGTTTGGGGTGGCTCTTAATTAAGTGAAGAGAAAATAGTTAAAGAATGGGCTCATTCTATTAGAGCTTATGTAAATTCCAATGTAAACCATGTTTCCATATTATTGTATATTTTTAAACAGAAAAACATCAAAATCTTAATGTTGGAACAACAACTGACAGGGCAAGGGGATAAATTTCAAGATCATTCAAGACAAGAAGAAACTAAGTCTCAACAATGGCACACCCAAAATATTGATGAATTGAAATAGAAGTTAAATGATGAAATCAGTAAACTACAACATGGATTTCATGTCATTGACCAAAGGAAGGATGCCCAGTTGGAATAACATCAGTTATAGATCTAAGAAACATCCAAAAATATGGTTTACCTAGAAAATTTTGAGCAAGAAGAACTTGAGTTCAATCAAAAATTCCCTCAAATACATGAATAGTTTTGCAATGAGTTAAATATGACTCAAGCTCAGAAAATTCTAGCTAATGGATTATCCAATGACGTGGTCAACAAAGAAATGGATTATCAAGAAGAAGACAAAAAATTAACCCAACTAATTGTCTAGAAAAATGTAGAGAAGAGAATCACCCCCAACCTACATAAAATTAATATGATGCAGAAAAAAACAGTTCTAAAACCTTGGAAAACCCACCTACATAGTTCACAATAACTAGTGAAGATTGTAAAACAAAGTTTTTCTCCTTTAATGCAAGTGGTAAAACATACTAAAATACAATCAGATGTTTATAGTGATAAATTACTAGAAGTTGATGTATTGAGGAAGAAAGTACAAGAATACATGCAGTAGCAGTGAAGTTAAATCGAGCAATTGCAAAAGATTGATTTGGATATAGTTTGGAGATATTTGGTCAAACCAAAGAGTCATTTCTTATTGACCAAATTGATTGTTGACATAATAACATAGGAATTTGTTGATGGTTTCAAATGAAAGTGTCACTCTGGCACTACATCAACATCTCTAACTTCTTGACAACTAACAAGAAGTAACGAGAATGTTATCCCAGAGTTTATAACCACACAATTAGTGGATTGAATCTATTCCAAGAGTGGCATAACTCAACCCTCTTACTTGTTAAAGGAGTCGCAACTGACTCAGGAATTGTCCAAAAACTTGCAACCCTGACAAAATAAACAGAATATTAATTAATAACACTAACCTGAACACCAAATTATTTACAAAAGCAGAAAACTAATCAATGCTCTAGGGTTTTGATCTTAGAGTATTATAGAGCCACAACTTCATTTAATTTGTAAGTTGGAGAATGTAAATTGGTCATAATATCCTTGTATTCAAGAAGAATTAAATGCACCTGACCTCCTCCTACATGAAATTCAAATGTTCAATGTATGAATGATTGATTTAATAAGTGGAATTATATTTAAATATTAATTGCTTCTTTTATAATACAGTTCAATTGTTGTTTATGTATGTATAAAATGAAATTAGAACCTTAATCAATTATGTGGTATATGTGTTTAAGTTGTTAGCTAAAAATATTCTTTTAACATCAGTTAAATTTTAATACATTCTGGCCAATAAAAGGTCATTAAAGCTAAACATAAGTAATATATGTACAAAAAAGTAAAACCAAATCAAAAGTACGACTAACTGAATGGGCACTAAAACAATAAAAAATAAAACATCATATCGCATGATCCAAGTGGATATTTGTGGCCACCTTCTTATTCCACTTGGACCCCCAACATTTTTTCTTTTAGTTTCATTAATTGTATCACAATTTACTATTTTTGACATTTTTTCGGGTCCTGAACTTTTGGAGTCAGTTTGAGGCCCTAAACAAAATTTATTTTGGAAAACACGAAAACTTGTAGCTTGTCATGTGGGTTTATATTCAAAATCTTTAGTCCTCATATAGATATTTCTAATGAGGTATCGTACACGTCAAATAGAGATCGTATGCCAAGGTTATGACCTCGAGAAATTGTTGTACCAACTAATCCCAATAGGGCCCACAAACTTTTTGCGCTTCATCTCCTAGGGTTAGGTTTTTGGATGTTTGGGGTTTTCCCTCATTTCTCAATAATAAAAAGTCCTTTGAGCCTCATTTTAACATAGTTCAGAGGCATGTACATGGCACATCTCTTCTCAGAGATAAGCTACCATTGCCTGATCTAGTCTATTTCTATTATGCATGTAAATTTTTTAAAGTATTATGTTATTAATGAATTGAATTTCAATTTTCATTGTATCTTTATGTTTCTATTTAAATCTATATTTTATTTTTGTTGGAAAATGTAACTAGGTCGGTCTTCATATTATGGATTTATGGAAAGTAGAAGACAAAGATAATAAAATGTATTTTGGGCGTGCAAGAGTTTATTATAAGATCTAGTGCTTCAAGACCTTGTCAAAGTATCCGTGAAAGAATAGCATATGAAAACCCCAATTTACGTTAAAATATAAGCATTATACGATGATGAAAGACGACCTAATTTGCAGCTACATGTCGGCCTATAATCTCAGTCAAGAAGTTGGCCTAAAGTCTGGACTAGAGCACTATATATACACCACGGCTGTGGTTCATTTGGCAAGGAAGATTGTGTATGAAAATACAGCAGACAGACAGGTCTAATAAGAATGTGAATATCTCTGAGTAAGAAATGTGGATATCACTAAAAGGAAATGCAGACATACAATGAAGATAACACACAATCGAATGCGGATTAAAGACTTACATCACCACAGCAGATTGCAGATACCACAGGGGTTGCATTAGTCTAAATGTGTATACCACAATAGATTTTAGACACCACAAAGATTGCGTTAGACAAAATGAGTACACCACAGCAAAATTTGAAAATTAGTCTGAGTTAGACAGCGTTGAATAAGGAGCATAAATTATCAACATGGTATCAGAGCTAAGGTCGTGATAAAAAGGCAGTTTCAAGAAATATCAGTAAAAGGTTCATATCTTACAAAGGTCATCTCTGATCTTAGAATACAGTGAACTAGTTCCGTCTTAAAAACACCTTGAAGAAGCCTAGGATCTTCGCATTCTATCTCTGAATGGTAGCTCGGACATCATAGAAACTCAGACTAATTACAGTGAACCTCGCAATAATCATAGAATAAATTCAGATCACCTCTGAAATTCGGATGACAATTGCAGAGGCTCGGTGTTACCGTTGTGACCAAAGTAACCACAATTTTGATGTTACATTTCAGTGTTATCACATGTATGGTTCGGTGCTCTTTCGATGGGAATATTTCAGTGCTACTGCAGCAAAGTTTTTTAGTGCAGACACAGTGATGAAGTCTCACCACAGTACCACAGTCTCGGTGAAATCTCAGTAAAATATTTCGATGCCATCTCAAGGAGAAGGTCTCGATATTATCTCAGGAGAAAGTCTCGATGCCACCACATGAAGTCTTGGTACAACACAGTGACCAAAATTCAGTGTTACCACAATGACATGGTCAATATAATTCAGAGATATCACTGTGAATAAGTTTGATTTTTTGTTTGTTTGTGGAATAGAATTGATGAAGTTCAGAAACAATCGAATGCATTAAGTGCTGAAGCAAATAAAAGGAGAAAAAGCAGCAACATTAATATAATACATTACAGTGAAGGATTCAGCACTCCCAACAGCGAGTAAGTTTCGATGAGAAGGTGTTGGTGTTACTACAATAACACAGTTTTGGTGCTTCCAACAAAAAAGGAGTTCGGTGCTACCACAATGATAAGTACTCCAACAAGATGCACATACAACAATTCTAATAAAGACATAGGTATGCAATTCATAAGTGGTGACTCGGTACCATAAGGTCTAGGTGGATCTACATTGGAGAAGAAAGGCTACCTCCAGAGGAAAGTCAAAGTATCTTGAAGACTTGAAGACTAAGAGGCTAAAGGCACTGTCATCATCTTCAAAGGTTATAAGACAAGTTTCCTCTCATTGAAACAAGAACCACCTCTTTATTCCTGAAGAAGGTCATCCAAAGAAGCAGTAATCTCCATCAACAAAAGGAAGCTGGATCTAAAGATGTTGTCACCATTGAAGAAATCAAGTTGAAGACTCTTCACTTGTCAAGTAAGTATCTTTTATTCTATAATAAATTTTGGTAACATGAATTTGTTTTTGCAGGGAGATCTATAAGCTAGTTGGGTTACCAAGATTCCTTTTATGAGAAGAATAATAATAGTCCTTGAAGAAAGAGAGGTTATGTCACTTAGACCAGATTTACACTAAATCAAATTATCAAAAGAATGAAGGGATATCCTCATAATATCTCAACTGTGAGATCTGGAAAAGATGATAAGATGAACAACATAACAAATAGAAAAGAAAAATTACCTCACTCAACTTGTGGTTTCCATGCAAGATGGAAAAAGACAATCAAGGGAAAAAATGTTGGAGGATAAAAGACTCAAACATTCATAGAAGAAAAAGGAAAGTTTAAGTGAGAGACTTATGGACATTACAAACATTACTAAACATTACTAATGTAAAGCAGTCATCAAGAGCAAGGGTCATCATGGAAACATATTTAGGGGATGTGATGACATATTGATGAAGCAGGCCAAGGGAATGAAGCTCTTCATTCTTGAGAAATTGCTATAGGATGACTCAAGGGGAAAATGTATGAGGTATGTATATATTTATATGTTGACATTGGATGTTTTGAAGTCATGTCATGTGGTTGCAGGTAATGGACTTCTGGACTTAGAAGTATGATCTATGAAGGAGTATCTCTCAATGCACGAACAGATGAAATCAACATAATATGCCCTCATGGAATATGAGGTGGTTGTATATGAACAAGAAACTAGGAAATTTGTACGTTCCTAGGAATCAAGAATGTGCAGAGAAGAAGAGATCATGAAATGCAACCATGTCAAGAGGCAGTTATCATCTGGAAGCCAAGAAGATGTGACTAGGAGATCTCCTAGAGAGATATGTATACTCTGACGAAAGTCTGGTAGAGAAGAAGACCCTTGGAAAAACATATCATTAGGAGATGTGTCAATCTGTATGAAGGATTTCGATGCTTACAGGAAGATGTCATGGTGAAAGATCATCACTGAGGTAACTTTTGTTTTAAAAGGGTTCATATGTAAATGTTTATCTGGATGAATTTGTGTAGGACTGCTAATCATGAGAAAGGATGTATGATCCTGAGATATGATTCGAAGGAAAGCAGCATGGCACAATAGTGGACCAGATAAGGAAGTCTGGTGAATTACTCTGATCGCTGACAAGACTCGGGATGGAAGTAATGGATGATCGGTGTCCTATGAAGCTAAAAGATGGAGATTCATCAATACCGAAATCCATGACATCAAGGATAGAAATTCTTCATGAGTAGCTGAATGTCTCACCATTTCTGCTGAAGGTCCCTGGTTAAGAGGGAGCCTGATGGTAATTTTCTTACTTGGAAGAAACTTGGTAATTCCTAAGGATGAGCTTAGGTACATTCTTTGTATAAGAATGAGTACATTCCTTTGTGGAATAGGTCCTCCCTGGGAGGGAGAGATAGACACATCATTCTGGTCTTGGGAAGACAGAATGGAGGATTGGGTAATCATCTGGCATTCAATACTCTTTGAGAATGTGATCAGACATTCAAGATAAGAGTAGTCGGGGACCGATATTCTTTGAGGGTTAGCTACCCAAGAGAAGAATAGTCTAGGAAGGTCATAATTTGGGAACACCTGGGTGGAGTATGTACCTTGGAGAGACAATGAAAAAGGTGTCTATAAGTCATGTGTCTCGCCAACATTGAAGCCCATTGTCTCGTTGAAGAGATGGGGCTGCAAGTCAAGGCCTTGCACTAGGACAATGCTGGTTGATATGATGCTATACAGATGCGATTACCAATCCAATTTTTCTTATGAGATTCTTTAGTTTGAAAATGATCATGTACCGATATGAATACCTCCCTAGTTAAGAGGGAGTGTTGGAAAATGTAACTAGGTTGGTCTTCATATTGATTATGGATTTATGGAAAGTAGAAGACAAAGATAATAAAATGTATTTTGGACGTGCAAGATTTTATTATAAGATCTAGTGCTTCAATACCTTGTCAAAGTATCTGTGAAAGAATAGCATATGACAACCCTAATTTACATTAAAAGATAATAATTATATGATGATGAAAGAAGACCTAATTTGCAGCTACATGTCGGCCTAAAATCTCAGTCAAGAAGTCGGCCTAAATTCTGGATAAGAGCACTATATATACACCACGTCTGTGGTTCATTTGGCAAGGAAGATTGTGTATGCAAATACAACAGATAGACAGGTTTAATAAGAATGTGAATATCTATGAGTAAGAAATGCGGATATCACTAAAAGGAATTGCAGACATACAATGCAGATAACACACAATCGAATGCAGATTAAAGACTTACATCACCACAATAGATTTCGGATACCACATAGGTTGCGTTAGTCTAAATGCATATACCACAACAGATTGTAGATACCACAGAGATTGCATTAGACAAAATGAGTACACCGCAGCAAAATTTTCAGATTATTCTGAGTTAGACAACATTGAAGAAGGAGAAAAATTTATCAACAATTTTGTTCCTACATAATTTTGGATCAGTGGTATCAAAGTGGTCTTCTATTTCTTTTCTTTTTTTTGTATGTCCCCAACAAGGTCGGGCTATAAGGAGTTAGGGCTTGAACTGGTTGAACCTTTGAAAGACCAACCTCTTCGACCTCAAAAACCTACAATGGTGGAAGAAAATAAATAAGAGGGAGTGGGATATCCTTTCAAAATATTTCTTGAAGAAGCCCTCGAGTGAAAAAGGAATGAGATAATGGAAAAATTTTCCCATATTTTCACGGGCAATGCATCTTCATCTAGTAGCCACCTTGGAGGTGCCACTCCCATTAAAGTACAAGTCAACTTTAACATTCCCATATTTGAAGGCTAGATAAATGCATATGTCATAGATACATGGTTAAATATGTTGGAAGGATATTTTTTGGTTCGTGATTTTTTCAATAGGGAAAATATAACTATTGCACTCCTCAAAGTCGCCCCCCACGTCAAGGACTGGTGGGAAACCTACTGTGATCAAAGGGATGACAAGGAACCCTCATTATTTTCAGCTAAAACCACTTGGAATTATTTCTGAGATGTCATCAAGGAAAAATATTACCCTGTTAGGAGATATGAAGGTAAGTACATAAAATGGTCCACACTGCGCAGGGAAGGGACCAAGACATTCCTGAGTTCACAAAAAATTTTCATACCCTTCGCATGAAGTTGGGTATCAATGATTCTTATTGGCATCTAGTACTCAAGTATTGCAGTTGTCTACACAAATAGATCCAAGACAATATGGAGTTCTTAGGCATATCCTCGCTTGGCATCGCCTACCGATACGATGTCAATATTGAGTATAAATTTAAACAGAAGAAGTGAGAATTTAGATCTGTGAATACGAAGTGTTATCACTCATATTTTCCTTGAAGTTGTTGGAAGAGGAAAGGGGTCCGAGGTAACCACAAACCAAATTTTAGGTACAGAGTCTAGCCAATCTGTACCCAGAGAGGGCTCTCTCATGTAAGATTTAGCTTTGTTTTTAAAAGATATTAGGCTAGTTATGAAAGTTTAGGGATTTTGATTGCGTTTGAGTGATGGAATTCAATAACAGAGGGGTATGACTGAGTAGTTTTAGTCCATTGGGCTAATGGAGTCAAATAATATGGCTTAACTAGATGTAGTTTCTTAACAAGGGATGGTTTCACAAGGCAAGGTAATCAAATAGGAAACAATTAAAGATCTTAAAATGAATGGAATGGACTCGAAATAGGTGAAGGGAAACTAAGAATCCTTCAACATATTCGAAAGAGGGAACTTGACTGATTGTTGACAAAGAGAAATTAAGAATTCTTTATCAAATAATCAAAATGAATAAACTAAAAAACAGGAGCAATTAAGGATTCACTGTTTAAACTAGTTCTGAAGAAAACATTAAGAATAACAACAATTGAAAACAGATTGCACTTAAGCACTTTCTGAATTATTCCTTTTCATTTATCATTCAGATATGAAACACAGGTGATATAATAAACAAGTATAAAAATTTAAAACATAAGAGATAGATGACTTATTGATCCGTTGTCTGACTCAAGAATCCTGTGAAAAGTCTTTTGCATCAATTCTTTATCCAGCTAGCCATACGAAATTTATCCAACATCACTTTATTTCAAAATAATCAGTATTACAGCAAAGTCTAAGAATCCACCCCCAATACTCCAATTGAGGGAGTATTTATAGAAAAAATTATGAAAAATATCTCCTAAAAAAATGAGATATAATCTAGGATGATTCATGGATAAATT
The DNA here is from genome assembly GCA_034641835.2 of Pinus albicaulis. Classification (NCBI taxonomy): domain Eukaryota; kingdom Viridiplantae; phylum Streptophyta; class Pinopsida; order Pinales; family Pinaceae; genus Pinus; species Pinus albicaulis. The sequence goes on from CM076584.1 coordinate 383,741,210, forward strand.
ACAAGAAAATAGAGACATATGGTCTCGTAGATAAGAGAAAGGATAACCGATGTTGTGTTGTTTCCTTATTTTGAGAATGTGATGGAGGTAGGCCCTATGATTGGGCTTGTTGTTGTCTTCTTTAGTAATTCTGTGTTGGCTGCTCTATTTTACTGATACTCTTTATCTGCACTGATACACTTCGACCTCTGTTTATCCTTTTATCCTTCTTAGCATGACTTACTGTAGTAAATAATAAAAAATTTATGTAAGGATAATTTTTACAAAAGTTCTAACATTTCTTCCCACCATTTAGCTTCTGGTATTCTGGTTCTTTGTAGCTTCCTCAGATTTTCATTTGTCTCTGTATATCTGAAGAAAGTAGGCTGAATTGGGAATAAATTCTTTACCTCATGCTCGAGATAAAATAAATTTTCCAATCTGTCATGAAGATTTTTGCCTGTAGGCAATGCTGCTGCTGATGAACTAGTTGAGGAACTGGCCTGATCGTCAGCATGCTTGTTCAATTTCTCAACATAACTTTCCAGGTTCATAAGTTTATCCTCTAAAATTAAAGGACTTGGCAGTCCTTTATTCAATATAATATCCAATCTTTTTGTAAAGGTATTGATTTCTTCTTGCATATCAAAGCATCTTCTTTCTAGATTCTGCATCAGAGTTCTTTTAGTAAAAACTCTTTTTATCTCCAAAATTGTTCCTGTTCTGTCTTGAATGCCTAGTTCTTCAAGTTGATGTCTGTTCTTAGTATTCAAAAAGTGTATAAGTTCATTGGCTTCTTCAGGCATGTTTCCTAATTCTTCTCTTGCTTTTAAAATTTCTTCCAGAGCCAATTTAACTAAATCATTTTGCTCATACATTATTTTAATTGAGGGCCATACATCATTTATTGACTGAATGATGTTGTCCCAAAGAATTTCTTTTATTTCCTTCAAAGGCTTCTAAAATGTGAGATCCTTCTCCAATGCTTTGACCAATTTTTCTAATCTGTTGACTTCTCTTGTTTTTTCTGCAACACTTATCTTCGAGAGATCATATTTTTGTTCTAGAGTGGTGAATTGTACCTTTGTTATTTGGAGCTTTGTCACTTGGAGTTTCAATTCCTCCATTGACTTTATTAAGTCTTCGGTACTTAAATTGGAAGCATTGCCTTGTGACAATTCTGTTGGCTGACCTATTGTAGATGTACCTGTAATTACTTCTGTTGTAGATGCTGGAATATTAGGCTGCTTGTCTTTCAATGCCTTTTCAAACTTTTTTTAGTTTCATTAAGTTGCTCATTCAATTTTAAGAGAAAATCCATCAATTCTTCTTCAGATTTTTGCTTTATGATTTCTGCAGTCTGTGGATGCCTTGAGGCTGGTAACTTCAGTTGTTTTCTCAAGGCTGCAATATCATCATCTTTCTTCTTGATCAAGGCTTCTATACCTTTGACATCTTTGGGGTTATGACCCAATCCAATAATTATTTGCTCCAAAGTCTTTATTCTGTTGTCCTTAGCCTGGGAAGAGGCTTTTTCAAGATGCAATTGAGCATTAGTATTCTCCAAAGAATCCTGTAATCTTTGGGTCATCATTGATTTATCAGTCAAAGTAGAATAAATCATTTCACCTGTTTTTTTATGCAGCTCAATATGATCCAAATGATGAATATCCTTTGCTATAACTTCAAAATTCGTTCTAATATAATCTGCAGCTGTTTGATGCTGCTGCACTTTGGGTTTGAAGTGACTCATTACCATCTTACCCTGCTGGATGTCATAGGCTGACATCAATATTTGTTGATTTTTAGGAGCCATCTTCAAATATTTATTGTAAACTTGAAGTCTTAGTGGATCATTTCTGGCCTTTATATTTATAAATGTCCTTTTGATATCCTAGGCATCTTTTATCGGTGGTTTCAAAGAGGATACTTCTACAATTTTCTTCCTTTGTAGTTCTTTTCTCTGTGAATTAGTAGATGTTCCACTGATTGTACATGTTTGTTGACTACTTAATTCTTCTCTCCTTTGACTATCAGGGATTTCTTGAACAAATTCTACTTCTGGAAGAGGATTTAATCTTTGTCTTTTAACATCAGGCTATTCTGAAGATCCACTGAGAGGGGTATTTTTTTCTGCATCTCTTTTCTTACCTTTTTCTACATTGAGAGGAGTTTGTAAAATCGAAATTTCTTCCACATTGATCTGAGTAGGAGAAATCTGTATTTGACCCTGTTCTTTAGAAGTTTCAGGTTGTTCTATCATTTTAAATTTCTTTGTAACTTGTATATCAACCTCTTCCTCCTTTCCTTTAGATGCTACTATGGCCAATGCATTGATTTCCTGTAAATTTTGCTGAGAAGTTCTAGCAGAAGAAGGACCAATCCCTGGTCTTTGCACCTGTCCAAAAGAGTCTAGGTCAAGTATTTTTTCAAGGTCTTTCATAACATTTTCAACACTGACCTGTTCACTATCTTGTTCTATCAATGTCCCTTCCATCCATTCATCCATATTGGCATATTGTTCAATTTTTGGGATTCTTTGATGAAGGTATGGTGATAGTTTGTTTTTCATCATTTTATCACAAATAAGGCTATTTGGGTCATAAGGTACCCAGTAGAAACTTTTTTGCAATTTGAGATAGTCTTCTAAGATTCTTTCAGCTTCTTTTCCAGCACCCCTAGAGTTACAGACAAAAGGACCTAATTGACTCTTAATTCTGAGTTGAGCTTTTTTCTTTGCATTGCAAAAATGGACTATGTCAGAATTTATCATTTGTCTGAAATACTCTAAGGCAAAGAGCCTCATTGGGACATATTTTGGTAATTTGAAATGGCATAACTCACATCCATATATTCTGATTTCTGTGTGATTCTGGTATAGGTACCAATCACCTATCCTGTATTACTTTGAGAGTTGGAGAATTTTCTTGATATCACTATTGACCCTAGGAGGGGAGACTCCTGTTAACAGGGTGGTTGCAGGGTGCACAAATAGGCAATGAAATCATTGTAAGAATAAGGAGAATTAGAGGAATTATGAGTGATTGCAGACCAAAAGATTACAGACCTAGGATTTCCTTTGGCATCAAGTTTCTTGACCTGGAAAGGGAAACTCTCTGATTGATAGTAAAGCATGAGATGGTAAATAATAGAATAATATTTGAACACTTTCATTTTCTAATCTTATGAAATGATCATGGATTTTATCAGCAATGTAGGAAGCAAAGTCATACTTGACAGCAGGGCGCTGTCCAGGGGTAAAAATTGACAACAATACTAGGGTTAATTGATCAACATATTCACTAGTATTAAAACCCATTATAGGGGATATCATATTCAAAATAAGCCTACCCACATCAATGAAAAAGGTATAACCATAAGGGGGAGGGCCTTTGGGCTGATGTTCTGGCAACATGAAGGTTTGGCAGAGGCGATTTAACTCTTCTTGGGATAAATTGGCTGATTTCTCAAGTAAATCTCCCATGGAAAGAGAAGTCAGGGCTTGACCAGGTTAAAACTGTAACATTTCGTTGATAGACTGAGCAGTTATTAAGAAAATGACGGTTTGACTCGGGGACAAAACTGCTCGTTGATTGGGGTCATAATTGGCATGGCAGTAATGGATTATTTCAGGAAAAATATGGACTGAGGGAAGAAGATAAATGAGAAGATTGGATTCCCATAAACCAAAAATGTCAGAGTCGTTCAGGTAGTTATCTCTGTAGTGGAAAAAAATTCGAAGAGGATTTTAACTAAGGACAAGGCATTTAATTTGGAAATCCCTATCTGCTAAAGGCAGATAGTCTAAATCTTTGTGAGGGGCATTCAGAGTTGCGACATTCAAAGCCACGAGAATTTCCATTTCTGGTTCTTGTGGATTCAGAAATGAATTCAGGTTTTGACGAAAAAATGGGTACAATCTCAGGTTTGGGAATGCAATTATAGTTTTGGGATTTGAGGAATGAAAACGAAGACCAATCTTAAACCCTGTTTCAGTTTTTTGTGTGGAAGTAAAACAAAAACCAGGATTTTAACGAGTTCAACGGGAATTTGGGTAAATACTTGTTTTCCGGAAAACGAACAGTGATTAAAACAGGTGTTGACTATGGCGAATGAATTCTGGATTACTCGACTGCAATTTTCTTCAGCAAGGTGGCGGTTGACAAAATTCGGCAGTTGATTTTGGAATTCGTTGCATGGGACATTGGTCACTGCACGAAATAGTGAAAATGACGCGGGTTCATTCGTTTTATTTGAAAAGTCAAAGGTTGGCGGGTTTTTTTATTTTTTTAATGGATGACGTCAACAAGTATGATGGCTTTGTCACGGGAGGTAGGCGGTAAGCGGTTTTCATACCATAGCTTTTGGGGATGAGCAGTTTTAGGCGGAGGGCGAGCGATTCCATACGATGCACGACGCGTGGCGCGAAACTGTTCAGAAAACCGCTTGGCCATCGCGTGTTATCGTTCGGACGTGGATGCGCAGCGATATGGACGTCAATCGTAGATCTCAGATTGGTCGATCGAACAGTCGCCGGGAAAGGGAGATGACGGGAAATTAATAGTGCAGGCCCAATGAAATTTATTATGAAATAATCGCATCGGGGGGAATTTGATTGGTGGATTAGGTTATTAATTAACCATGAGGGTTAATTAATCCATTTATATGGTGGAGTATCGGGTTCGTTTATTAATTGGAAATTTCAACCAATTAATCACAATTATTAATTATATGGTTATTTTTCAACCAAAGGGGCGGGATAATATATTAATTTGGGAATTTTATTATTAAATTAATACGGGAAAAGGGGAAATTTGTATAGGGATTTAAATAATAAAGTTTAAAATTAATATGAAAAATGAATGGAAGCTCTAAGTGTAAAACATTAATTTAATGTATTTAACTTATGCTTGCACGAATAGGGTATTTTGTGAAATATTTCATAATTTTCCTAAGTAAAATGGGATTTGACTTAGGAAAAGATTTTTTAGAAGTGAATAAATGTCATGATGAATGGTTTTAAGTACTTAGGCTTTTCCATTTATTGGGCCGAGGGTCCGGTCCCTCCAAAATTCAAGGAAATGCCTTGAGCCCCTCTAATTTTCAAATACCTTAATACTTAGGGGAAATTAGTGAATTTTTTTTAGGGAAAAATGAGAAGGGAAGTTAATAATTTGACTTTTCTTTGCTTGAAATTCTTCCAGTGTAGTGTCTGCCTTTGCACTTGTGATGAAAGTAAAGATTTAACACATCTAGAGTCATTATCCATCACATGTAATTCTGCAACAACATCTACCTACCCTACCTACTTTACCCTACCATTTTTTCTTCTTTATTAGGGTGCACTTAAACTGGCAAACTCTTATCACATTTTCTCTTTTACATATGGAAATCTATCTAATTCTAACCTTATTACATCCAAGGGCTCAGATTAAACTGTTGAGCTCCTTTATTTACTCTACCTATCTACTTATCTGCCAAGATTAAACAGTTTGGTCAGATTTTATTCTCTATCTCTAAAACATAAAATTGAAAGATGAACAAGTCAAGCTTAAATTGTTTGACTGTTCATAAATTGTGGCATAAGATACAAGTTGCACACAATTTTGTTTATTACATAAGAGAAAAAAGTAGTGTCATTTATACTTGCACACTTTCCTTGGCCTTTCTTTTGGTGGGGTTCATTTTCTTTTACTTCTTTGGCCATTTTTAATTTTTTCACTCTTTGATTTTTCTTTTAGGGTATACCCTCTTTACATTTTTTTTTTTTTTGACAATATGGAAAACCTTTGCAACAAGAAAATGTATGAACATATTACATAGCTCATCAAGTTAATCATGATATATGACACCTATTGGTATAGGAGTCTAACATTGGCTCCACTTGGGGATGGCTTTTCCTGGTGAAAATTCAAGAACAACAGGTCAGTTGTCCTCAGAATGATTTTGACTGAACCATGGAATTTTCTTCTTCTTGTTGCTTTATTGTATGTATGACAGTATTACTTCTGAAGCTTAGGGCCTTCTCCTCGGGCTTCAACTCCAGCAAGTTGCTATCCACTCAAAACTATAACATTACAAAGGATATAATATGTACATGTTAAAAATCAGGATATCCTAATAAATAGGATCAAAGTAATGTTTCAACATTCGACCATTAACTAGTCCTTCTTTAGTTTCTGTACCATCCAAGTTTTTTAGAAAATATGTATTATTTCCTTGTAAAGCATGAATAATATAAGGTCCTTTCCACAGGAAGTCAAACTTCCCATGTTTTCCCTTATCCTCTCTTCTGGAATCCCATCTTAAAACTTTGTTTCATATTTGAAAATCTTCTGCCTTGGTCCTTCTATCAAATATCTTCTTTAGTTTTTCTTGCAATACTTGGGATCTTTGATATACTTCCTCTCTGGTCTGCTGCAAATTGATAGTCTGATTTATTCTCCTTTGAATATCATTAGGTTCAACCTGAGCTTCTTGAAGTAATTTCATTACAGGAACTCCTAAAGATGAAGGAAATACAGCCTCAATACCATAAACTAACTCATAAGGACTAGTCCCAATAGATTTTTTAGTGGTGAGTCTGTCTGCCCATAGTGTATTTGTAAGTTTCTTGTGCCAATTTTTCTTATTTTCCTCCAATAATTTTTTAATAATATTGATGAGACTCTTGTTGGAGGACTCAGCCAATCCATTACCTTGAGGGTAATAGGTTGTGGAATGGCCTAAGGTGATATGATATTTGTTACAAAAACTTATCATCTTCTTATATTTGAAGGCAACAGCATTATCAGTTATAATTTTCTCAGGGCAACCAAATCTTGATAATATATTGGTTTCTAGGAATCCTATAATCACAGTGTCATTGGTTTGTGTGGAGGAATTGCTTCTATCCATTTGGTGAAAAAATATGTAGTAGTGAGGATCCATTTATGTTGGCCAGAAGAAGGAGGGTGGATTTCTCCAATGAAATCCAGGCCCCATTGTTGGAAAGGTTTTTTGGTGGAAATTGGTTTCAGGGGTAAAGGTAACAGTTTTCTCTTGCCTTCAAAGAATTGACATTTATGGCAAGTAGTGACAAATTTCTTTACATCAGAAAACAAGGTTGCCCAATAAAATCCAGCTCTTAGGATCTTGTCTGCAGTTGATTTCCAATAAAGGTGTCTACCACAGTCTCCTGCATGGAATTCATTGAGAGCCTTGTCGGCTTCATCTTTTAACAAACAATTCAATAGAATACCTTCATGATTTTTCCAAAAAAGAACATTATCTAAAATACAAAATTTCGAAGATGTCATATTTAAAAACCTTTGCTTTGTTCTAGATAACCCTGGATGAGCTTGCAAGTTTAAGAGTACATAAATTATATCAGCATACCAAGGTGAATCTAAGAAGGCTTGGTTGATTTATGGAGTCGCCATCTCCTGATCGTCATCCAGTTGATTAATATCCAGGGCTTGACAATTTGTTACTGTCATGAGTTGAGCCAATCCCTGTCCCTTTATAAGCTTTGTAGGTTTTATTTCAATATCATACTCTAATATGGTAGCAATCCATTTACCTCTTTTGCCCTCAATTCCATCTTGAGTTAAGATGTCTTTGACAACAACATTTGGTACATAGGCTATCACATGGGAATACAATATGTAGATTCTAAAATCTTTAATGGCGTGTAAAAGCTTGTTTTTCCATGATGTTGTATTTTAATGATGCATCCCTTAGTGCTTTACTAAAAAAGGCTATAGGTATTTCACATCCTTGATCATCCTTTTGTAATAAAACAACTGCTACAGTATGTTCTGATGCAAATGAAAATATTATGAAGTCTCTATCAAATTGTGGACTGGTAAGAACTGGTGTTCAGGTCAAAGCCATTTTAATTTCTTCAAATGCTTGTTTGGCTTCTACTGTCCATTTAATACTTGAATCATTTTTTAACATGTTAGCAAGAAATCTAATTAGTTCATCTAAGCTAGATATGAATCTTCTCAAAAATTTGATTTTTCCTAGGAAAGCTTGAAGTTATTTAACATTTCTAGGGTGAGGTATCTTCAATATAGCTTCTATTCTAGCAGGATCAATTCTAATACCATCTTTGGAAATGATATGGCCCAAGAGTTTACCTTCTTCAAGACCAAACAAGGACTTTTTTGGATTCAAAGAGATACCATACTTTCTGCATTTTATGAATACTTGTCTGAGATGGTCCAAATGCTAATGATTTGATTTAGAAAAACAGTTAAATCATCCAGATATATAACAAGAAATTCATGAATTTCTTTTGCAAATGCAATGTCCATTACTCTTTGGAAGGTTGCTCCAGCATTTTTAAGTCCAAATGGAATTTTAACGTACTTGAATGTGCCCCATGGTGTTGTAAAAGCTGTTTTTTCCTGGTCATTAGGATGAACCAGAATCTGGTTATATCCATAGAACCCATCTAAAAGAGAAATCCTAGAAGCACCTACTACCCTTTGTAAAATGTGATCCATTTTGGGCAAAGGGTAGTTATCCTTCAAAGAAACCTTTTTTACATTTCTTAAATCAACACATAATCTGATCTCTCTAGTTTTCTTCCTAGTAGGGAGTAAATTAGACACCCACTCTGAAAATCTAATAGGGGCAATTATCCCTGCTTCATACATTCGTTTGATTTCTTTTTCAATTAAAGGTAACAATACAGGGTTGATTATTCTAAGTTTCTGTTTAAATGGTTTTTGATCTTCTTTCAGAGGTATTGTATGTTGAATTATAGAGGTTTCATATGATTTCAAGTCTTCATAACTCCAGGCAAAGACATCCTGGAATTCTCTTATTAGTTCAACATATTTTGGTTTTTGATTAGGAGACAAAGATTTAGATAACTTTATCATTTTAGGATTTTCTTCAGTTCCCAAATTATATTCCTCAATATCAGCTTTCAATGGTTCCATTTTGGGTTTCTTTGGAATATCATTAGAGTCGAAAAGGTCTTCTAGAAGAGTTAATCCCTTAGGAAAATGATTATCTTTTAAATTAATGATCTTAGATTCTTCTTCTATAATCTCATCAACCTCCATTTGTTTAAGGTCCTGCATTTCTTTTTTGGTGAAATTTGTTGGATGAAGCATTTGAATTGCACTCTCTTCTGAAATATCTATTTCTTGTTCATTTATTCGATCAGATTCAATGACTATATCTTCATCTATGTTACTGTTAGAAAATTCATTCTCTAAAGTCAGAAAATTGTTAATCTGCTCATTGCTTGCAAACACTTTCTAGTTCTTAAAATTGTCTGGTATGTCTGGTCTATGTCTAATCTCAGCTGTGAACTGATGATTAGGTTCGAATGGTAATTTACAAGTGCTAGCAAACATTGCAAGACTATGAGCATGCAAATTTTTTTTTCTTGGGATTTTAGCAAGCTGAGTTTGTAGAAAAGTATTGAGAATCTCTACAATTGTTCCTCTATATTCTCTTAGTCTGGGATCGTTTGTCAGAAAGTGACCTTTCATCTGTTGAATGATTAAATGAAAATTTCCTATGACATATACTCTAATTGCCCCTAATATTTTGACAAGTTTAAGACCTAGCAAAAGAGCTTCATATTCTGCCATATTATTTGTGCATTTAAAATTCAATCTGTAGGCATGACCTTCAACATGATCATTTTCAAGGTTATGTACCCAAACTCCAACTCCTGCTCCTAATTTATTAACGAAACCATCAAATTCTAAGTGCCAAAGAATTTCATGTCATAATTGGTATCAGGAGTTTTAGGAACTTTCTTAACAGTGAGATCTGGTTTTTAGATTTCTTCTGGTTTTTCTTGGGTATCTGATGTTTCATTGTCCTCGGAGATTTCCTGGATTTGAAAACCAGATTTTTTATTTGTAATTTCTTTTGGTTATGTTGCTGGAACTTCTAATTCAGTGGGAGGATCAGATTCAGCATTATAAAGAATAAATGAGTCCATATCAGAGTGTACTGAGTAGATGGGGAAATTTTCAGGTTTCTCCTGACTACTGACTACATATTTCATCAAAGTTTCTCTGTATAGTCTCTTAGGTTGGCCGAACACTGAAATAGTAGCATATGACATGTCCAATTGAAGAGATCCTCCAAGCTTTGCACCCCAAGATATGGACAATAGCATACCATATTTTGGAGGAATATCTGCTACTACTATATCCATCAAAATTGTTTTTGCAGGGTATTGAACCAATGAAACACACAAATATTTGATTATTCCTAAACATATCACCTGATTTGAATCAAAAGAAAAGAGGTCTTTGTATGGTATGGTGATGTCTAGGTTTAATCTCTCCATTACAGCCTTGGGCATTAGATTGTGAGATGCCCCAAAATCAAGCATGGCATTATGAAGTATTTTATCATGTATGTTCAAACTCACATAGAATGGAGGAGTCCCTCCACTTCCTGGTTTTCCATTTACTTCAGGGCCAAATAATAATCTAGGTTGGTCATCAAAAACGTTTACTGAGTCATAAATTCCAGTAATATTAAGTGATCTATTGATTTGACTTTGGTAGACCTCATGTTTAGCTAATTCAGACAGTGGAACAACTATTTTTATTTTGCCTACTTCAGCTTCCAGATTAAAAGGTTTTCCAGTCTGAGTTCTTGTATTTTGAAAAGTTGGATTTTCTTTTTCTTTTGTGTTTTCGGTATTTTTCTCCTTCTCAAGAGTGAGGTTGTGGGCTGAAGTAGTTTCTAAATCAACTTCTGGAGGTTCCTCTACATTTCCTTTAAGAGGAAGAATATTGGAAAGTTGTCTATTATTCAGTTGAGTATCAGACACATCTTCAATTATTGGGTTCGCAGGATTAGGATCTGATATAGAAAGAATATGTACAGGGGTAGTATTGGTTTTACCTTTAAGGGGTTGTTTTGTAGCTTTCGGTTTACTAGTTTCCGAGACATCAATTTTTCTACTCCTCAAATTATATTGCTTGTGGACTTCGTAAATGGTTGTATCATATCCTTCCTTAAAGTCAAATGATTCTCCTGAATGGGTTTGAAATTGCTTAAGAATGTGAGCTTCTTGATCATCTTGGGTCAAGAAAATTTCTGGTTCGTTCTTGCGTTTAGTAAATTTTTTTATTTGAACATCTTCAGTTGGTTCCTCAGAAGTTGAGGCTTCAATATAATTTTCCTGGAATGGGGGTCTAATATTTTGGTCAGGACCCGTTTTTCCAGTATTTTGATTTTGATTCCTTCTGAAATTTGGATTTCTCCCATTCTTTCCTGGTTGACCATCCCAAGGAGATTTCCTTTCAATTTTTTCTACTCTATCTCCTAGCCTTTCCATTCCTTTGATAATAGCATCGAGTTTCTTTTCAAAAGCTGAGGGTTCTTCATTTAAAGGCATTCTTCTTTCAGCTCTGGCTCTAGCTCGTTTCTCTATCAGGTTGGCTTCAACACTAACAATTATACTTTGCATTTCTTCTAAGGTTTGAGGAGCTCTTTCCCTAAGCTGATACGTCGTATCAGAATCAAATCCATCAGAGAATTTAATTAATACTGAATCTGGAGGAGGTCTAAGGTTTTGAGGAATAGAATAGTAAACATCATTGAACCTGGTGCAGTAATCTTGCACAGTCTCATTTGGTCCTCTCTTTAGTTTTCCAAAGTCAGATAAGATTTGAAGAGGATCTTTTTTCTTTTCTCATCTGTTTAAAAATGTTCTATAAAGAGCTAGTAAGTCAGTGACACTATTTGCAGGAAGGGCTCTAAACCAAGTTCTAACTTCTCTAGTAAGACTTTGAACAAATATTCTCATTCTCACATCATCAGCATCTATTTCATAAATTTCAAAATAATTGGTCATCTTTTTAGTATGATGTTGTGCGGTGTAGGTACCAGAACCATCGAAAGGAGTGATTTTACTTTGGTAGTCTTGGGGCATAGCCCCTAGATTGGTTGGTAACCTTAAGGGAGCATATATGTTTGCCATTGCAGGAGGTAACGATGAAATAACAGGTGAGGTTGGTCTGTGAGTGGTGGGTGGAGGAGTAGAAGGGGTGGTTTGAGGTTGAGATGTTTGAGGAAATGTTGATGAACTTGGAGAGGCTGAAGTGATCACAGAAATATTTGATGTTCCTTCAGAGGTAAGCTCAAATTGTATGGAATTTCGCAAATGTTTATCAAGATGTGAAGTAGCAAATTGAAGTTGTAAATATTCAATGAATACTAGGTCTGGAACCAAATTGGACAACTCAGATTCAGAAAAATTTACAAATAAAGAGGTCTCAAATTGCTCATCAAAAGGTTCGTCCTCAAGGTAAATCCACTTCACAGCACATGATATTGATCTATAGAGAGGCCGGGAACTACCAGAACTTTCTTAACTTTCTTGTCTCCTAAGAATTCTGGGGATTAGATTTGGATTTTCAAACACAGGCGGTGGGTTTGGACCAGGATTAGCCCTAGTGTGATGATTCCTTTCTGAAGCCAGTTTTCTAGGTGATATTTTTTTGGTTCTTTGTCTAAATGGAATGAACAATACAACTTCAACAATCTCTTTAAGAAGTTTTTGATATTGGATTTAAATTTTCTTAAAGATTTATTTGACTAGAGGAATTGATCAGATGTTTGAAACCAAATGTTCTATTCATAAACTAAACCAGAGATAGACTGAAGCAACATTTATTTACTTATGCAATTGCAGAGCAAAAGCAGTTCAAAGGCTACCTGGCTAACTTCAAGCTTTGTCTGTAGTTTATAAAGTAAACAATAGTAACAATAAAATTATTCAGTTCCCCAGTATGGTCGCCACTATGTTATCACTCAGATTTTCCTTGAAGTTGTTGGAAGAGGAAAGGGGTCCGAGGTAACCACGAACCAACTTTTAGGTACAGAGTCTAGCCAATTTGTACCCAGAGAGGGCTCTCTCTGTAAGATTTAGCTTTGTTTTTAAAATATATTAGGCTAGTTATGAAAGTTTAGGGATTTTGATTGCGTTTGGGTGATGGAATTCAATAACAGAGGGGTATGATTGAGTAGTTTTAGTCCATTGGGCTAATGGATTCAAAGAATATGGCTTAACCGGATGTAGTTTCTTAACAAGGGATGGTTTCACAGGGCAAGGTAATCAAATAGGGAACAATTAAAGATCTTAAAATGAATGGAATGGACTCGAAATAGGTGAAGCGAAACTAAGAATCCTTCAACATATTCAAAAGAGGAAACTTGACCGATTGTTGACAAAGAGCAATTAAGAATTCTTTATCAAATAATCAAAATGAATAAACTAGAAAACAGGAGCAATTAAGGATTCATTGTTTAAACAGTTCAAAAGAAAACATTAAGAATAACAACAATTGAAAACAGATTGCACTTAAGCACTTTCTGAATTATTCCTTTTCGTTTATCATTCAGATATGAAACACAGGTGATATAATAAACAAGTATAAAGCTTTAAAACATAAGAGATAGATGACTTACTGATCCGTTGTCTAACTCAAGAATCCTGTGAAAAGTCTTTTGCATCAATTCTTTATCCAGCTACCCATACAAAATTTATCCAACAACAATTTATTCCAAAATAATCAGTATTACAGCAAAGTCTAAGAATCCACCCCCAATACTCCAAGTGAGGGAATATTTATACAAAAAAATATGAAAAATATCTTCTAAAAAAATGAGATATAATCTAGGATGAATCATGGATAAATTACAAGAAAATAGAGACAGATGGTCTCGTAGATAAGAGAAAGGATAACTGATGTTGTGCTGTTTCCTTCTTTTGAGAATGTGCTGGAGGCAGGCCCTATGATTGGGCTTGCTTCTATCTTCTTTAGTAATTCTGTGCTGGCTGCTCTATTTTACTGATACTCTTTATCTGCACTGATACACTTCGACCTCTGTTTATCCTTTTATCCTTCTTAGCATGACTTACTGTAGTAAATAATAAAAAATTTATGTAAGGATAATTTTTACAAAAGTTCTAACATTTCTTCCCACCATTTAGCTTCCGGTATTCTGGTTCTTTGTAGCTTCCTCAGAGTTTCATCTGTCTCTATATATCTAAAGAAAGTAGGCTGAATTGGGAATAAATGCTTTACCTCATGCTCGAGATAAAATAAATTTCCAATCTGTCATGAAGATTTTTGCCTGTAGTCAATGCTACTGGTGATGAACTAGTTGAGGAACTGGCATGATCGTCAGCATGCTTGTTCAATTTCTCAACATAACTTTCCAGGTTCATAAGTTTATCCTCTGAAATTAAAAGACTTGGCAGTCCTTTATTCAATATAATATCCAATCTTTTTGTAAAGGCATTGATTTCTTCTTGCATATCAAAGCATCTTCTTTCTAGATTCTGCATCGGAGTTCTTTTAGTAAAAACTCTTTTTATCTCCAAAATTTTCCCTGTTCTGTCTTGAATGCCTAGTTCTTCAAGTTGATGTCTGTTCCTAGTATTAAAAAAGTGTATAAGTTCATTGGCTTCTTCAGGCATGTTTCCTAATTCTTCTCTTGCTTTTAGAATTTCTTCCAGAGCCAATTTAACTAAATCATTTTGCTAATACATTATTTGAATTGAGGGATAGACATCATTTATTGACTGAATGATGTTGTCCCAAAGAATTTATTTTATTTCCTTCAAAGGCTTCTCCAATGTGAGATCCTTCTCTAATGCTTTGACCAATTTTTCTAATCTATTGACCTCTCTTGTTTTTTTTGCAACACTTATCTTCGAGAGATCATATTTTTGTTCTAGAGTGGTGAATTGTACCTTTGTTCTTTGGAGCTTTGTCACTTAGAGTTTCAATTCCTCCATTGACTTTATTAATTCTTCGGTACTTAAATTGGAAGCATTGCCTTGTGAAAATTCTGTTGGCTTGACCTGTTGTAGATGTACCTGTAATTACTTCTTCTGTAGATGCTGGAATATTAGGCTGCTTGTCTTTCAATGCCTTTTCAAGCTCTTTTTCTTTTTCATTAAGTTGCTCATTCAGTTTTAAGAGCAAATCCATCAATTCTTCTTCAGAGTTTTTCTTTATGATTTCTGCAGTCTGTGGATGCCTTGAGGCTGGTAACTTCAGTTGTTTTCTCAAGGTTGCAATATCATCATCTTTCTTCTTGATCAAGGCTTCTATACCCTTGACATCTTTGGGATTATGACCCAATCCAATAATTATTTCCTCCAAAGCCTTTATTTTTTTGACCTTAGCTTGGGAAGAGGCTTTTTCAAGATGTAATTGAGCATTAGTATTATCCAAAGAATCTTGTAATCTTTGGGTCATCATTGATTTATCAGTCAAAGTAGAATAAATCATTTCACCTGTTTGTTTATGCAGTTCAATCTGATCCAAAGGATGAATATCCTTTGCTATAAATTCAAAATTGGTTCTAATATAATCTACAGTTGTTTGAGGCTATTGCACTTTGGGTTTGAAGTGACTCATTACCATCTTACCCTGTTGGATGTCATAGGCTGACATCAATCTTTGTTGATTTTTAGGAGCCATCTTCAAATATTGATTGTAAACTTGAAGTCTTAGTGGATCATTTCTAGCCTTTATATTTATAAATGTCCTTTTGATATCCCAGGCATCTTTTACTGGTGGTTTGAAAGAGGATACTTCTACACTTTGCTGCCTTTGTAGCTATTTTCTCTGTGAATTAGTAGATGTTCCACTGATTGTACATGTTTTCTGACTACTTAATTCTTCTCTCCTTTGACTATCAGGGATTTCTTGAACAGATTCTACTTCTAGAAGAGGATTTAATCTTTGTCTTTTAACATCAGGCTGTTCTGAAGATCCACTGATAGGGGTAGCTATTTCTGCATCTCTTTTCTTACCTTTTTCTACATAGAGAGGAGTTTGTAAAATCGAAATTTCTTCCACATTGATCTGAGTAGGAGAAATTTGTATTTGACCCTGTTCTTTAGAAGTTTCATGCTGTTCTGTCATTTTAAATTTCTCTGTAACTTGTATATCGGCCTCTTCCTCCTTTCCTTTAGATGCTACTGTGGCCAATGCATTGATTTCCTGTAAATTTTGCTGAGAAGTTCCAACAGAATGAGGACCAATCCCTAGTCTTTGCACCTGTCCAAAAGAGTCTAGGTCTAGTATTTTTTCAAGGTATTTCATAACATTTTCAACACTGATCTGTTCACTATATTGTTCTATCAATGTCCCTTCCATCCATTCATCCATATTGGCATATTGTTTTTCATCCTTTTATCACAAATAAGGCTGTTTGGGTCATAAGGTACCTAGTAGAAACTTTTTTGCAATTTGAGATAGTCTTCTAAGATTCTTTCAGCTTCTTTTCCAGCATCCCTAGAGTTACAGACAAAAGGACCTAATTGACTCTTAATTCTGAGTTGAGCTTTTTTCTTTGCATTGCAAAAATGGAATATGTCAGAATTTATCATCTGTCTGAAATAATCTAAGGCAAAGAGTCTCATTGGGACATATTTTGGTAATTTGAAAGGGCATAACTCACATCCATATATTCTGATTTCTATGTGATTCCGATATAGGTACCAATCACCTATCCTGTATTCCTTTGAGAGTTGGAGAATTTTCTTGATATCACTATTGACCCTAGGAGGGGAGACTCCTGTTAACAGGGTGGTTGCAGGGTGCACAAATAGGTCAATGAACTCATTGTAAGAATAAGGAGAATTAGAGGAATTATGAGTGAAGTTATGGAGTTTAAAGATTACGGACCTAGTTTTACCTAGTTTTGCGTGTTACTTCGGCACAGAAGGAAACTCTCTGCTGATTGATAGCAAACACATGGATAAATCACGAAGAATATTTGAACACTCTTTCATTTTCTAATCTCATCGGGCGGGAATGGATTTTGCCTCGGCAATTCTCTGTGGAGGCGCATGCTTGACGAGCGGGGAGGTTATTCGGTAAAAATTGACAACAATACTAGGGTTAATTGATCAACATATTCACTAGTATTAAAACCCATTATAGAGGATATCATATTCAAAATAATCCTGCCCACACCAGTGAAAAAGTTATAACCATAAGGGGGAGGGCCTTTGGGCTGATGTTCTGGCAACATGAAGGTTTGGCAGAGGCGATTTAACTCTTCTTGGGATAAATTGGCTGATTTCTCAAGTAAATCACCCATGGAAAGGGGAGTCAGAGCTTGACCAGGTTGAAACTGTAACATTTCGTTGATAGACTGAGCAGTTATTGAGAAAATGACAGTTTGACTCGGGGACAAAATTGCTCATTGATTGGGATCATAATTGGCATGGCAGTAATGGATTATTTCAGGAAAAATGTGGACTGAGGGATGAAGATAAATGGGAATATTGGATTCCCATAATCCAAAAATGTCAGAGCCGTTCAGGTAGTTATCACTGCAGTGGAAAAAAATTCGAAGAGGATTTTCACTGAGGACAAGGTCTTTAATTTGAAAATCCCTATCTGCTAAAGGCAGATAGTCTAAATCTCTGTGAGGGGAATTCAGAGGTGCGACATTCAAAGCCATGGGAATTTCCTTTTCTGGTTCTTGTGGATTCAAAAATGAATTCAGGTTTTGACGAAAAAACGGGTACAATCTCAGGTTTGGGAATGCAATTATATTTTTGGGATTTGAGGAATGAAAACGAAGACCAATCTTAAACCCTGTTTCATTTTTTTGTGTGGAAGTAAAAAAAAAACCAGGATTTTACAGAGTTCAACGGAAATTTGGGTAAATACCTGTTTTTCGGAAAATGAACAGTTATTAAAATAGGTGTTGACTATGGCGGATGAATTCTGGATTACTCGATTGCAATTTTCTTCAGCAAGGTGGCGATTGACAAACTTCGGCAGTTGATTTTGGAATTAGTTGCATGGGACACTGGTCACTGCATGAAATAGTGAGAATGACACAGGTTCATTTGTTTTATTTGCGAAGTCAAAGGTTGGTGGGTTTTTATTTTTTTAATGGATGACGTCAGCAAGTACGGTGGCTTTGTCACAGGAGGCAGGCGGTAAGCAGTTTTCATCGCACAACTTTTGGGGATGAGAAGTTTTAGGCGGAGGGTGAGCGATTCCATATGATGCACGACATGTGGCGCAGCACTGTTCAGAAACTGCTTGGCCATCGCACATTATCGTTCGGACATGGATGCGCAGCGATATGGACGTCGACCATAGATCTCAGATTGGTCGATTGAACGGTCGTCGGGAAAGGGAGATGACGGGAAATTAATAGTGCTGGCCCAATGAAATTTATTATGAAATAATCGCATCGGGGGGGATTTGATTGGTGGATTAGGTTATTAATTAACCATGACGGTTAATTAATCCATTTATATGGCAGAGTATCGGGTTCGTTTATTAATTGGAAATTTCAACCAATTAATCACAATTAATAATTATATGGTTATTTTTCAACCAAAGGGGCGGGATAATATATTAATTTGGGAATTTTATTATTAAATTAATATGGGAAAAGGGGAAATTTGTATAGGGATTTAAATAATAAAGTTTAAAATTAATATGAAAAATGAATGGAAGCTCTAAGTGTAAAACATTAAGTTAATGTATTTAACTTATGCTTGCATGAATAGGGTATTTTCTGAAATATTGCATAATTTTCCTAAGTAAAATGAGATTTGACTTAGGAAAATATTTTTTAGAAGTGAATGAATGTCATGATGAATGGTTTTAAGTACTTAGGCTTTTCCAATTATTGGGCCGAGGGTTCGGTCCCTCCAAAAGTCAAGGAAATGCCTTGAGCCCCTCTAATTTTCAAATACCTTAATACTTAGGGGAAATTAGTGAAATTTTTTTAGGGAAAAATGAGAAGGGAAGTTAATAATTTGACTTTGCTTTGATTGAAATTCTTCCAGTGTAGTGTCTGCCTTTGCACTTGTGATGAAAGTAAATATTTAACACATCTAGAGTGATTATCCATCACACGTAATTCTGCAACAACATCTACCTACCCTACCTACTTTACCCTGCCATTTTTTCTTCTTTATTAGGGTGCACTTAGACTGGCAAACCCTTATCACACTTTTTCTTTTACATGTTGGAAATATTGTCATTGATGGCAAAGGAGGTAGCACTCAAGCAAAGGCGGTAGCACTCAGGAAAAAGAGGCAGCGCTGTAGTAAAGGAAGGCAAAAGAGGCACAGCGAAAGTAATAGAGGCAGCAAGAAGAAAGTCAAAATGTAACAGTCATAGAAGCACAGTGAAGAACCGTTATCGGAAGATAGAGACAGAGGCAGAGTGACAGAAGCAGAGACAGAGGCAGAGAGAAGTTACAAAATTCCGGGAATCGCACACTCCAACCGGCGTTATACAACAAGAATCTTATTCCGGGAATCGCAGACTCTAGCCGGGCGTTACACATATAATACAGAACCATATTCCGGGAATCACACTCTCCAACCGGCGGAGCACATATAACAAATACAAACTTATTCCGGGAATCGCTTAACTCCAGCGGCAATACAATGCATATAATACAGAACCATATTCCGGGAATCGCACACTCCAACCGGCGTTATACATATAATATAACAAAAACTTATTCCGGGAATCGCTTCACTCCAGCGGCAAAAATATATATAAACATATATGTGCAGTGCATCACATAAACAAAGGTCCAAGGAATTTATATTATGGAGCGCATAAAACAAAGTTTGATAAGGTGGGACCCCTCCCCAATCGCGATCGGAGATCGCAAGGGCAGCGGAACATCGCAACAGAAAGTTGTGATTGCGATTGAAATGGCGGACCCGATCGTGTTATAAGCCGGAGTTGATAGATGCTAATCGCATCCGAGTTCCCAATCGCATGTCTTTTGTAAAACGCTGCGATTGAAATGGCGGACCCAATCCTGTTATAAGCAGGGGTTAATACATATTTGAGTTACGGTCAAATCGCTTCGGCACTGGTCAATCGTAACATATGTTAAAGACATCTATAATTAGGACAAATCAAACCACTAACAACAAATATAGAGAATAATAAAAGAAAATTCAAATATTGAAACATGACTCTTTCAAAACAAAGTTTTTTTCATATTACTATCGTCATTTTCTACCATGTCATAGCCAATTATGTACCTTCATCCCTTCACCCCGCCATGACCAGCTATTAGCAACTATGACCTGAAGAACCTTTTCTACTGACCATTCCCCATCTGTATGTTGAGCATCAATACAACTGTTTAAAAAATCCAGAATAAAGATGCTTACCAATTCCACACCCCTATCTTGAAAGGATCGGACTTCCTGTAGGAAGTATAAGAAGCCAAATTTTCTATTCTCCATTGGGCAAGCCTGGCTGTAGTGTCAACTCTGCAGCCAGCCTCACCCATTTGTGTAAGAGCCAGCGCTGCAACAATCTCCATGATGCAGTCAAAGAAACTGTCCAACAGAATGCTTGGCTTCCCCAGCTTGACAAATTAGAATATACTCCAATTATCAAATCCCCAAATGCAAACATAAATTGATATCCCCAGTGTGGCAGAAAGGAACATACAGAAAAAATAAAACTTGAAAATACACACATATAATCATATCCCCTGTATTGCAGAATAGAAGATACTCTAATAATCAAATTATCTAGACATAAAAAGTTTAAAGAAATGTAAAGCTTCCTGTAGTAATTTTGGTTCTTTTTCTTCCAATTCTGGGTTGGCAAAGCTCTGGGTTTAAACATAGTTTCATGCCTTTTCAGCACCCATGATCTCATAATGTCTTAGGAGCTCTGCACTGACCACTTAAGAACTTTACAGCATCTAGAATTTTACAGCAACTCATATTTCAGCATTTAAGCAACACAGACCAATCTTTAAACAAAAGGGGGAACCAAGCTTGGGAGCTCTGCACTGGCCACTTTAATTTTACAACTCTTATCCCACCATCTAAGCAACATACATCAATCCTCAAACGAATTCCCCTTGAGTCTTAAGACGATAAACTGGTCTAAATCAGTTAAGGATTCTATGAGACCAGTGAGGTCAAGGCTCTACAGCACAAGCCGAATAACCCTATTGTTTAGACACATGACATCGATCCATTTTCCTGTGCATGGTTCCCTGGTTTTCCAAGAGTGAAGTTTGTTGTTTGAATCAACTGAAGCCTTGAATACCATCAATGCATCATAGTCACTTTTTTGACTGGGCAGTTCACAATTTTGACTGGGCTTATTCCCTCATTTGAAATGGATACATTCTTCAAAGACCATTACACTTAAGAAAGTGCATATCATTTTGTGGCACCTGACCTGTGCATCTAATAAGTAGACCCGTTTACTTGAACTCACATATGATATTTATCCAACATGTTTGGACAAAATATCACCTATGGCATCAACTAAAATTGTTTACTCGATTAGCATGGTCACACCTGAACGAGGTCTTAACATCAGCCATTGTGTCCCACAATCATATATTGTGCTGGAGGTGAGGCATCCTGCACATATGGACTCAACAATCAACATATTTGTAACCAGACTGTGTGGACCTACCAGGGTAAGCGACTAATGAGGACTTCCCAAACCACGGTGAGACTGTGGGTGCTTAATAAGCATGGAGCTATGATAGAACTATGAGCCTCAACAACTCAATAAAAATTTGTGGAAATGGTGTTCAGCAATCTGAAAATCCTGGATCAGTATCAAGTTTAGGTGTTTTCCTTGCAGTGATAATGACACCAATTCAAACCTATTGTTGCTAGCAAGGATAGTGTTATAAATTTGTTAGCTAAACGAATTATAGTAGCGATAATGGGGCAAGATAGGTAGACTTTGATAGCTTTCAGGCTTTGTCATTGCAGTGTAGGATGAGAAATGGAATTAGAATGAGCATTTAGATAATTAACTCATTCTATAAGAAGAAAGTAACACAACATAATTTCCCTTACAAAATAGAGCATAAATTGATTTATGAATTCTGTTTATAACTCTTTAGAACAATCAGTGAAAGCATAAGATATGAAATGGAACTGAGAAGACATTCGATGAAATGAAACACGAAGGAGATACAATGCTATAAAGCCATACCACATGAATCCCAAAATTCTTACTACAACTGCCTCTATATTATAAAAAAAAAAACTCCAAGTACAATAGCTCTCCTATGATATATCCAATATCCAACCCCCCTCTATTACAAAAACATTTCTTTTTTATAGGCCAAATTACAACGGCCTATTTTTCCAAAACAATAAATGTATTTTTGTAAAAATAAAAATAAAAATGATATCAAGGTGGCCAAAATATAAATACTTGCAAAAAGACTCTGATGGCACATTTTTTGAGCTACAAACTCTGATTTATATGTCCAATTTGAAAAATAGGAAATCCAACTACCACAAAAACATTCAAAATCAAATTCACTTCATGTGTTAGCCATTGCTCTGGTGTAAATTTGTTGACTTGAGTGAACAGAAACCATCCTGATTGAACCTCGTGCCATTAGATCCTTGATATCCTTTCTAGCAAGTGAACCATTAATCTAAAAATTCAAGGAAAACATTAACATTAGTGAGAAGAACCACATATGTTTCTTCAAAACATATTCATAAAAAAGGAACCAATTCTTCTTGCTTTTCGTGATTAAATGGACCAACTTCAGAAGAACCACAGTAGAAGGCATCCAACATAAGTGTTGAGGTAAGGAATGCCCTTATATTCAAAATGTATATATGTGTTGAGGTAAGGGGTACATATAGTTATATAGGTATGTAATTATATTGTTTTTATGGAAGAAATACCAAATTAATGTTTGAATGAAACACAACTACAAAAAGATAAATGGCTAGTGAAAGAAACTTACACCAAAAAGTAGGTAGCAAAAAAAGGTTGAGTTATCTCAAACATTCACCATTTGAAGTATTCACTATACCTCAAGCCAAAAAGTACAAAATTAACATTAGATTCATACAAACAAATCAACAAAAATATAACCAAAAACTATTTATAAATAATCCAACATATGGAAATACATAAGGAAAGTGAAAGTAGAAAGTTTTGAAAATTAACCTTGTTCAAATTTTTCACAAAATCTAAAAAAACTTTGTAATCACTTTCTTCTAATTTGTATGTATCATTCTTAGCATTGTACGATAATTTTTCGATTGCTATAACAGATTCAAGTTGTACAAAAGCATGATCAGTCAAATCATACTTATGCACGCGTTGCCCCTTCATTCTACTATACCAACATAATTGAAGCTCGATGCCTTCTAATCTATCCAAAAGGTCGATGTCATTATGGTAATCAAACACCCTATTACCATCCTTCTTCCTTATTCTTTGAACCCTTGCAATGTACCACATTCCACAAGAAACACCTTGTTTTGTACTTCGAGGAACACATTTTCTTGCAGTACGTTCAGTGGGAGGAATTGAGTTGTTTTCAAACAACACCCCACATTCTGATCCAATTCCAAAGCCAATTGAAACACCCTTTTGTAGAGTATTCCCATCTCGCCTAAAGTAGACCCCACTTCTCACTTTTGTCAACCTATCTTTGGATAATGTTGGATTTCCATTCAATTGACTAACCAAACATGCTTTGAACATATCCTTACCATCAAGATTCACCACTGGTTTTATAGTTTTGCTTACATTTTCATCAATGGAATCTAAAATTTCATCCAACTCGTGTCTCCACTCACTTTCCATTATTTGCAATTCACTTTCATTGTGTACCAATGAAGATGAAGATTGAAATATAGAGTTGGAAAATCTCGGTGGAGAATCATCAACTACTTCATCCACAATTTGAAATGTTGAATAATCTTTATCCTCTGTCCATGGTTTAACCCACCAAGAACATTGAGTGTAATTTTCTGGTTTCATTCCAAGAGTTGATAAAATGTCTTGTGCATCCTTCAATCCATTCTTAAGGGCTTCTACAATTTTAGCGTCTATGGATATTGAATCATATTGCGACAATATGTCAATATTTTGTATTGTTTCTTGGTGCAATTTATTCCAAATGTTTTCTTGCTTCTTATGGGATTTATTAAAATGAAGCCCTTGGGAATTTGATTCTTCTTCAACAACTCTATTAAGGGTTCCAACAACATGAAGCAAGTCAGTGAAATCATAAGCCCTCTCCACTCCAACCATCCCACCAACTTTGCTAAAGAATTTCTCACATACATCTGACCCAGTCAAGTGCAAAACACATGGCAAGTTAGAGTATTGATCTCGAAACAATCTCATCAACAAAACTGCAAAATGACAAGAAATTCTCACATCTTGATATGCCTCTCTGCTAATGAAATTTATGTTGACATTAGTATGAGATTGTTTTTGTACCCAACATAACCATAATGCGAAGAAATGATGAACTCGTGAAGCATTTCGCACTCTTTCCCAGAGGCTCAAACTATGAGACATAAATATGTCAATGTAGTCAGCAACAATCATTAGGTAAGTCTCTGTAGCTAGTGTCCTCTCTAACTTTCCACTTGGTGTACTTCTCAACCCTTTCAACACCTCTGAACATGCCTTGAAGCAATCCGTTGTGCGGAACCCCAATTTTGTCGATCCATCCTCTCTATATCTTCACACTTAAGCTTGTGATCATCCACTTTAAAAGTGTGATAAACCATTTTGACATGGCCAAAACTTATGTACTCATTTCCTAAAACCAATTCTCGTCGACCGCTAAACAAAGGATTCACTAGCTTTTTGCCGTTGTGGATGTAATCTTGGTCATGCAATCCTGTTACATTGCAACCATTGTACAACCCAGTTAGCCTCCACCCTTCCCAAGGAATTTGATATCTAAGACCTGATGTTGAAGAATAATCCTTCAACATAAGTTGTCTTCTTCTGCTATCTCCATCCGAGGAATGACCAACAATAGGTCCCAAATTGTTTTCTACGTGTTTCTTCCACATAAATTCTACCTTTTCCCATTGTTGATAAAAAAAATTTGCATTGAATTTATTGCATGTTGGATGAACAACCACAACCAAACGAGGAAGTTTTTCATGTAAAGGGTTTGCAATAATAACATGTGCATAATGTCCAATAACATTGTTTTTAAAAGAATTTGTTATAATCTCATAGCCTGCATCTCCCTCACCAACTGTCACCAAGAAATGTGATTGGCATTGATGTTCTTCTTTCAAACCACAAAACCCCACCAATGTATCGCTTTTTTCTACCCACCTAACATATTTTTTCACAATTGTCTCATCTTCTACAAGGCATACAGGAATTGGTCCATATATACCATGTTTGGCTTTATAAGAAGCATAAATTTTTCCAACTGCCTCAAAAATGTGTTCGTGCTCCCCTGGAATATATGTCAATGACTTTCTAACTTGCCTTAAAGTTGTAGATATTGAAGGACCATCCATATTCAAGCTAATAAAGTTATGTAATCTAGGACCTCCCCATAACTTGATCATCTCATAAAGGGATTTTGTGGATGTACTATACCTTCTCCCTACTTTTTCATGAATCAAGTTATGAAATATATCCTTGAAAAATTCCCAAACTGCATCTTTACCTTGTAATTTTCCTTGCTTATGTGCCTCACAAACATCCTTACAAAACCTAAAGACATCCTTCCTTTCTGCCGATTCAAACAAATTTTCCTTTAGAGATCTCATTCTAATAGAGAGTGTAGCAACCTTTGTCCTCTCCCACCAAAGAGCTCGCATTGTTGATCTATGGTTAGCATTTGTAACCCTTGCAGCATTCTTCAATTCATTTTGAGTCAAATAGTCCAATCTTCTACCTTTTCCTGTATCTCGTTCACTTATTTTATTGGTGCACCTTGATTCACGATATAATCGCATCCTGAAGTCATTACATTCTGGAACCAACTTACAAAATCTACATGTTAATGAATCAAAAGGGGTCCCTGTTTCATAACCCCTCTGGCAATGAATATGCCTATATGTACCATCAATACGACATTCAATACCCTCATAACATAGCATGATCTTGGTATGCTTCTCTATTGCCCATAATTTTCCACCCCTTTGATCATCCATTAGGACCTTTGTTTCCAATCTCTCCCCATTTCTATCAATATAAGGATACCAATACCCCCAACATTGTAGTAACAAGGGAGACAATTGAGCTATAATAAGATGACAACACAATAAATAAATAAATAAATAAATAATTAGAAGTATGATAAATAAAATAATATACAAATTCATATTCAAGTTTAGTCTAAACTATTAATTAACCACTAATTAACACACCTGAAGTAGGAGTTGCACTTGTAGAACCCCTATGTAATACTGATGGTGATGATGGCACTAAGAACCTAGTCAAACTTTGTTGGGACTTATCATTGGTAGGCTTCTTAGGTCTCCCAACTATGCCACTCCTCAGCCCAATCTCCTGATGTGAAGCCTCATTTGTCGTAGTAGTAGTGTGCTTCTTTGATTTCATGTGTTCATTTAGATAACTGACAATATTACCACTTGTCGGAACTAAACAAAACCATTTATTGCATCGTGTACATTCAACTCTCACTTTTTTCATGTCCTTATAGTCTGCAAGTGTTGCTTCCACCACCTTGAACAAATTAGGCTCTTGTGTCTTGTTGAAATCATCTAGAAGTTTGATTTCTTGATCAATATGAAATCGATCTCCAACCACCGTTGTTTGTTGTACTTTGTTACATGAAGGAATTTCACTACCACTTGGCATTGAAAGGCGTTGTTGATGGGACGTTGTTTTCATATGATGGTTTTTGAAGTTGCGCATTGTTCGCGCTACCAAGGATACATCACTTGTTCCATAATCAATGCCACAAATTTCACAATGGATCTTTATTTTAGATTCTCCCTTTTCTGAATATACTTTGAGAGTAAGTTTCTCATTGACAAACTCTTCCATTAAACTTTTCACTTTTTTTTCCCAAGATGCCAATACACAAGAATCAACAATTGTGGCTTCTTCCACTAACAAAGGCATATTTTCAACTCTTGGTTGTTTATGCATAGGTTCCTCCACATTCTCTTCAATGTTTTCA
The DNA here is from genome assembly GCA_034641835.2 of Pinus albicaulis. Taxonomy (NCBI): domain Eukaryota; kingdom Viridiplantae; phylum Streptophyta; class Pinopsida; order Pinales; family Pinaceae; genus Pinus; species Pinus albicaulis. Next base: position 383,768,132 of record CM076584.1, read on the forward strand.
AAGATTGGTATTGCTTCCACTGCATTTGGACACCTTGTTTCCACATCAAATGTGTCTAGTTTCCTCTTGATGCCTAAAAGTGTTGTATAAAATTTCCATTTCTTCTCTTGCTTTGGATTTAGAGCTACTCCATCATGGATAAAATCAAAAGGGTATTCAACGATTCCATCATCCACAATTTCATCACGGATTTCAGCAAATGTACAACCTTCTCGACACCTGACAATGCCAATGACAGGTTTCTCTTCATCGATAGTAATTTTATAAGACAATTCCATCTGTTTTTGCACATAAATAAATGAAAAAGTAAGTAAAATTCCACAAACATATTGGTTTATTATGAAAAAAAGAGCAAGGAAGCAAGGTATGCACTTTCAATTCAAATCTTCAAAAAACATGAATAACTCTTACTATTGCGATGAAACACTTTGATTCAAAATGTACTATCGATGGATTCCTCAAATGGAACTAAAACCAGAAATAAAACAGAGTACTAAAACAGATTTGAGAGTTTATTTATTGAGTCAAACATTGACAAACTTATAAGCAAGCTTAGGCCCCAAAATCTGCCTCAATTTTGGCCTTATTTACATCATTTTTTGTGTCCTAAAGAGGTCAAAACCATGTCAAAACCAAACCATCATAGCTTTTACTGTTCGTTGGTATGAAATGGATTCTAAAGTTTTGAATTCTTCGAGACTTTGCTCATCTAGGTCTTGGCTCTTAGTTTCCCAATTCTGATTTTTCTTTGATATATAAATAAATTCTTCATATTTTACTGATTGAGAATAAAAGAAATAGAAAGGCAAGATACAAATATTAAGTGCTCATTTATGCATGCAGTGACCTGATGTAAATTGTTAAGTTGAATCAACTTTTACATTCCTCGATAATCCTTACTCTTGCGTACCATATTGACTTGGCACAACCACTTTGTACTGACAATGGATATACTATCTTTAGTCCTTCCGACATACTTTTGTGGTTTATTCTTGGAAATTAATAAAATGTATTATCTCTCTTATCTATATCACATTTATAATAGTAAGTTTGATCGTCTGAATCAATACCTAACATAGCACAATGCAAATGATTGCATATAAAAATATTCATTACCTAATCCAACATGATCCAAATTATTGGATATAAGAAGGTCTATTACATGTTTATCCTTTAGTATGTTGTGTCCTCTAAGCAAATAATCAAAACTTTAATGTCAAATCTTGTGGTGTGCAAGTCATTATGTACATAACTTGAAATTATGAAGTAATAACTAGCAATTGCACCGGGGTGAAAGGGAACGCCGAAAAGAGGAGCTGTGAATTATGTTGTGCTACATGTAAAGGTACATAATGAATGTGAACTTATGGCGTGCAAAATCTCACATTGAAGAGGAAAATGTATGAAATGGACATGTTATATGCACATACCTAATCATTAATGTATAGATAAGTAGTTATTTCAATTTTTAGAAGATAGAATCCAGTGGATTATTTCATCTATACAGTTGTGGTACTACTATCTAAAGGCTGGGAATAAATGGAGTTGAAGAAACGGTTTGAGTCATATTCTGGTATAATTTCAATCTAACAGACCAAACCAACAGAACATTCTTAGTGCACGCTTGCATGATAGAAGTATTGTCTTTTAACTTATTAGCAAGCAATATATAGTTGTCACAAATACATATTGAATTTTTTGTGACACTGGTAGGCCCCATATTTATTTTGAATTGAAGATGCTCAGGGAAAACGCAAAGTAGTATGCCTTACTGTTTGAGCACTCATATTCCCATTGAAGCTTGGGAAGTATTTAACACCACAATAACTTATACCCAAAAGCTGAGTGCTGAGAAAACACTTAGCCCATCCTGTAGAAATCACTGTATTGGACCTACTACCATTGGAGGATATGAAAAAACAAGAAGGAACAAGAAAATATCAAAATGTTTTGAAACCAGTCCTAGGTGTTTTACACTACAACAGAATAAGGCCACCTTGAGATTTCAAAATCCAGATCTTTCCAAAATGACAAAATTTAATAGCCTAGTTTATTTTATTTTTGTAAGTGTTTCCATCTGGTGCACACCAGGTTTTAGGACGTAAACATGGACTTGGGACCTGCTTGCAAACATATTCGCCCCTTTGAAACTCATATCATTTAGATAGGGCAAAGATAACAGTGATTTCCAAAGCCACTGCTTAATATTTCAGCAAATATCACCAGTGAAAGAACACCACGTTTAAAACAAGGCCCAGTTTGAAAGAGACTACTAATAAAATCAAATAATAGCAGCATACATCTTATGCACGTAAAAATCCAGTCAATCAATGCACTAATCATTTCTCATTCCTTCAGATCATCTAGAATATGGAACTTGATACATAGATTGCAGACCTGCAGAGGATTCCTATGTTTGAGAAACAATGTAATGAGGCATTCAAATTATAAATAGATTTTGAACATAGCCATGTGATTCTCAAATTTTTTGATGCAATGCCTACTTAGAAATACCCCTTTTGACCGCTATGTTAATGTAGGTTTACCCAATAGAGTAACAGAAAAATACATTGCAGAACATTGCTATAATTTTAATTTAAAGATCATACTCAATTTTAACAAGCCCTCTAACGCGCTTGGGGATACAACAGTATGGGAACACCAGCCAAGGGCGTTGAACCATAAAAGCATGGATTTTATAGTCAACTCTATAGTCTTGGGTCTTAAGCACTCAATTTTTGTGTCAATGCATATCATGGAAGGGAAATCGGTAAGAAAAGGCCTGTGTGCCTATCCTCAGCAGTCTTTGTCATGTCAGATTCTCTTGTAATGCAAAATCTCAGCAATCTGAAGACTATAAATTTGTTCTACTAGTCTGGTTTCCCATCAGGCAAATCAATTAGGTAGCCCAGTAACACAACGAAATATCAGATGTAACTTTTTAATAGCGTGATGAAAAGGCCAACCTACAACCTACACATACATTATAAGATAAAAAATTATATATATAGATAGATATATTAACAGTAGTTGTTTATTTAAAAATTATATGTAAAAAAAAACCTCTAACTCAACAACGTATGCTACAATTCAGAAAATTCCTCAAACAAGATCTCCTTTTAACAACGATGTTAATGTAAGTCTACCCAATAGAGCAACAGATCAATACATTGCAGAACACTGATATAATTTTAATTTAAAGATCATACTCATTTTTGACAAGCCATCTAACTCAACAAAGTAATCTATGATTCAGAAAACTTCTGAACCACAGTTCAATACCCCATCAAGATCAGTTGCTTCAACCTTCCAGTGGCCACAAAAAGAAAATCCCACAGTGAAATATCAATGGGTTGAAAGTGACCTCAAACACAATTAAATAAACAGACAAATTATACAAAATATAACCAACTCCAAAAGTTGAGGTCAAGGTTATTTTACAGTCCAGGACAGCTGCACTGCATGGGACTTGCCTTCAATTCTGGCATTTGCTTCCCAGGGGATTTTTCAGTTTGTGTAGACACTTTTCCCTGTCAGTGGGTTCTCGATATCCCAACCCACCCAGAACATTTGAGCTACAACACTTCTCAATAAAACTCTAACAAAAATTTAGAACCCCAACTAACAAACCAAGATTACAAGGGTATCATCCTCATCTCATCTTTTATTCATAGATAATGTACTCTTGTTAAGTAATGGATCTCTAAGAGAAGCAACAAAAACCATACGAAATTCTAGAGATATAAAGTGTTGTTATGATTGTGGAGGTTAAAGTTCAAGAAATTGCAATATGCTTGGAAACTAAACTAGAAAGTTAGTTACAATTTTTTCCCTCATATTGAATTCAAGGAAGCATTCAAATGCCTTGGAATCTTTCTAAATCCAAATGGATATGGGAAGAGGGATTGGTTCTAGTTATTAGAAAATATTAAAGATTAAACAAATCATTAATGTAATAGATGGTTGTTAGTTAGAGGAAAATTGACATTTGGAAGTCTATATTGGTAGTAATTGTAGTACTCTAGCATTCCTTGGCTTATCCTAGAAGGATTTTTGTAAAATATCAAGAAAAAATGCTCATGGATTTGTGGACATGCAAAAAAAAAAATTAGGGTATCCCCTTAGTGGAATGGAAGAACATAGCTAAGACCAATCATGAAAGAAGTTAGGGATTAAAATATATACATTTATTTGGTCAATCCATAGTGTTTGAGAGTTTATGGAGAGTGTTACCCCTCACATAACACGAGGCCTTGTCCAAGCAAATCATGTTTGGAAGAAGTCTGTTTTGGAGCTAATACACTATTTCTTTCATGCATATGTGTTAATGGACCACCACCTTTTAGGATCTTCATTTCATATTTGGAGGATTGCTAGGATGTTTACCTTAAACACTAAGCATTATTTTTTGAGGTATCCTAGTGTAAATTCCACCTTTGGATGTTTCTCTCACATGGATCCATTCATTTTCACATATTTGGAGACATGTCACATCATCCAATGTATGTGGATTTGGAGGAGTTACATGTTTGCTAAGGGTTTTGTTTAGCATGATGAGTGTCTTGACTATTGTTGGTGTGTTCACATGTGCCATGGCACACTTCTTGGATATGAATTCATCGTTATGGCAGAAGGCATATGGTTCTAACTTATTTTTGGATAACATGCCACACTTTATGCACACATTCCTAAATTGGCCTACCTACTTTTCATGTATTAGGAATGTAGTTGGTTTACATGGATGAATGTATCATTTGTTTGATAGATCACTCCCACAGTATAATATTGGTTTGTCAGTGACGCCCCCGTGGTGACCACTCAGTGACTCCTAGATATCACAATATTCATATGCATTTTGCTGTTTAGAAAAGTTGTAACCTAGAAAGATCACTCTGTTCTGTAGACCGATGACTATCTTTGCTTTAGTTGAACTGGTTTGATTGAAAAGCTGCATGACTCTCTCAAACAAAATTTGTGCTGTAGATTTGTGTAAGGGGACTCAAATCTTCAATACCCATACCAATAGCTATAATGTTTTAGTAATGCTTACCATCTTACTTTATAATGTTTGTGACTAAATTTTGGCAAGTTACTGATACTAGAGTGATTAAAAAAAACTAGTACTACAGTGATTCAAAATTTGTTTTCTTACTGGTTTTTGTGAGCATTCAAAAATTACAAAAGAAATGGAAGACTCTCCAGTGGAACACATATACGTTCAAACCCTAATTCCCCACTTTGAATCAAAATTCTCATTCATGAAGCCTAAGCACACATCTAGAAATATAGCATAAATAGTGGGTAAATATAATAATCATTAGAAAAGCATAAAAATGGGTGTATAGCTCAGTTGGTAGAGCCTTTGGTCACAGGTTCGAGTCCTGCTATGCCCAAACACTGAAAAACAACTGGTGAACTGGATTTACAAAAAAAAATGACTATTTGGTTCCGCAAATCGCCCTGGTCAGGAATGGCTTTAAACTTCCTACAGCCTGGTTGCAGGAATGGCTCTAAACTTCCGACTACACCTTCTCTATGTGACCGGATGCATTTCAACTTTTCTCACTGTGCTGGCAGTCTTTCTAATTTATACCTTCTCAATGTGACTGAATGCTCCTAAGGCCTACTCACTAGCCTCCAGGGGGCTTATCATGACATGACTTGTAGGAGCCTTCCAGCTCACCCTTGCTCTGTAGAGCACCCACCTACCCTCCACCCCTCTTCTCCGCGGGGGTCTGCTACAGAGGTCCCAACTTAGGGACCACATACCTCCTTTTGGAGGTTTTCACTCCAGGGGCAATTTACGGAGCCCTTACAGCCACTTGAAACCTACCAAGCCAACCCTATCACTTAGGGTGATTTTTCTCATTTTTTATATGGATATTTATACATTTAATGAAACGATTTATAACAGCCATCATATGCTTTATATCTAGGATTTTTCCGCTTGTGGAAACAAGAGACTTAGATTGAATCTCTTCACGGAGTTTAGCCACCTCCTCACGAAAAATTCGCAGTGAAGTATTTCTCGCAAAGGAACCAAATAAACCTAATATTTAGCACAACGTTACTTCAAATGTTATGGATTCTCACATAAAAGTTCCAAGCCAGTACAAAATTATGAAAATGAAGCTTAGAAAACCTAGATTCAACCTAGTAAAAAGAACTCACAAATTTAGGTTGCTCGACAAAGTTTGCAAAAAATTATTTGGCATCATAATGTAGAGTACAACGTGTAAGGTTAAAATTAGACAGAGAGAGACCGAAATAAGTGTAAAGGAGACGCATACTCTGTACTTGTAGGGATGCCACACAACTTTCAATATTTCTATTATTCACAGAAAGGGTAAGATATTTAGAAATAATCGTTGATGAACCTTGGCTGAAGGATCACAGACCAACCCTCTCCTCTGCGTGATATTTCCTTAACACTCTCACATACCAGTTGAAGAAATCGCAGCTGAGAACTCATAATCGTGTTTACCTCCATAACCCCGCTCTTCCAGTCCAAGCCAGTCCTCTTCCCGATATTTCCCAGCTAGGGCCAATGTCAAGTCTAGATTGAAGCTTTCTCCCTGTGATGGTGAAATGGCTCATGAACGTAAACTCGTAAGCTATCAATTGGGTTCACAGGGATAATCGTCCTAGTCCTCCACAAAGCGCCCGGGTTGGTTCCTTCCTCTGTCATGCGTGGGACGCTCTTGAAGAGGGAGTAGGATGAGTTGCCTAAAATGAACGAAATGGAGGATCGACCCGTTCCCGATTACAACACGAGACCGTTGCATTGGGTCGGCGACAGAGGGGGGCTCGAGATATCTAAATGCGAGAAAGCCAAAAGAATAGATATGTTTGCTCCTAATGGTGAAATGGCTCATGTGATCGATCCTCATGGTTGATGGGAACTTGGACCGGTCAAACCAAAACTTCTCAAAATCGCATTTTCTTCCTCTCGTGGTCTTTGCCTTCCCACCTTGCTCCTGCTCCGAACCCTACAACGGTCCGAACCAAAAACTCCTCAAAATTGCATTTTTTCTCCTCCACAGATCTTTGCATTCGTGTTGCCTTCCCACCTTCCCACGACCTTCCTAACTCTTCTTGGCCGAAAAAATTAAAAAAAAATACCTAAAAATATAAATATTTTATATAATAAATAAAAAACCCCCCTCCCCCTCTAGTTATAGAGGCAATATAATGTTTTTTTGATTTTTTTGATTTTTTTTACCCTAATATGAACGCATGTGATATAATATTAGTTTTTCGGTGACGCCCCCGTGGTTTGGGCCCAACCAGGTCAAATCGTTACTCCTCTATTAGTTAGCATTGTGTGGCTTGTTTTTTTTATTCATAACATGGTGATGTGCATGTTTATTGGTTGATTATTCTTGTGAAAATTTTTTTAACATTATTTTATTTATTTATAATACTATCTTATTCAAATATATGAACTCCATGTGATTTGGAGTACACATAGATCAGATCCGAGAAGGAGTCAATGTATAAATTTAAGATTTATTTGTGTTATCTCTACTTGAGTTAAGACTGTTTGTAGATCGATTCTTGAAAATATTTATTTACCCTCTTAAGATTTAGTTACAGCAATAGTTCAATTACCTTGACACTTTGTTCCATAATTTTGACTTACGTGTTGTACTGAAAGTTACCCCTGAAGGTGGTTTTTATCTTTTGTATGTAACAGGGTAAAGCTGGAATATCTAGTTGTGAAGTCATTTGTTGGGTATTAGTAACCTCGGTTTGAGGGTTTTGAAAACTATTATAATCTAGTAGCAACACTTAATAAGATATTCCTTTAAAACCCATGAAGTGTTTCAAATGTAGCATCAAAGGCATTTGGACTTTTTAGAATATTTTACGATACAAAACATAAATGTAAGAAATAGTGAAGTTGTTAAATATTTAAGTTTCTTTGCCAACAATTCAATCTATATTCGACGATTAACATATGTATATTCGGTACGAGGAATTGATCTTATTATTTTTTCCTTATCCGAGACTTGCCTACTATTACAATCTTGTGTTTTTGGCTTTAGTAACCAAGTATTATAAAGGATAAAAGTGCTTGTACAAACCATCCATTGAAGATTGGTTGGTTTCTATTAAGTTTCATTTGAATAAAATATGACTGGTCAAAAAAATGTAAATTATTTCATCTTAAGATTGACTTTTTTCAGCTAGAACATGTGTGAAATATGTATTATTGATATTTCGAATGAACTAGTGTGAAAAGGTTTGTTGAGAATTGTTTCATTGTTTTACTGTAATTTCTTTAGAAATTGATTATCTTAAAATTCTTGTAAAATCTTTCTCTTTGGCACAATTATTTTAGATCTTTGGTTTGAGATACTTCTTGGTTTGAGGAAGTAAGCGGAGTGTCATATTTTTTTTTATGCAATTTTTTCCATTTGGATAAGCACACCAGGATTTCCACACTTTAATTTTGAAAGCATAGTGAGTGGGAGTGAGCGAGTGCAGGTGTTATCACTCTATTAATTCTAAAGTTGTGAGATTTTGGTTTAAAGTCTAAGAACACTAGAGGTAACCACATACCAACTTTTAAACTCTAAGATCTAGCCTTCTTAGGGTTCGGAGAGGGCTCTCTCTATAATATTTAACTTTGTTTATTTTATAAAATATTAGGCTAGTTATGATAGTGCAATTTGGTTTTGGTTTGGTTGATTTGGTGGGAAAAATCACCTAATGAGATGGATAGTGGGAAATCTGTTTGTCCATTGGGATGAGGAGTCAAAAAATCAAGCAAACAGAGCTAGGATCAAGGTCAAGAAGTCAAATGTTTTTCGGGGCAAGATAGATAACCCATGAAGATCTTGGAAGGTTGTTTGGTGAAGTGATATGATCGAGATAAAGAGAAATAAAGGGTTCTTTGATCCGGAGAAAGGAAGTAGTAAGAAGAGGTCAAACGAAAGAGGGAGAAATTAAGGGTTCCCTACTCTAGAAATCGGCAGAAAACATAGAAATGATAAACGATGAAAGACGAGGTGCTTTTTAAAGAAAATCTCGAAGTAATACTCCTGTTTATTCATTCAAATTTAGAACACATAATGGATGCATGTAACAAAGAAAGATAAACAATGACCGAAGGAAATACTTCACTTCAATAGCTCATCACATGAATCCCGAAATATGATGTCAATTGATCTAATCCGATCTGCTAATTGAGATTTGAAACAAAAAAAGACTTCAAGTCCAATCAAAAAAATTATAGAAATCTTCAGACAATTTATTCCACAATAATACTTCAAAGAATGAAGTATTTTTACAAATTCTAAACTAAAATATCTTGAAAAAAATATCAAGATTGGTTTACAAATATCTTAAATTGTTTTACATAAATAGAAGTCAATAAAGGACACTCAAAACTAATGAATCTATTTGGCACTATAATTATGGATTTATGGTGACAAAGAAGAGAATCTAATTTTATATCAACTCTATGTTGATGATGAGGCATCCAAGTCACTAACTGTCTCCTTTCTTTGTGCATTTTGTTCTAGAAATTCTGCAAAGTTGGGGTCCAATAATACCTTTTAATATCTCAATCCGAAATAGAAATATAAAAAAGTTAAAGAGGTTTTTGTAGATAAATATGTGTTATAGCATCATTTCTCACCTTCATATGATTCATGATTGCTTTTATGGCTTTGGGCACCCATTCCTACGAGACTTGGACAAAATTCACTAAAAAACGGTGTTAAAATCCCCATACGCGGTTATGCCTAGAATTTTTCGCGTGTATACGCGAGTCCACATGTACTTTTCCGCGTATGCCATTAAAATCATTAAAAATATATATAAAAAATCCCTATTTTCGAGCTGGGTTGATGGTTACTCCGGTAGTTCAACCACCCTAGCACGTGGCCAACTGTTTCCAACCGTTGAAACTACTTTGAGGGAGTATAAAAGCCCCTCATGTGCATGGCCTAAGGGAGAGAGAAATTATTGATATTATACTCGTTGGAATCCTCTATCCAATTCTGAATTTCCATGCCTCCTGCACTTCCCGGGTTCATTACAGGGAAACCCTTGTTTCCCGGGAGATGCTCATCTCCCTATATGTCATCTCGTATGCACCCGGTTCGGAAGGAATCTTAGTGAGGCAAGGGCGGGACGGATCCGGACGACGATGCCGCTCGAAGATCGTGGAAGGATTCGAGTGATCTCTCCACTTGTTATTTACTGTACATGCTATTTATAATACGGAAGAACCATCTTGTTCCCGAAATATACGTGTTAGTGTCCGCTTACATATAGGAGAATATTGTTATTTAAGCATTTATTATGGTTTATCTAATGTTTCATATGGATTTCACTAACATTTAGAATAGATATATGTTGTACAACCAGTTCTTCGTGCGTGTTTCTTCTTGTCTTTCAGAGTTAAGAAGGAAGAAGGGTCGCTAGGGGTTTGGACCCCGTGGGATCCGCTTCAACCGTAGGACCTACGGGTAAGTTCCTCGATCCGCTCTATTTAGTTTTTCATGAACATGTATGGTTGTGTGAGTCCTTCTTGAGTAGCATGCTCCCTGCTTTCTGTGGAGGTTGTAACCCAACGAACCTCTAGGGTGATTTTTCCCCCCTAATATATGAAGTCGACGAGGTACATGATGGCCGAAATGTATTATGCACATAGAAAGAACTTCGCAAGGAAAAGAGGACTTCACCGGATTTCGACTTTGCCAAAAAAACCAATGAAAGAAAACAGAGAGTCAACTCATGTCGAGGCGCGCATACCCATGCTCGATCAAAAATACATCATATAGAAAGTATATAATAGATCCAAAATGTATACAAGTATAGCTGAACCGAAAGTACACAATGAATCATACGAGCATGGCACTGGAAATATAAGTCCGAATCAATGTCCAAGTATCACATATAGAAAGTTGATCAAGGATGGTGCAACTGGATGTCCGATCATATAAAGTAACTCGAATCTCCAAGTACCGAATCATAAGAGGTGGAACAAACAAGTACAATCACGCAACTCGGGAGCCAACATATAGGACGCTTCGTATCGAGCTGCAACATATAAGGGTGGACGGCATCAACGGCAAAAAGCGAATTCACTCGTCAAAAGTGAACCGAGAAATGTTGATGCAACCCACGAGGGCGTCATCGACAAACCAATATTATATCACGTGCGTTCATATTAGGGTAAAAAAAATCAAAAAATCAAAAAAAACATTACATTTCCTCTATAACTAGAGGGGAGGGGGTTTTTTATTTATTATATAAAATATTTATATTTTGAGGGTTTTTTTTTAAATTTTTTACGGCCAAGAAGAGTTAGGAAGGTCGTGGGAAGGTGGGAAGGCAACACGAATGCAAAGACCGCGGAGGAGAAAAATGCAATTTTGAGGAGTTTTGGTTCGATCACTGCGGGGGTTCGGAGCAGAGCAAGGTGGGAAGGCAAAGACCGCGAGAGGAAGAAAATGCGATTTTTGAGAAGTTTTGGTTTGAGCGGTCCAGGGTTCCCATCAACCATGAGGAGCAGAGCACATGAGCCATTTCATCATTAGGAGCGGAACATATCTATTATTTTTTCTTTCTCGATTTAGATATCTCGAGCCCCCCTCGGTCGGCCGACCAATGAAACGATCTGTTTTCGTAATCGAATGGGTCGATCCTCCATTTCGTTCATTTTAGAAACTCATCCTACTCCCTCCTCAAGAGCTTCCCATGCACGACAGAGGAAGGAACCAACCCGGGCGCTTTGTGGAGGGACCAGGGACGATTATACTCGTGAACCCAATTGATAGCTAACGAGTTTACGTTCATAAGCCATTTCACCATCACGGGGAGAGCTTCAATCCGGACTTGACGTTGGCCCTAGCTCGGGAAATATCGAGCGAAGGACCGGCTCGGGACCGGAGGAGCGAGGTTAGGGAGGTAAACACGATTACGAGTTCTCGGTTGCGATTGCTTCAATCGGCCTTAGTGTTAAGCATGGCTTTTGTCGAGCAACCTAAATTTGTGAGTTCTTTTTACTAGGTTGAATCTAGGTTTTCTAAGCTTCATTTGCATAATTTTGTATCGGCTTGGAACTTTTATGTGAGAATCCATAACATTTGAAGTAACGTGTTTATTTGGTTCCTCTACAAGAAATACTTCACTGCTGAATTTTTCATGAGGAGGTGGCTAAACTCCGTGAAGAGATTCAATCTCGGTCTCATGTTTCCACAAAGTAGAAAAATCCTAGATATAAAGCATATGACAGTTTGTTATAAAGCTGTTTCGATAAATGTATAAATATCCGTAGAAAAAAATGAGAAAAAGGAGAAAAAATCACCCGAAGTGATAGGTTTGGCTTGGTAGGTTTCAAGTGGTCGTAAGGGCTCCGTAAATGGCCCCTAGAGTGAAAACCTCCAAAAGGAGGTATGTGGTCCCTAATTTGGGACCCGTGTAGCGAACTCTGCGGAGAAGAGGGGTGGAGGGTAGGTGGGTGCTCTACAGAGCAAGGGCAAGCTAGAAGGCTCCTACGAGTCATGTCATGATAAGCCCCCCGGGAGGCTAGTGAGTAGGCCTTAGGAGCATTCGGTCACATTGAGAAGGTATAAATTAGAAAGGCTGCACAGACACAGTGAGAAAATTTGAAATGCATCCAGGTCACATAGAGAAGGTGTAGTCGAAGTTTAGAGCCATTCCCTGCAACCAAGTTGTAGTAAGTTTAAAGCCATTCCCGACCGCGAGCGATTTGCGGAAGAAAATAGTCATTGTTTTTTTGTAAATACGGTTCACCAAATCTGTTTTGCAGTGCTTGGGCGTAGCAGGGACTTGAACACTGCGACCAAAGGCTCTACCAACCGAGCTATACACCCATTTTTATGCTTTTCTAATGATTATTATATTTACCCACTATTTACACTATATTTCTAGATGTGTGCTTAGGCTTCATGAATGAGAATTTTGATTCAAAGTGGTGAAGTAGGGTTTGAACGTATATGTGTTCCACTTTGGAGAGTCTTCCATTTCTTTTGTAATTTTTGAATGCTTACAAAAAACCCAGGTAAGAAAACAAATTTTGAATCACTATAGTACTAGTTTTTTTTTAATCACTCTAGTATCGGTAACTTGCCAAAATTTAGTCACAAACATTATAAAGTAAGATGGTAAGCATTACTAAAACATTATAGCTATTGGTATGGGTATTGAAGATTTGAGTCCCCTTACACAAATCTACAGCACAAATTTTGTTTGAGAGAGTCATGCAGCTTTTCAATCAAACTAGTTCAACTAAAGCAAAGATAGTCATCGGTCTACAAAACAGAGTGATCTTTCTAGGTTACAACATTTCTAAACAAAAAAACGCATATGAAGATTGTGATATCTAGGAGTCACTGAGTGGTCACCACAGGGGTGTCACTGACAAACCAATATTATACTGTGGGAGTTATCTATCAAACAAATGATACATTCATCCATGTAAACCAACTACATTCCTAATACATGAAAAGTAGGTAGGCCAATTTAGGAATGTGTGCATAAAGGGTGGCATGTTATCCAAAAAATAAGTTAGAACCATATGCCTTCTCGCCATAACGATGAATTCATATCCAAGAAGTGTACCATGGCACATGTGAACACACCAGACAATAGTCAAGACACTCATCATGCTAAACAAAACCCTTAGCAAACATGTAACTCCTCCAAATCCACATACATTGGATGATGTGACATGTCTCCAAATATGTCAAAATGAATGGATCCATGTGAGAGAAACATCCAAAGGTGGAATTTACACTAGGATACCTCAAAAAAATAATGCTTAGTGCTTAAGGTAAACATCCTAGAAATCCTCCAAATATGAAATGAAGATCCTAAAAAGGTGGTGGTCCATTAACACAAATGCATGAAAGCAATAGTGTATTAGCTCCAAAAAAGACTTCTTCCAAACATGATTTTCTTGGACAAGGCCTCGTGTTATGTGAGGGGTAACACTCTCTATAAACTCTCAAACACTATGGATTGACCAAATAAATGTATATATTTTAATCCACGACTTCTTTCATGATTGGTCTTAGCTATGTTCTTCCATTCCACTAAGGGGATACCCTAATTTTTTTTGCATGTCCACAAATCCATGAGCATTTTTTTCTTGATATTTTACAAAACTCCTTCTAGGATAAGCCAAGGAATGCTAGAGTACTACAATTACTACCAATATAGACTTCCAAATGTCAATTTTCCTCTAACTAACAACCATCTATTACATTAATGCTTTGTTTAATCTTTAATATTTTCTAATAACTAGAACCAATCCCTCTTCCCATATCCATTTGGATTTAGAAAGATTCCAAGGCATTTGAATGCTTCCTTGAATTCAATATGAGGGAAAAAAATTGTAACTAACTTTCTAGTTTAGTTTCCAAGCATATTGCAATTTCTTGAACTTTAACCTCCACAATCATAACAACACTTTATATCTCTAGAATTTCGTATAGTTTTTTGTTGCTTCTCTTAGAGATCCATTACTTAACAAGAGTACATTATCTATGAATAAAAGATGAGATAAGGATGATACCCTTGTAATCTTGGTTTATTAGTTGGGGTTCTAACTTTTTGTTAGAGTTTTATTCAGAAGTGTTGTAGCTCAAATGTTCCGAGTGGGTTGGGATATCGAGAACCCACCGATAGGGAAAAGTGTCCGCACAAACCGAAAAATCCCCTAGGAAGCAAATGCCGAGAATTGAAGGCAAGTCCCATGCAATGCGATTTGTCTTGGAATGTAAAATAACCTTGACCTCAATTTTTGGAGTTGGTTCTATTTTTTTATAATTTGTCTGTTGATTTAATTGTGTCCGAGGTCACTTTCGACCCGTTTATATTTCATCTGTGGGCTTTTATTTTTTGTGTCCATCTGGAAGGTTGAAGCAACCGATCTTGATGGGGTATTGAACTGTGGTTCGAAGTTTTTCCGAATCATAGATTACTTTGTTGAGTTAGATGGCTTGTCAAAAAATGAGTATGATCTTTAAATTAAAATTATATCATTGTTCAGCAATGTATTGATCTCGTTGCTCTATTGGGTAGACTTACATTAACATCACTGTTAAAAGGAGATCTTGTTTGAGGAATTTTCTGAATTGTAGTATACTTTGTTGAGTTAGAGGGTTTTTTTTTACATATAATTTTTAAATAAACAACTACTCATTAATATATCTATCTATATATATAATTTGTTATCTTATAATGTATGTGTAGGTTGTAGGTTGGCCTTTTCATCACGCTATCAAAAAAGTTACATCCGATATGTCGTTGTGTTATCGGGTCGCCAAATTGATTTTTCCCGATGGGAAACCAAACTAGTAGAACAAATTTATAGTCTTCGATTGCTTTGAGATTTTGCGTTACAAGAGCATTTGACATGACAAAGACTATCGAGGATAGGCACACGAGCCTTTTTCTTACCGATTTCCCTTCCATGATATGCATTGACACAAAAAATTGAGTGCTTAAGACCCAAGACTATAGAGTTGACTATAAAATCCATGCTTTTATGGTTCAACGCCCTTGGTCGGTGTTCCCATCTTGCTCTATCCCCAAGCACGTTAGAGGGCTTGCATAAAATTGAGTATGATATTTAAATTAAAATTATAGCAATGTTCTGCAATGTATTTTTTCTGTTACTCTATTGGGTAAACCTACATTAACATAGTGGTCAAAAGGGGTATTTCTAAGCGAGACATTGCATCAAAAAATTTGAGAATCACATGGCTATGTTCAAAATTTATTTATAATTTGAATGCCTCATTACATTGTTTCTCAAACATAGGAATCCTCCGTAGGTCCGCAATCTATGTATCGAGTTCCATATTCTAGATGATCTCGAAGGAATGAGAAATGATTAGTGCATTGATTGACTAGATTTTTTACGTGCATAAGATGTATGTCGCTATTATTTGATTTTATTAGTAGTCTCTTTCAAACCGGGCCCTTGTTTAAACGTGGTGTTTGTTCATCAATCCGTGGGATTGGGTACCTATTCCGAACAGTGATCTTGTTCAGTGCCCGATAGTCAATACAGAGTCTCCACGTCCCATCCTTCTTCTGTACCAACATGATCGGGCTCCCACAGGGCGATGAACTTGGTCTGATGTGACCTTTCTGCAACAGCTCCTGAATCTGCCTCTTCATTTCATCATTCTCCAGAATAGAGCGCCGATAGATCGGTCCATTAGGTAGCAGCGCACCTGGGGTCAGATCAATCGGGTGCTTGACCTGACAGTGCAGAGGAACCCCTGTGGGTGAGGTGAAGATGTCCCCGTACTTCTCCACAACCTTATCCATTTGTTGTTGTTGTGCAGAGGAGCATTGTCTCAAGGTCGTGGCCACAGTCTTCTTCTTGCCCTGGGGGCGGATCATCAAGAAAACGAATTTCCTGGTTTGGGAAATGAGCTTACTGCATTGTTTTGCAGTAACCAAAGAGATAGCGGTAGGAGGTGGTACCTCTGGTATCATGTACAACTTATTTCCCAAAGTAACAATAACAGCACGAGGTCGAGACTCATACACAGCATGACGCTTCCAAAAGTATGGTTGTCCTAATAATACATCAGAAACATCAATAGGAGCAACATCACATAATACCTCATCCGTGAAGGGCTTGATGCTATAGGGAAGGCGACACTGCTGGCTGACGCGGAGATCTCGTCCTTGGTGAAGCCACCCGATGGTGTATGGATGTGGGTGAGCTGTGGTCGGAAAGCCCAACCGCTTCACAGCGTCTGCTGAAATGAGGTTCTTTTGGCTCCCATTGTCGACAATGAACTGTACAGGGGAGCCCTTTACCCACATCTGGGAGTGGAAGAGACGTTCCTCCTGCTCTGGATCTTCCGGTTCCTCCTTCTGGACCTTTGTAGTGGCAACAGTGGCGTTGGGCTCCGCATCAATAATCTGTTTTCCTTTTTCATTCCCCTTTTCAGGTTCTGATTCGGAGTCAGAGCATGCATCTGACTCAGAAGCCCTCATCTCGGCCACTAGCGACTGCTTGGCCCGACACTCACTTGTGTTGTGAGTGGAGCTCTTATGGAACTCACACCACTTTCCCGTGTCCTTCTTTGGCTTTGTGGTGTTGTTCTTTTCTTGTGGCTTTGACGAGTTGTCTTTAGCCGCCATGCCTTGGCTCTGTCCTTTGTTCTGCAGTTTGGAAGCACCTTTCCCTTGCTTTTGATTCGCAGATCCAAAGTCTCGCTTCTTCTGTTTGAATTTCTGCTCAATCTTGGCAGCATACCGGTATGCCGTACCAAGCGAGAAGATGTCGAGGAACTCCATTTCCTCCTGAATGTATCTGTGCAGACAACTGCGATACTTTAGCACCAAATGTTTCTCTGAATCTTTGATACCCAACTTTGTGCGCGGGGTATGGAACAGATTCGTCAGCTCATGCACATCTTGATCCCTTTGTTGTCGCAGCGTGGTCCATTGTATGTACTTGTCCTCATAGCTCCCCACGGGATAGTACTGTTCCTTGACGGCATCTCGGAAAGAATTCCAGGTTGGTACGGCCGAGAACAGAGAGGGTTCTGTCTGGTCCTTGTTCTCACAGTA
This sequence comes from Pinus albicaulis, assembly GCA_034641835.2. NCBI lineage: Eukaryota > Viridiplantae > Streptophyta > Pinopsida > Pinales > Pinaceae > Pinus > Pinus albicaulis. The sequence goes on from CM076584.1 coordinate 383,785,715, forward strand.
GGTTTCCCACCAATCCTTAACATGGGGGGTAGCTTTGAGGAGTGCAAAAATAATCTTCTCCCGGTCTGAAAAGTCATGAACCGAGAAATATCCTTCTAACAGATTCAACCATCTATCTACGGCATCTGCGTCTATTTGACCCTCAAATATGGGAATGTCGAAATTTACTTGTACCTTAAAAGGAGTCGCGCCTCCAGAGTGGCTGCTGGATGCAGATGCGCCGCCGGTGGGTAGCCGTTGAAGGATCTGAGCAAAGTTATCCATCATCGCGTTCCTTTTTTTTTCGAGGGCCTCCTCAAGCAATATTTTGATAGGATCTCCTGCTCCCTCATCTTTATTTTCGTCCCCCATGGGCGTCCGTCGAGGTTTGCGAGGCTGATCTTGCAAAGGTTCCACCAGATCAAGCCCCAGCTCCTTATACCCCGACCTCGTTGGGGACATGCAAAGAAGGATCGAGAAAAAGCAGACCGCTCTGATACCACTGATCCGGATTTATGCAGGAACGCAACAGAATAAACATATAACCATAAATACAGAGATGCAGCGGAAATAATACTTCATTTCATTAATATCAAAGAACTGAAATTTGCTTACAGACAGAATGGAAATAAAAATAGCTAGGGCGCTGGTAGCTATCTCTGAGAAGAGATGTCGTGGCTACAGGCCTCTGAACTGAGTTACAATGAGGCTCGAGGGCCTATTTATTATTTAGAAACAATGGGAAATCCTAAACAGCCAAAACCCTAACCCTAGGAGATGAAGCGCCAAAACTATGGGCCCCGTTTGGGTAAGTTGGTGTTTCAACTTCCCAGGGGTGTAACTTTGGCATACGATCTCCGTTTGACGCGTACCATACCTCGTTAGAAAGATCTATCCGAGGAATACAAATTTGGAATGAGGAACATCGGTCCATGGACCCATGTTGCTCTCCGTTTTCCCAAAAAACGTCGTTTAGGGCCTCAAAACGGCTCCGGAATGTTGAGATTTTCTGTTTTGGATAAAATAGGCAAAATCTCAGTAGGTGACAAAAATTAGGAATTAGTTCCTAGATTAGCTCCAGTTTGTTTGGGAGGGAGTTAATGCATCCTAAATTTGAGTTAGGAATTAGTTCCTAGATTAGCTCCGGTTTTTGGGAGGAGTTAATGCATCCTAAATTTAGGTTGAGAGGATTTATGAGGCTGTTGATTCTCTGCTATAATAACGGTATCATGGAGGTTGTTTTTTGGAGTGTGTGTGGGTGTGTGAATTACTATCAGCTCTGTTTGATTAATAAGATTGCCGTACTTGTTGTGTGGGCCCTTAGCGGAGGTTTGGGTGAACCACGGTAAAATCCTTGTGTCTTCTTGTGCATGTTTTATTTGTTGTTGTTGTGGTTTTTCGTTTTTTAATTTCTTTAGCTCAGCAATTGAGTATCGAGAGCGTGTTGGACGCGGTGGAAGGAAATCTTTGGTGCGTATTAACTTTGTTTCTTCCGTGGACACAGAGGTGGAGCGATGGTGATGTTTTTCATTTAACTGCTGGAGCTGGTCGATGGTATGGAAGTGCCATTTTTTAAATGCGCACTGGAGCTTGGAAAATGGGCAAAACTGTGGAATTCGAGCCTTGCCATGGCAGATGACAACTCATCTTCTGCGCTTGGTAATCACGCGAATACATGTTCTGCATAGAATATATATGCAGAGCTCTTGCAGTCGAAAAGTCCATAAATTGAATTGGAGAGAACGAGTTGGAGCGGGTGCACGCGTGAGGCAGACTCGCTGCAGGTGGTTTTTTGTTTTTTCTGAACGTTTGGATTGGCGCAGATCGTTAAGGAACAGGTGCTCATCATACGCCGAGCAGGAAAATGGCGTGAGTTTGGTTCAATGTTTTTTGAAAATCGATATGCTGTTTTATAATCACTTCATTAAAACGCTGTTTTTTCTTGTTTCAAATGCCGTAAGTTAATTAAAACGATTTTCTGAAGCAGTCGATCTAAAAAAGAAAAAAATCGATTTTAAAAGGTTTTAAGAATAAATCGATTTTTTTTTTAATTGAAGAATAAATCGATTCATTGGGAATGCTCATTTTGAAGTTTGTAAAATCGATTTGTATAAATCGATTTATATTGGCTATGGTATAAGTCGATGTTATTACCATGCACATGGTATTTGAAAGTGGTCAAAAAAAGGTCGATTTTAAAAGGTTTATAAAAGTCTACAATCGATATACATATTTCAATATTTTTAAATCGACTATATTGGAAGAAGGGTGGCACTTTAAAAAAATTTTGAATATGCCATTTGTATATGGTATTTAAGGAATATATAAATCGATTTGTATTAATTCCCATTCACACATGGCATGAAAGGTGAAAGGCCTTTTTTTTTACGGTGAAAGTTTTTTTTTAAAAGGCAGTGAGAGGCACTTAAAGGAAGGCAAGGGCAATTTTTTTTTAAAAGGCATTTTTTAATTAAAAGGGCATTCTTTATTTGAAAATTGGTTCTGGAGATTACTGTGTTTTTTGCTGAAACAAGATGGCGAAAACTCAAAATGCCCGGTTTGAAATTGAGAAATTCAATGGCAAAAACAACTTCGAGATCTGGAAGCTTAAGATGCACGATATGCTGATTCAACAAGGCATGGCGAAAGCGCTATTGGGGAGGAGCAAAAGGCCTTCTTCCATGACGGAGGATGAATGGGATGAGTTGGATGACAGAGCTCTGAGCGCAATTCGGTTATGTCTGGCAGATGACGTTCTGTTCAACATTGTGTCAGAGAAGACCACCGCAGGCTTGTGGATAAAGCTCGAGAAGCTCTACATGACGAAGTCCTTGACAAATCGGATTCTCCTGAAGCGGCAACTGTACAGTTTGCGGATGAAGGAAGGTACCTCGGTTACTGACCATATGAATGTTTTCAATACTCTATTGGTACAATTACAAAGTCTAGATGTAAAATTTGATTCAGAGGATAAGGCAATAACTCTATTGTGTACATTGCCTGAATCGTGGGATCACTTTGTTACTTCCATAAGTTTCAGTAATGCAGCTGTCCTTGAGTTTGACGATGTGGTTGGAGCCATGTTGTCTGAGGAGACGAGGAAGAAGTCGAATGCTGACACCTCTACATCAGAGGCAATGATGGCTAGAGGTCGTTCTAGAGAAAGACGCTCTGGTAAGCGCAGCGATTCGCGTTCAAAGTCGAAAGGGAAGAAGAGCAAAGTGAAGTGCTGGTTTTGTGGCAAATCGGGGCACTTGAAGAAAGGCTGCTGGAAGAGACAGCAAACAGAGAAGAAAGGAGACTCTTCGACAGAGAAGAAGGAGGCAAATGCGACAGATACAGGTTCGGCATCTGGTTCAGGTATGAGCGACGAAGTGTTGTCTGTTAATATGTCAAATCATGGTCAACATTGGTTGTTAGATTCTGGTGCATCAAACCACATGTGTATTCATAGAGAATGGTTTAAGACGTATAGATCAGTTAATGATGGAGTCGTGTACATGGGTAATGATGTCACATCTAATATTGTTGGGATAGGAAGCATACAACTGCAAATGTTTGATGGCACAACTAAATTGTTAACAGATGTAAGACATGTTCCAGACTTAAGAAAAAATCTAATTTCACTGGGAGCACTTGACACGAATGGATATAAAACTATAATTCAAGGTGGAGTTATGAAAATCTATAAAGGTATTTTACTAGTAATGAAAGCTAAGAAAGTAGGAAATCTGTTTCAGTTAGAAGGAAGAACAGGGTCAGTTCATGTGTCTACTGTGTCTGAACATGACAATAGTTCCATTCACTTATGGCATCAAAGATTAGGGCATATGAGTGAAAGAGGGTTGAAAATTTTGGCTGATCGCAAGTTACTTCCTAATCTAAGGTCTGGAAAGTTAGATTTCTGTAAGCATTGTCTGTTTGGCAAACAAAGTAAACAAAAATTTAAAACAGGCAAACATACTAGTAAAGGGATACTTGATTATATTCATTCAGATGTTTGGGGTCCAGCCCCTACAGCGTCATATGGTGGCTCGTCATATTTTGTATCGTTTATTGATGACTTTTCTAGGAAAGTGTGGGTCTACATGATGAAAAAGAAGTCTGATGTTTTTACAATTTTCAAATAGTTTAGAGCATTGGTAGAAAACATCACTGGTAGAACAATAAAATGTTTAAGAACTGACAATGGTGGTGAGTTTACTTCCAAGGAGTTTGACAGCTATTGCAAGGATGCGGGGATCGAGAGACATAAGACCACGGTTTATACTCCTCAGCAAAATGGAGTTGCTGAACGCATGAACAGGACTCTTCTAGAGAGAGCAAGGAGTATGCTGAGTAACGCTGGTTTGCAGAAGGAGTTGTGGACAGAAGCAGTGGCAACAGCTTGTTATGTGATAAAGCGATCTCCATCGACGGCGATAGACTGCAAAATTCCGCAAGAGGTATGGAAAGGACACCCTTGTGATTATTCTAAACTCAGAGTGTTTGGTTGTGATGCATATGCTCTAGTGCCTAAACATCAGCGAACTAAGTTAGATCCAAAGTCTAAAATGTATGTCTTTGTTGGGTATGGTATTGGAACAAAGGGATATAGATTGTGGGATCCTACTACCCGCAAAATCATCATCAACAGAAATGTAAAGTTTGATGAATCCTCTCTTGTACAGTTAGATGTAGATAGAAAATTGAAACAGGATGATGTATTTGATTTTCAGCACATTCAGTTTGACAGCACTTCTAATGATAGTCATGATGACCATAGTTCAGATTCTAGTCATGAACAGGTTTCAGAATCAGATCATGAACAGGGTTCAGATGTAGGTCATGAACAGGTCTCAGATGGTGATCGGCAAGAAGTTCCTACAGGTGGTGGACAGCCAATTGCGGAAGCACCAGAAACAACTTTAAGGAGGTCTACAAGAATAAAACGTGCTCCGAGAAGGTATGATGATTATGTTACTTCAGTTGCTTTGATCGCTAACGACAATGAACCTCTGTGCTATCAGGAAGCAATAGAAGGTTCGAATAGTGACAAGTGGAAAGCAGCCATGAAGGACGAAATGATGGCCTTGAGTAAGAACGGCACGTGGGATCTGGTTGAGCTTCCGAAAGACAGGAAAACTGTGGGGTGTAAATGGGTTTTCAAGCTGAAACGGGGTGTGAATGATACGGAGGACAAGTACAAAGCGCGACTGGTTGCAAAAGGGTTTTCTCAGAAAGCCGGTATTGACTTTCATGAGATTTTTTCACCAGTGGTTAAAATAGTTTCAATTCGAATTGTGTTAGCTTTAGTTGCTTTGTTTGATTTAGAGTTACAGCAACTAGATGTTAAGACTGCTTTTCTACATGGAGATCTAGATGAGGAAATTTATATGGAACAACCGGAAGGGTTTTTTCAGCATCGCAATGAGAAATTTGTCTGCAGGCTCAAGAAGTCATTATATGGCCTGAAGCAGTCGCCTCGGCAGTGGTATAAGAAGTTTGATTCTTTCATGTTGAGTCGGAAATATGTTAGAAGTGAATATGATCATTGTGTGTATTTCAAGCAATTGAAAAATGGCATGTTCATTATCTTAGTGTTGTATGTTGACGATATGCTTTTAGCAAGCAAAAGCATTGATGAAATCAACAGGTTGAAGACTCGGATGGCAAGGACATTCGATATGAAAGATCTAGGAGCAGCAAGACAGATTTTGGGCATGGAGATTTTCAGAGACAGGAGCAATGGTAAGCTATGGCTATCACAACAGAAGTATGTTGAGAAGATACTTTTGAGATTTGGTATGAATAATGTGAAGCCTGTGTCAGTCCCTTTTGCTTCCCATTTTAAGCTTTCTTCGGGTTTATGTCCTAATACAGATGAAGAAAAGGATTATATGCCTCGAATTCCATATGCCAATGTAGTAGGATGTTTGATGTATGCGATGGTTTGTACTCGACCAGATATTTCACATGCAGTTGGGGTTGTCAGTAGGTACATGGCAAATCCGGGTAAAGAACACTGGTCAACAGTGAAATGGGTGCTTCGGTACTTGAGAGGCACAAGCAGTTATTGTATCACTTACAATAAGAGTAGTGAATTTGTTTGTGGATATGTTGATTCTGATTTTGCAGGTGATTTGGATAAGAGAAGGTCAACTTCAGGGTACGTCTTTACTCTTGCAGGTGGAGCTATTAGCTGGATGTCAAAGCTACAGAATATTGTTGCTTTATCCACTACTGAAGCAGAATACATTGCTGCTTCTCATGCTTGCAAAGAGGCGATTTGGTTGAAAGGTTTGCTTGGTGAATTTGGTAGGTTACAGGACAACATCAGGTTACTTTGTGATAGTCAAAGTGCAATACATTTGGCTAAGAATCCGGCCTATCATAGTAAATCAAAGCATATTCCAATTAAGTACCATTTTGTAAGACGGGTTATTACTGAAAGGGGAGTCTCTCTTGAAAAGGTGCATACAAAGGAAAACTGTGCAGACATGTTCACGAAACCAGTTTTGTTGGAGAAGCTGCGTTGGTGTTTGGCTTCTCTTGGCTTGCAGAAAAGATAAATAATAAAGAACAGGGCATCAGGCTAATTGTTGTCAAGGTGGAGATTGTTGAGATTTTTCTGTTTTGAATAGAATAGGCAAAAATCTCAGTAGGTGACAAAAATTAGGAATTAGTTCCTAGATTAGCTCCAGTTTGTTTGGGAGGGAGTTAATGCATGCTAAATTTGAGTTGAGAGGATTTATGAGGCTGTTAGATTCTCCTGCTATATAACAGGTATCCATACGTTTGTTTTGGAGTGTGTGTGGGTGTGTGAATTATGTAATCTCCTGTTTGAATTAATAAGATTGCCAATGCCCTGTTGTGTGGACGTAGCCCAGGAGGTTTGGGTGAACCACGGTAAAATCACTGTGTCTTCTTGTGCATGATTTTTTTTTTGTTGTTGTGGTTTTTCGTTTTTTAATTTCTTTGCGCTCTTATACAATGT